>JANFOE010000937.1:0-387538 GCA_025667525.1 Glebionis coronaria
GACATGAGGATTTTACACATAAGGCGAATGACTTATTACTCTTAATACGGACTTATATTAATTGTGAGCGGTTTTTCAAGTAATGGATGAGAAGATTACTTAGGATTAAAACCGTGCTTCCTTATTTTTGGATTTTACACTTCTTATATTTCACACTTGAATAATGACAAATTTGCCCACAAGCAATTTGCTCAATTAATAACCGGTTCCACATTTAATTGTCATGAATAAGTTGATGCACTTTTTACTTGTGAATGCAATGATCCCATTTATAAGCTTGGTATGGGGAAAGTGAAACTTGAGGGTGATAAGTCTCCATGGTATCCAAGCCCTAATTCAAGTCATTGAATTCTTTATGAGTTATTTCCATCAAAACCATTTCAAGAAAAATCAAAAAGATATAGATAGAATTGCTTTCCTTTGCTTTGCATTGTATAAAAGTCAAAATCATGCATCATCTAGTTTAGAGTAGTGTAGATGCATCTCATATGGCCAAGGTGGATTAATTATGAGGGAAATGTAAATTTTTAAGCCTTGAAATATAATATTGCATGAGGACATGACAATGGTCAAGTGGAGGGGAGTTGATAAGTGTGAAAACACTCATCAATTATGATCCAAATACCACTCAAAACACAGTCAAATACATTATTTTAACTGTTAATTATCAGAATTACGCGTGTATTTGGTGTTTGTGTATTTTCAGGTAATATAGGTACATTTGAGATAAACACGAGTTTTCAAGGACTTATTTGATCAAAAGACGAAGAAAAGGACGAAAGACGCTTTCAAGTACCTTACTTGTCACTACTTCAAAGATCAAGGGCCAATCTTGGCATAATTTCAAAGATCGAGGGTTGAACTTGCAATTTTCTACAAGATAAAAGGATGAAAAGAAATTACTTGAAAGCCTTTATACACATTTAGAAAGAAGTAAAAGATGAGGGACTTAAGAAGAAATTAAATAGAAAGTTATCTCTTAACTTGGTCACATTGACCAAACCGGTCAAATGACACAAACAGACAACACGTCTCCTTCTTCTCCAACGAGAAGAGAGAGAAAGGAATAAACAGATAATTTTTCTTTCCACCTCCAAGAACTGTAAACGCGAATCAAGACAAATCCAAGGGGTTTCAGCCAAAGATCAAAACTACAAAAGTGTTCATCTCCTTCTCCTTTACAAGATGGTGACAATCAATTAGATCAAGACCCAAGGACGAAGAAACGCCCAAATTCGTTGAGAAAAATGAAGAACAAGATGATACCTCGTATTAAACACGTGTCAATTGCTCATTGGTGGAGCCACGTCATACACCCTCTCTCGACGCCTATATAAAGGAGATGAAGACCTCATTTGCAACCGGTTAGCTTAGGAGTAGATTTCACACAGTTAGTTGTAGGAGTAGAATTAATTAGTTAGAATTTCACACAGTATCATTTCTAGTTAGTTGATTCTGTTAAAACGTTCAGTTTTTCAGTTGTAACCGTCTTCCATTAATGAAAAACCTTTAGTTCTTCATTCTTCTTTCTTTCTAACCAATCTTATGCTCTGTTTTCGATTGTCACATAATTCTGAATTAGTTGTTATAGTTACATTTCAGTTACTTTGTTATATCAAACTTAGCCTTTGATGTTCTTAAATTCTTTTCTTTCAACTGCTTCAAAAGTTTACTATTGATTCTCTTTCTCAGTAGTTTAATGGATTACGTTTTTCTGTTATAGCTGTTAAATTTCGCTTCAAATACTGTTCACAGCAGCTTTGTTATTTCGATATTGAAAGATTGTTTCGTTAGGTTATGAGTTCGGTAAGCTCATAAGTCGATTTGTACGGATAAGTTTAGCTTCGATTTTAGTTTTCGGTTCGAGTTCAATAGCATCTTTTTCGATATCAGCAGGCATCGTTCAATATAAATCAGTTAATACAGGAAATCAGTTCATACAGAATTCAGAATTAAAGGATTTTCTTGGTTTTTCTTCGTATTTGTTTCGAGTTTTACAGGATTAAAGGTTGCTGAATGATCGATAGTTGTAAAAGACTCTTGGTTCTTAGTTGAATTTCGTTGATTTCAGTTCAATTTAGAAGTTGCAGTTCACGAGATTAGTAGTTAGAAGATGAAGGGGTTGATTGAGAAAAGCGAGCTCAGCGCTCCGCTTCGACTCAACGGACTAAACGTCGGATGAGCAGGTCAAGCGTTTGTTAATTTTCTGCATTCCTGTAGTTAAAAATTTGTATAGTGATTTGTAGTGTAGAAATTAGTTGCTGCAAATCCTGCTTGAACTTGTTACTGCTTGTTACATGTTATAGATAAAACTTGTACTGTAGTCGTATTATAGAGTAGTATTAGTTTGTTAAGTAAAAGTTAAAGCTGCGTTTGGATTGTAATACAGTAGGGTTGCCTTCGTTTTTGTTATAGATACAAATGGTCTCGTTTGGTGTAGTAGGAAAGAGTTGGGCCCAATGGATTTGTTCTTGGATTGCATTTTATTAGAACAGTATCTGTTGTAATGTTAGATTTTAACATTTGATATTAGGAATTTGATTAATTTAGCTTCGTTGTCCTTTTTTACATTCTATTTTTAGTATAGATAGTTTAATATTAGTATACATCTGAATATTAGTATGATTTCCTCTTTTGCATATAAAATAGATTTAGTTTTATAAAAATAATTGATTTAGTGTTATTTTGAATTTCGTGCATTTTAAATTTCGTAATTGCAATATGTTTGTTTTAGTGTAGTACGGATACGTATTTAGATATTTTTACATTTTTACATGCTTTGTGCCAAGTAACATAGATACCAATCAAGCTTTTTACCACCAAAAACAATTAAGTCTTAACGAGAAAACGTTATATCAATTCGAATCGAGCTGAGAAGACAACTAAACTAAAAACGAAATATTACTAATGCACATATATGTGCTTGTGTGATAAAACTTTTATGATTATAATACATATTGGTTAGGTTGTTTTAGAAAATTTAATATGAACTTATTTGTTTTAAATATTAAGAATCAGATTACTTTTTTACTTTGAATCTTTTATTCAAGGTGAAGAATTTGTTGTTAAGGTTGAAATTTTGAACAACTGAGGACGAACACAATTTGGGTGGTCATATAGATAAATACATTTATGTTCAAATGTAGGTAAACTGGTTTTTTTTCTTTAGAATGTGAAATGGTTTTTAAACTGGTTCGGTTTGAGTTAAGTAGTCAGTTAATTGTTTTGACTTAAAATCAAATCGGCTTGAAACTGGTTTTTGTTTAAATGTTACTTATTTTTTAACCGGATCAGATTGGTGTTAACAAGTATTTAAAAAAATAAGTTTGATTTTAACCGGGGTTTTAAACCGCTCCTGACCATTTTATTATATCAATTTCGATTTTTTTCAAGATTGGATCATGAACTTAGTTTTTTCCCACACCTATTTATGACTGTCTCTCCTTAAGGAACAAAAAATATGTCTTTCTCCTAAGTGGGGCAACGGTTTCATCATGCATCCCAATTTCGTCAATAGTTGCTAAAACTTTACGTTTCTCTTATCGACAAATTCTTGGTCTGGTTCCGTTATGTCTGAAATAACTGGGGCCATAATACTATCATGATAGTAAACAAACATTTACAGTAATAGATATCCATAATTGCATAATGATATACCGAGTACATTTTATTGTTTGGTGTCAATTATGTTTTCTAATGATTCTAGTGATTGTTTCAAGTCAGTAACACAAGTAGTTGTATTGCTGAATTTTGATATTGGACAAGTTGATTTACCATGCTCCCGACATATACACTTGAATGTAGACCCGTTAACTATAAAATAATAAAATTAATATGATAAAATGTGTATAGTAGAAATAGCATTATTCACAGCCAATTATTCCTATACAAGTAAACTACTTGCCTCCAAAGTTCTTGGCAGTTTAATCTATTGGTTTTCCATATTGTTTCTCAACTGCCTCTAATGTTACAGGGGTTTTGCAATTTCTGTGTTGTTTAAAATAATTAAACTTTTTAGCAAAGATTAGTAAATAACATTATTCACAGACAATTTTTTTATGTTGGAGAGTGTATCATCATTGTTTTGGATACTAAAAATAAGCAGACCACTACAAGTAGATTCTGATAATATGAATCATGAGTACATACTGAGCTTCTTCCTGAGGAGTCAACGGACGATTTGGGCTAATGGCTGAGTTACAGTCGTGGGTTTTGAGGCTTGTGTAAGTAATGTAGATCAGAATAGTGCCTTATAAAGATTTGTTGTAGTCTTTAGCTTAGCCTTCGATTTCACAGCAGCTGCGTTCACTTTCGCCTTTTGGTGCAGCCATAGGATTAGAAACATTATTCTTAGCAAGTACTTTCTTTTCAATGGTTTTCTCCTTATGCTTAGTAACAACGCAAACTGAAAAATCATATGTGGTTGACAGTTAGTGGTGTGTTTGGGATAAAATGATGATTGTTATGCTTAACAATAATTAAGTACCTGTCTGTTTATTTCGAGTTATCTGAGTGAATAATTAGCTTTAGGTCGAAAATGAGCAGATAAGTTAATTAGGCGCCAACCTGCTTATTTCGAGTTAACAGAGTGAATAAGTAGTTTTAGGTAATGTAGTAGTGGCCGAAATCTATTAAATATACGCGAACTCCATACTTGATGTATAGCAAGATACCTGAACTAGAAAAAGACCGTCATGCACAACAATAGATGGCAGAGAGTAGCATTGCGGTTGTGTCTTTGTTGCCTTTGAGTGCACCTTTAGCTAAAGGGTCTAGACCGACTACTTCTTCGGGAACCAATACAACCCCTGTTGTCTCAATCATCCCCACACATATTTAGAGCCTTTTTCATCTGACCAAGTTTTTCATTCGGAATAATATACCCGATTAGCTTATAAGGGATCGGGTCGTATGGGATGAACTATTCTGACACCACTACTTTAGCTACTCAAACCTTATTGAAACATATAGTTGAGTGTACTACTGATGTGGTTGATCAAATCTAATTAGATCCAGAATCCAAAAATACTACTGGTTTGGCTGCTCAAACCTTATTGGAAACACGCTCAAACTGAACAGTGTGTTTAGAATTCTAAGGGAAATCATATCCTACCCAAAACATTTTTATAAGAACCATACCTTAATATCAAACGCAGGTTCGGGGAGGTAATCTTTGATCATTTCCTTATTTACAAAACCACCGCCACCTGTCCATCCTTTTGGTGGCTTCAGAATTAAAAAACAAATATCAGAAAAATGTTATATCCTGAATCAGAAAAGCACATTTCAGCAACATCGTTAGAAATTAAATTTTCTATAGATATTCTGAAATTATTCATGGGATTTGAAGTTTCTATTAAAAACATAACAAACTTTCAAGTGGTTGGGGTATTTAGAAACGTCGGCGTCTTTTACGTCGATCAGCGGGCAATCGGTGTATAAATCCCAAAATGACTAAAAGAAATTTTGAAACATAGCCCATTTACACACGAGATTCATCGAACTTTCCCATTGAAGACGATCCCCAAAGATATGTTGGAGAGGCACCTATAGGTTGAAAAAGAACAACGATCAGAAGATTTATCATATTTTGTTATTCCTCCAACCCAAATACCCTTAAGCATTTAGAAGTCAGTTAGATATGCAAATCCCGAACACCCAAAATTAAGATTGGTCTTTGGTTTACCAGCAGCAACAATACGCCTTTTGACTGAACGTATTATGACAAAATTCCTCTACAGATTTCTGTCATTCAGGTCAGATCATTAGTTCTGAAAAACAATCACAACCCCAACCGCTCATTTAAAATTATGCCCCTGAAACTTAATATCTATTTCTAATCAGTAATGTAAATACTGAAATTTAATATTTAGTTCACGTGCAAGCATAGGGTCATAGGGTTATGGAATACAAATATTTATTACACGAATCCACTTACAAAACACATGTCAAGATACATAAACATTCCTGTTGATGCCTGAGCATTTTCTACCATTTTATTCCAGGTCTTGGTATCCGCTTTACTCCAAGAATCTGTGTATGTCACACACAAAAGGAACCATTGTGACTAACTTCAGAGTCGATATGACTAAAATAGTTCTCTAATAATAAACATTTGGCAAGTACATTTTCAAGTCGTTTTAGGTATGTGTATAGGAGAGTCAGCAAGTCCTTTACAATCGTCACTCCTTCATGAGTCAGATGTTTAAAACGGTCGCCCTTAACACCGATGATTTTTAAATGACGCACCCTTTCGCATAAAAAAGGGATTGGATTGTTTTTATAGTCTGCACTGTAAAAAGATGCTAAGATTAAAATTTACAGAAAAGTAACCTATTGGTATTAGGGGAAAAGTGTTTCGTATGCTTCCTGGAGACAATTTATGAAAGAAAAAAAAGTTACATAGGTTTACTAAAGAATGGCAATATCTTGACTTTTAATACCAATATTTTGACTTTTTATACCAGTATTACTCTCTAACCTTTTAGGATGTCATATATGCGTTCTCTAGAGGCTCTTATTATCTGAATTCCTCAGTAGCCACCATCGTTGGATACGTTAGCTGCAGAGCTCGACACATAAAGGCTGGTGGGACATCAGTAGCCACCATCGTAGGATGTCATATATTTGAAACATGAAGTGTGGGACGCAGACATGACCCAAATTAGCTCACACATAGAATTGCATGTTGTACTAACATGAAACGAAAATAAGATTTTCATTATAAATAAAAACATTTAGAACAAATCAAATACACATGTGTTCCAATAAATAGCTTGATATTAACAAAAATAATATGTTTGACCCTTTGTTGCAGCTTTTGGATGTCTTTCTTCTTTATAAGAAGTCTTTGCTTCTCAACAATGAACAGAGGATGACCGCAATGGCCACAATCCATATATAAATTGTTATTAACGCAATAACAACAAAAATGTCACATATATGGCAGACTGTAAGCTGAATTTGCAGCCAGTTTTGATGCCACTTCCAAATCAGCATCATAACCCTACCATTAGAGGCCTGGCGGACCAGTTTCTTTCTAACTCTTGAATTAAGATGGTATCCGGTTAATACCAATAAAATTCAAATACAAAACACAAAATTCTAAAACATATATAAACATTACCTTAAGAATTAATTCCCTTGACTCATTGTCTGAAAAGAAGAACTATAAAAGCTGGGCAGTTTCTCTGATGTTGAGCTCCTGCATAAATCGACCGTGGCTCAATCTTTCCCTCGTTTAAACAAACTCTAATATATTCAATATATCCCATTTGAGTAAACTATTTTAAGACTTATCTATAACTACAACAACTGTTTTATAGCAATATCGATTGAAAAACAATATTATAGCTAATTAACAAATCAGTCACTAACCACTTCACAAACTACGTTATTAAACACTCTGAAAAAAACAACTCACTTGTGCATATTATCTATTGTAAGATTCTCAATTAGCAAAAACTGGTCGTTGTAGCTTCGTCCTCTGGTGAATCTCCTCCCTCCATATCTGTACCAGCCAATGCAACTAAAATCAGATAATGTTTTCTAAAACCCCACGAATAGCTTCTGATAGACAACACTACTATGCAGGCAAAAATCCGACAAAAGTACACTTTAAAATTTGACATAACAATTTATGTAATTCATACTACATACCATGTCACCAAATTCAAGAAATAAGGAGTTGTTGCTCAGTGGAGATGGCAAGACCAATCCAAAGATAAAGTTATAGATAATCAGATATACTTGTTCTGCCTAGGTATGGGTCAATATAAAGAAATCAGTATGGTCAAAATGTGAACATACTTGAGGAGGAAATTATCAAACGCTCTCAACCAAATAATGATAAGAATCAGGAAATCCTGCAATTATCAATCCTGAACTGGAATTACCAATAATGTGTGGTAGTCATACCTGACGAAAAAATACGAAACAAAAACTTGCATCATCACTCTAATACGGATGATGAATTTCTGTTATGCAACTACTGTTCATCCCCTTCACCCAATAGATCCTGTTATGCACGTTTTATTTGTGGTAGCTCTATGTCAATACCATTTTATAGATTGCATTGTATGTGATGAATTTGTATATGAATTTGTATATATTGCTATAGTTGTCTTCACAAAGTTTTAATAATAACTGTAGTATAGATCCATAAAAATCAGTTCACATCACACATTATAACCAATACTCAGTTTATCAAAACAAACACCAAAAGGTTATAATAAACTATTGTTCTTTCAAAATTTAATAAAGAATATCACGTAAAGCCAATGAACCACATAGCAGACTACTACATTCCTCAATGTTAGCGAGGCCCCCTCTTCATCATAGTAAAGGGGCACTGCTTTGCTTCATATCATATTATGTGTTCCTTACTTCACAATTCATTCAATAAACAACATTTCCAAACTCTCAAATAATATATCTGATTATTGTAGTTTGTTACATCTAAGCAGTTTGCAAAGCCATTCAAAACACTTCCGCTAACAAAAAGTATTTCGGTTTTTGTCTTCTTATTTTTATGGTTTTTGTCTTCTCATTTTTATTGTGGGTCCATCCAAACTCCAAATAAAAGAATATAAGAAACATGACCATATACGTACAAGAGAACCAAGGTAAAGATGCTTACGATTTTGGAGGCCTCATTTTTGCAGGTAACTGTGGAGAGAAATGCCTCACAACCCTTGTTACTTTTTCACTCAATGTTCCTGCAAAGGTGTAAATCGAATCATTATCAAAGCGAGTTGATAAATCAATAAGGAAAAGTTGAATCACCATCTTGAAAAGGAGGAATATGTTTATAGCCATTCACAAATCAATAAAAAACATAAAATTGCATATATAATATGTCAATCATCAATGCATCTGTTTCGGTTTTAGATTCAGTTGCAATATTCATAGTATAAATCCTCTTATTGTAAAATCGGATATAAAGTAATATTAATTATAAGAAATCATCAATTATCATTAGGTTTGTCAAAGAAGATACAAAAAGCATCTACCTGCGAAATAAACAAAGAAAAAGATAAAGGTTCATTAGGGTTTGAGAAAAAAACATACCTTTTTTACGTGAAAAAATATTAAACTGTGAAACAAAACAAAGAAAACTTGAAGATTAAAACAATAAATATTACATATATATAAACAAAAAATAATAATCATAAGAAACAACTAATGAAATAAAAAATAACAGAATTAGGGTTTTAAGAAAAAAGACTCTTGTGTTTTCCTATTACGTATATTATGATAGATATTAGTTATCATTCAAAAAAAGATATACATAATTTTTAATTTCAGTACATATCTAAAAGTATTTAACTTGTGGATTAAGATAAATGATTTTAAGATGTGTATATTAATTAAAAAAAGATATGTAGTTTCTTTTAAACAGGTGATAGATTTGAATGAATATAGGATATATTTTAAAATATTATTGTTATTATCTTAAATATTTTCTAAAACATTTATATCTAAATAATTATCTTAGAATTTTAAGAAGATATTAATAGAGTTTTTAATAAGGAAACACAAACAATTAGTTAGCCTAGTTGGTAAAACTGGTGGCGCCTGAATGCATAGACCAGGGTTCAAACCTTGTCATTAATATTATTTTCAATAAATTTCGAAATTATACAAATTTTTACAAAACGTGATTTATAAAACTGCGTTTCCAAAACTCGAAAAAACTGCGATTTCGAACAAAAATTTGGTAGAATTTGGAGATTTCTAGGAAATTCTGAAATACTATTGGCTAAAAGATTTGACTGGGATATGACTGGGATCTAAAACTGTGGTTTTAAGTCATAATTATACCTATATATAATATAGAGATAGATATATATATATATATATATATATATATATATATATGTATATATATATATATATATATATATATATATATATATATGTATATATATATATATATATATATATATATATATATATATATATATACATATATGTGTATATATATATGTATATATATATATATATACATATATATATATATATATATATATATATATATATATATATATATATATATATATATATATATATATATATATATATATATATATATATATATATATATATATATATATATATATATATATATATATATATATATATATATATATATATATATATATATATATATATATATATATACATATATATACATATATATATATATATATATATATATATATATATATATATATATATATATATATATATATATATATATATATATATATATATATATATATATATATATATATATATATATATATATATATATATCTATATATATATATATATATATATATATGTATATATATATATATATATATATATATATATATATATATATATATATATATATATATATATATATATATATATATATATATATATATATATATATATATATATATATATATATATATATATATATATATATATATATATATATATATATATATATATATATATATATATATATATATATATATATATATATATATATATATATATATATATATATATATATATATATATATATATATATATATATATATACATATATATATAAATACTAGCGTCGTAACCCGCCCAACGGGCGGGGTTGCTTTTTTCCGGAGGGTTTATTGTTGTGCGTTTTTAGTTTCTTGAATTTTTAATTTAACCTTTAGTATATTTTAGTTATAGTTTACGCATAAGTAACGTTTATTTGTGGTCAATAGGCAAGATTGTTTTTTTATTTGATATGAACGAACCATTGACGATGAACCCGTGACCCGGTGACTCAATCGGGTTGATCCAATGATTGATCTTGTTACCCGGTTGTCAAACCGTAACCTGATATATTGCTATAATATAATTCTTAAATTTATAAAAATAGATATTTTTAAAGATTTAGAATTCAATCCGAACTTAAGAAAAATATATACCAAAAATTAATAAAAAAGTTCCATGTCTAAACCTCACAAACATGCATTAATGAAAAAAAAACCTTTACACTCGGATAAATCTTAGATGACGCAAGTTTAATAGTAGCAATTTTTATTTTAGGTGTTTAAATATATTTTTATCCGACGCAATTTTTGTGGTTAATTTTTATTATTCCATGGCAATTTTTACATGTCTAAACCTTTACACTCGGATAATTCTTGAGCTGCAAAAATTAATCCGAAATTTAGAAAATAAAAATATTTGAAACTTAAAAAGAAAACTAATAAAATTATTTCAAAAATTAAAAACAAAACATAAAAGGGCTATTTAGTTGTGGAAAACTTTTCATAATTTTTTGCTTCTAAATTATTAGAGAAGGAAAAAGTTTTCTTTTCTAGAGTAGAGTTGAAAATCTTGAACACCTGTTTAGATGGCATTTTTCATTTTCTAAAAAAATTAACAATGTTTAGACGAAATTATTTTTAATCTTTTTTTTTCATGACCAACAGTTTTTCACGTTTTTGCTATTTTTTTACATTTTTATATGTTTTTCCCGTCTTCATAAGCTCTTTTACGTTTTCATTAGCTTTTTTATGTTTTCATAAGTAATATTACGTTTTCGTCCAATTTTTTAGGGTTTCATCAGGTTTTTTACTTCCCCCGAATTTTTACGTTTTCGTTTGATATATTAGGGTTTCATCAAGGTTTTTACGTTTTCGTTAGCGTTTTTACGCTTTCGTCAGCATTTTTATGTTTTCATCAGTAATTTACGTTTTCACCGTAGATTTACGTTTTCCTCAATATTTATACGTTTTCATTAGTATTTTTACGTTTTCGTCCAAATTTTTACGTTTTGTCAGTATTTTATATTTTTGTCTGTATTTTTTACGCGTTCGTACATTTTTTTACGTTTTCGTCCATTTTTTTTACGTTTTCATCGGCGTTTTAACGTTTTGCTCAGGATTTTTTGCACGTTTCGGAAGAAAACGTAAAAATACTCGCAAAAACATATAATACAGATGAAAACGCAAAATTACAGACGAAAATGTTAAAATTACTGAAGAAAAACGTTAAAACGCTAATGAATACGTAAAAATTATACTAAAAAGTAAAAAAGCGGACGAAACGTAAAAATCAGACTAAACGTAAAAAAAATCGGACGAAAACGTAAAAAACCTGACTTATAAGTAAAAAATCGGATGAAAACATAAAAAAGCTGACGAAAAACGTTAAAAAGCGGTCAAAATGTAAAATATCGGACGATAACGTGAAAAATCAGACAAAAACGTAAAAATCAAAGGTAAAAATATTGACTAAAACGTAAAACAATTGGAAGAAAACGTACAAAGTCAGACGAAAACGTACAAAGTCAGACAAAAACGTAAAAGTTCGGACGAAAACGTAAATATTCTGACGAAAACCTAAAAATACTTACGGAAACGTAAAAATTCAGACGAAAACGTAGAGTTACTGATGAAAACATAAAAATATTGACGAATGTACATAAATATACGTCGCGCTTGATTTCTAAATCTTTTCTAAAAGTAAGTTTGTGTGTCACTTATATGGTTTGTAGCGGGCCACCCAACGAACGTGTTTTGTCCTATGTGAATACTTGGTTGTACAAATATGATTTTATAGTTTTTTAAATGATATTCTATTTTTTTTAATTTAGTAGTACAATATATACACCATTATCTCATAAAATAAAATCATTATATAAGATGGGACGATATAATCATTAAATGTGGCGTTCATGGCATTCGAAGGTGTATTGAATAGAATATCTTGGAGCATATAAAATAAGCACAAGTTTAACCCGGTGTCCTCGATATTGTTTCTCATATTAACCTCTCCATATTTCTTGTCGGTTATTTCATTGTACATCCTGCCATTTAAAGTCATGTTGCATGACACGAATATCATAAAGGTCATTTTTACTTCTTTATCAGCAAACAAAATACTAATTTAAGTTTATTCTATAATTTTCATTACACATTAGGCGTTTTAATATGCATGTTAAATGTTTGGGCTAGTTTACTAAGCTTTCAGTCTACAAAAACTTCATTCAATATTGATTACACTCCTTCTCCTACTGCTTCTCCTTATACACACTAATGTTATTCTTCGTCCTACCTTGACTACTGGTCCACGGAGCTACATCCCTACTCACCTAGTCCATGCACATCGCTCTTTCCAGGAGGTTGGCCTAAGTCCTCAGCCCGTATGAAGTCCTTCGATTTCAGAGATTAGAGCAGAATAACCCCGTAACGGCGAAGAAGGCTATCGCCTCGAATCCAAACGATTTCTCGTCTTTTCTTAAGAGATTTCTAGTTAGGACTACTCTCCTCTTCCCCGGCCTCCCCCCTCCCCCCTCATAGCTTTTGGCGAAGCAAATAGATGAGAATTTTTTTTCAAGGAATACATTAGAGCATATGGCTAAATAAACATACAAACGATACTTAATGCTTAGGATTCTAATTTTTTTCTAATGTATCCCATCGTCCACCTCTTTTTAAATCCCCACTCATGGCCACTTCAATCCTTTATCTTACCAGTCATTCAGACCCGTACGATGCACAACAGTTGCATTTACTTGTTGGTTATGTGATGTTTGTGTCAATAATTAAATTGTATATATGATGGTATATGTAACTTAAGCATGTCGTTTAATGTTTAGCTAAATAGTCATAACGTTATGTGAGCTTTCATTTGCGCTAAAGCAATGTTACGCGAATACTCTTTTTTAAAACGGATAAAAATCCTCTTAAATTGAAGGTCACTTGATTGATCATGTTGGTCAATCAGAATTTACATAAATCCTTAAGATCTTTTCTTTTAGTGAAATGTAAGGGGTCCACATGCATTTATCTCTATTGTGATTGTAAAACTTGACTTATCAATTTGACTTCAACTTGAGATGATCTTTTTTCTTTTAAAACTAATGTTTAATCAAAATGGCGTGTACGATAAACTCAAACGACCTGACGATAATAATTATGTAATTTGTCAAGTTGGGTGTCGAATTGTACCGAACGCTAAACCGACAATTATGTCTTTTGGGGTGCCACGGGGCTTCTTTTTTTCATTTTTTTTAAACTTTTACTTATTTCACGTATTGTATAATTTTAGATCGTACAATTCAAATATGTCGATTTTGAATTCAAGTTAGTCGGGTTGACTCATTTGAACAAGTTAGAATTTAAAACCGAGTAACCTGAACTAAATATACTCGGTCGGGTTGGGTCGAAATTATTGACACCCATGTATGTTGGGGTTAATTATTATAATTCGATCCACCGAAACATTTGAATTCTATCTTGAACCATAGCTAACCACATAATAAAAACATGAGTTGTTCTAAAAATAAGTGTCTTCGATTAAATGCGTGTGTATGATGATTTTAAGCATCTAAGCGCTCATAATGTCTTTAACATTCCCAACGTGGTAACTAAAGCATTATTTTGCCATTTTGACACTAATTTAGGATTAAGTTTTTTATGTATGATTTAATGATTGACTACATATTTACAATGTGTCCAAATTTCTCCCAGTTTTCCATTATTGTACATTAGTTTTCTCTTCTGCATTTTGGCTTAAACTATAGTTGATCCGCAATATCATAGTCATATTAGTTTTCTTGCTAACCTTAATAAATATAGCCTGCAGTCTCGACCTACACATATTGAGCAGCTTATAATGCACAAAGATCACTCGATTTTATCAGAAGGCAACTTGGCTACTTTAAACCAAACACAACTGGAAACCAATGGTCAGGTGGACTGCAATCGAAGCTTCTAAAACTTGGACTAGATGAAGGTCTAACCCATGCAGCACATACCAAAGGGGTCATAGTCATAGGATCAGCCAAATGGGCCCATAACTACAATGTTCACATCTTTTGCAATGACATCAATACGATTCGTAAAATTGCCAAAAGGGTAAGTGGAAAAGGTGGTGGGATTAAATTGGTCCAATCAACGGCGTTGGTTCATGGTGATGTTATTGAGGTGGCTTGTAATCTTCTTGAACCAAGTAAAGTTGGCGGTGATCAAGTTCAGGCTGCTGTTGAACAATTGGCGAAAGATGAGGGAGTGGCAATCCCAATTTTCAGCTATTGCACATATTCAAGGACTCGAGAGAAATTCTTTTGTTAGCTAAACATCCAAAATGTGTTTTGATAATGACAAATAACAGAATTTTATAGAGTTTATTATTGATTAATTATGTGGAAGTTTTATTACTAACGAAATTGATCTTCAATTTTTATAAAAAAAAAGAAAAAAAGCACATATAGAGTTCTGCAGGACGTAAAGAATGCTGTAAACTTGACAAAAGCCACAAAATCACAGTGCCAACTATGGGACTATAAGTGTGCCTCAACTAATACTCTTACAGAGTTCACTGACTGGTACTAACAACTACCACTAAATATGCTCCAAAATAACCAACTGCAACATAATCAACGTTGATAATTAAGGTGATCAACGACCATATCACTGTGTTGCAAAGTTTATTTTCATAGTTCTGTAGTCATAGTTATATAAAGTTGGTTCCTCCTTATCGATCATATGTCTAACTATAACATAAATTGAATAAAAAAATGGTTGTCTGACTTGTCAATCTAACTTAAATTTAAAAGCAGTACTTGTCCTTTTTAAATTTGATCTTCACATTTGTGTGACTACAAGACAAAATTGGTATAATGAGAAATAACAAAAAAAAGGAAACATATGTTCTGTAACTCAGCCAATAACATTCATTGTTTGTCCAGCTCAACCTTATGTGACTATCAATTTATTATCCGCAAGTTCAAATCTGAAAGGGACTGATGGGTTGATAAAAAGTTAATCCATCACTAATTTAGATTCGTCAATAGTAAGCAAGATTTCCACTGTCAAAGACATATTCATTTCTTCTCGTAATAGACCTCCATGCCCACCATTCTCACTCCTTCCCCCATTCGACCCCTGGACACCGACCTCGCATACCTAGGACTACTACCACCTCTACTATTAACCCTTAAGATTTATTATAAATGGTTCATTTCCTTGAATCCTTATCTTATTTTAAGGTCAAATTTATCCATCGAAAATTTCACTATTTAATAGTTTAAATCGCTTACAGATTAAACAGAGACCACAAATAGCTTCATGGTTATACCAGTGTGAGAAAACATTTACGGGTAGGACCGATAAAAGTAGCAGTTTACTGGTTTGACCATTATTTGAAATTTAAACTTGCTACCTGGCATTTCTGTTACAGACGTACTGCACGCAAACTTCTTTTGCAATTTTGACGCCAAAGCTGGTCAACATCGATCAAGAAAGATTCCATTCCTGTAAGCTTTGTCACTTCTTTACACCCTTGTCTCCGTTATCTGATAATCCACCAATAAAAAAGCTATAAAATTTTATGTTCAAAACATGTGCAATTGAAAGCCCAGTGCTATAAAAATTTATGTTAAAAAAAAACCAGCCAGTTCTAAAAAAGTTATGGTTTTAATGGAACCATGAGATCTCAGAGCAATTTTCTAGTGTCATAAACTCATAAAGATGTATCAGTCAACACAAGATTGGGATGAGACAAAACTCAACTTTTGATTGCGACTTTTTTTCCGCTAATTGGTTTCCAAGCTCATTCCTCATATCAGATACAACATCAGCATCAACATCAACAGCCTACAAAAAATTGAACGATATTTAATATGGAAGGAATAGTTAATTTCTACATGTGAGGACCGTATTACTAACGTCAGCTCTAGATGTGAGTTCATTGTAAGTGGCAAAGTTAAAGTGGTGCTCAGGAAAGTATGTGCTAGGTATCTACCTAACTTGAATATATTTTGGATATATAAGAAATGTACGGTTGGTTAAGGTTTGTTCCCATTTCTTCGTCTCTTTGCAACTAAATCCCGTGTTCTAGAATTAATAAAGTTGTAGAATAGCACATATTCAAGGTTACCTAATGGGGCAGTCAAGTAATATCCATGAATGACAGTATTCTGTATATAATAACTTTCTATAATAATGTGTTCAACACATTTTTTACTTTCAGTCACTTACCAGACTTAGCATCATTGGACATAGGGTATACATAATCTTGAAACTAAGAATGATCAGGAGATGATATCAAGCTCATAATAGCTAAGGCGATTACATAGTCTCCTGCATTGTTTTAATTAAAACAGAAAATAGTTAGGTAATACTTAAAAGAAAGACAACGATGTTATACTTTGAGAAAGCAAAAAATAAGTAAGGGTGCCATCAAATAACCCAATAACTCGTGACCCCGAAACAATGACAAGTTGAAAGATTTCTTCAACGTTTGAATGACAAGTTGAGAGACACCCACTACGAATACTGTAGGATAAACTTGGACCTAGAGATCTTTGCACTAAGGTAATTTGATCACTTAAGGATCGTTTCATATCATGTTTTACCTTGTTTATATAGCTTAGGCATGTAAAATATTGTAGGACGCAAGAGTCCAAAGAGCTAGAGCAACAAGAAGCAACATGCAATGCTACCCAAAGCCTGATGCGTCTATTTCTAGCAAAGTCCATTTGAGGTACATTTTTGTTTTTCCGATTGTATTTTGCTTCTTTTTAAGGTACAATTAGGTGAAAGACAGGGATTAGGGTAGATTGGCTAACGGATCAAGTTTTCAAAACAGGCTTGAACTGAAAGGGTCGCTTTGTTACGGGTCAGACTGTGTTGGACCTGTATTGGGTTGAGCTGTAAACGATTTTGTCTAAATTTCTAGAAAAATATATAAATACTCAGTGGTTTGGTTATGCACCAGAGTTTAACGTGATTATGGAGTAAGGCCATGGTTAAGCAACACCAAATTTAAACTTATTAACAAATAGGCATGTAATCCAATTAACACAATAATAATGCTGATGTAGTATTTGTAGAAACTAGAAGGGGGGTTGAATAGTTTCTAGTTAGTTTTCAAAACATTTCAGCCTAATACACTGTGCGCGATTCCTTATGTGTACCCGCGGTTCCTTATCAATAAAGAACCGCCGGGTGGACGAAACCGTTTATTACATGTTTAAACTTTGACAATCCTTTGTATCAAATTCTCGATCAAGCTTGACTAGATATGAGATGTGTTTGATTGAAAGATAAATACTACAAGTAAGTAAACACACAAACACATCAAATCAAGAGTACATCAAGCAATAGTCTAAACACTAAGCACACACGTACTAAGCATAAGCTTTTCCGCAACTAGGATGTTTAGACTAAGGGATGTACACTTGACCATAATCTAAACAGGAAGCACACACGTACTAAGCCATAGCTTTTCCGCAACTTAGATGTTTAGATTATGAGATGCACACAACACACAACACAAGTATGCAACTATAAATACATCTACAAAGGTAAAGACATAAATGTAAAGGAAAGTACCAACACGATGATTTATAGTGGTTCGGTCACGAAGCTCCTCTTCGCCCTACTCCACTCCTCGAGTACACCTTACTCGAGAGTTACTTCACTAGTCAACAAACTCCTTAAGGTGGAGAAACCATACACAACGTCGCTTATCCAATTTTCGACTCTAAGCTAAAAGTCGAGTCCTAATCTTAGGTAGGACCAATCTACACAACGTCGCCCACTTCACCATTTAACGACACAAGGCTAGATGTCGAGTTCTAATCTAAGGCTAGAACCAATCTTCACGACTCTTCACTTTGAAGCTAAGTGGGAACTTCACACAACACAACTACTAATCACTTTAAAGCTAAGTGAGAACTCACAAGACACAACCATATCACTTTAGAGTTTAGTGAGAACTAACTAGACACAACCACATCACTTTAGAGTTTAGTGAGAACTACCAAGACACAACCTAATCTACCCACTAGTTATGTTTTATGGCCCAACATAACAAACCTTGTGTTTTATGGCCTAAACATATAAACCATATAGATCTAAGCACACAACACTTAGATCTATAACTCTAACACTATATCCAAGTACTAACAAGACTTGGATCTACACAACTAACACCTAATCTAAGGATACCCATCACTTGGATATTCTACCCATACAAACACATCCAAGTGTACCCAACACTTGGATCTTCTACATATACATAGTAGGAAGACTAAAAACATGACTTAGATCTATAGAAGGAAAGATCTTCATCATGTAGTGAACCCAACACATCATGGTAATGATAGTGTTCTTCTCTTTGCACTTGAGAGGATGAGGAGATTGAATGTTTGAATTACATCTTAAACAAGATTAATCAAAACTAACTAATCAAGGATCTAAGATGGTTTTTGAAAGAAACTGTGCAAAAAGGGTTGAAAGAAAACCTGGAAATGATCCACTATTTATAGGACAACATTGAAACGGTCAAAAACACCCGCGGTTCCTTATCTCTACCCGCGGTACCTTATCAATAAGGAACCGCGGGTTCCTTGAAGGAACCTCCGCGTCGGAGTCCGTGCAAATTTTTCCTTTAGTGGGGATATGCCATCTGGGGTAGTTTATACCCTCAAAGGATATTCCTTTGGCATATGGAATATGCCAAATTTAAATTTCCATTTTCTTTTTAATAAAACATTTTCTTAAAAATAAAGTTAATTAAAATCTTTTGTCACATTTGATTAAAATGTGAGTTTTAAGAAAATATTAATCCTTGATCACTTAGTTAGGTTAATGACATGTTTGTACATACCTTTAGTGATTCATGCCGAATGCGGTCTTGGAGGTGTCGAGAGAAGTATACAAATGTATTCTTGAGTGATTACGAGTACCTTAACATTTTACATAATGTATTGCGAATTATACGTTTGTCATCAACAAAACACAAGAGATTATATCGACAAAGCATCGTAATGTTTGCACTAACAATCTCCCCCTTTTTGATGATGACAAACAAGTAAACCGCAACACATATTAAAATGCATAAGTTACTCGTTTACACTTACTTCTCCCCCTTTTGTCGAATCAAAAAGGTAGTCTTCATTTGTAGAAGAGGAGGATTGACTTCGAGAGAACATGCATCCAAAAATCTAATCATCCATAGTGGTTGTCGTTTGAGAGGCGAGAATCCAAATCATAAACCCATCGTACAAAAATATTGAGCTTGCGTCATCCTAATGAAGTCTTCAATCATTATAGGTTAACCAACTCCAAGCATAATAATATGCTTATCTACGAGTGTCCAAAATGCATTACTTGCAAGATGTTCGATGAATGCAATTTGAGTGAGTCAACGATCGCAAATGTAATGACTTGAACTCTTGCAAATGCTCCCCCTTGATATGAGCTCCCCCTTGCTTGAGACACCAACAAAGCAAGAATAGTGACGAGCTACAAAAATGGGTTAGAAGTGTCCTACAAAACAAGGTTAGTAGACAAGAGCATATATAAAAAGAGGATGATAAACAAGTCGTTTGCACAAACAATGACAAGCATTGAAGAAAAAAAAGTGTGCACGCGATGCTATCAACCAAAAAAATAAAGGAGAGGATCGTGACAAGATCAATTCACAATTGTTGGAATAGAGATAGAAAAGAAACATCCATACCAATTGTAATGATAATATGTCAAAGGGTAAAAAGCTTAGAATTTTTGGAATCACCCAAGAAAATTCAAGGTTTAACCATTAACTCTCAAAAAAAACAAGGAGAGGATTTTGAGGAAATCAATTCAAAATTGTTGGAATAGAGGTAGAAAAGAAACATCCAAGAATTTGAAGATATCATCTCAAGGGGTTAAAAAAAATTAGAATTGATGGAATCACCCATACCAATTGTAAATTTTAACCACAATCAACTCTCAAAAAGAGGAACAAGAATATCTCAACCTAGAGACATTTTTGACCAAAAAAAATAAAGGAAAACCAAAAGCGGATAAATCGACGCTTTAAGAAAAAATCGGGATATAGGACATTATAGGAAAAAATGCGTATGAATGTCGACACCAAATGGTGTTTAGCATACGATAAACTACATGCTCAAAGTTTCGTAGCTCTTCTCAATCATTATGGATGTTCAAAGAACAATTACATGATGAAGAAAGGGTAAGGCTCGACTCAACTTAGGTTAGAAAGACTAGAAGAAAGAGACTCGACTTAGAAGAGCATGATTAAAATGAATTGAGAGAGACTCAACAAAGAAGTTAAGGATAACTTCACAAATTGATTCATGAATACTATACCTTAGAAGGTGATAGTGAAATCTCAAAAGAAAATGAGAGAAGAAACTCAAAAGAAGCTCAAGAAGACATGAAGAGTTAGTACAAAATCAAACACATAATCAAGTAAGCACATAGGATAATTCATGCAATGCCTAATGAAGTCTACAATAAACCAATGTAGAGAAGGTGCGCAATTAACACATATGGCATGCAAGAAACATGATTACTTAAAAAGAGAAGACTAAGAAAAACAAGTTAGCACGTAGCATTTAAGGACATGCATGAGTTAGACACATTTAAGAGATATTATATCGGAATTGCTTGACAAAGACAAAACCTTTATATAAGCGTGCATTCAATAACTAATCAATTAAGCATATAGCATACGGATAAGCAAGAAGATATATAAGCAAGTCATCTATCTAGATATCACAAATCAAGCTACATGTTATGTAAATCTCCAAGAAGATTCCTAATTCTTATTAGTTTAAGAAAAGGACTCAAAATGAGAGAAAAAAAAACATAATAACAACAAGATCCAAGACTCAAAGAAAAATCATGTTGAAAAACATGAAAGGAAATACAAGAGAATAAAGATCATACAAAGATGTATAAAAAAAAGCCTAAAACTTAAGCATAATTTTAATCTTAGTTACACTAGAATCCTAAGATTTGCTTAAACTAGATGTCTTAGCAATAAGCAATCCACATGCTTAAATGAAAGACAAGGGTGGTGGCGGAATTTGGTGGGGTGAAAGGTGAAGTCACCAAGGGTTCAACAAAGTCATTCGCAATGGGAATGCTTTGGATGGGTTGAGGTTGGGTAGTCACATCCAAGAGAGTACTTGGAGTGAAGGGTGAGGTTAGCTCATTCATTCTAGATTGGAATGAAGAGGAGGTAGAACCATGTGAATGGTTGGTACCATGGGTTGAGGTAGTCTTGCATGGAGCAAGAGGTGGTGAGGGTGATGAAGAGATGAGAATTGGAACAATCTCATTCTTGGGTGTGGCAAAAGGTGAAGAGTTAAGTTTTGGTAACTTAATCTTAAATTTGAGGTGCCTCTTTGAAGAGGAGGTTTTGGATGAATTGGAGGTTCTTGTAGAAACCATGGTAGTAATGGGTGGTTTAAGGGGTAAGGATAAATGGTTTGAGGTGTGAAGACCATGGCTAATAAGGTGGGTTTAAAAGGGTGAGGGGATGATCCAAAATAGTAATGGGTTAAAAAGGGAAAGCCCAAGATATTTTGGGAGTGATCAAAGGTTTGAAACAAAGATTCCAAAGGGTGTTGGAAAAATTGAGAAGTTTCAGAAAACCCGAATTTGAGAGCTTCTGCCCGCGGTTCTTTATCTCCACCGGTGGTTCCATATTGATATGGAGCCGCGGTCTATTTAAAGAACCGCCTACAGAGGCTAGGTTTAGGTGGTGAAGGAGGATTTTCCAATTCAGCAAATCCTAATGTTCTAGTCTAACTTATCATAAAGTCATGCTTAAGAGCAATAAAAACTATAACACACACAAAGGAAAGACACATAGGTTCAATTAGCATGTAAGACGAAAGCTAAGAAAAACCTAATGGCTACAAAAGAAAAAGACTCCTAATGACATACAAAGTTCATCAAAATAAACTATCATTAGTCATATATAGGAAGAGCCATTTAGCCAATTTAGAGAATGAGTATGAGACTATTACTATAGGTGCTCAATTAAGGCTAAACACGACCATTTTTACGAGTTATACACCAACTCAACTTCCCACGTGGAAGTAACTCAACCGTTAGGTCAATTTAAGATCCTAGTGCATAAATTCTCTAGTAGTCATTCTTAAGTTAGACAAAATGTAATTCCAACATTTGCCTAATAAAGTTTAGCAAGGATGAAACTTGCATGGCGACACAATGCATGACCTAATGAGGGTTAAGAATTCACCATTGCATATCTTGTCAAACAAGTCTAGTTAAGGTTATTTACCTTAATAGAACTTGAGGCCAATAACTTTGAAGTGTATAAAAAAAGTTTACACAAACCAAAGGAACACTCTTGATTGGTCTTTCGGAAATGACACATTTATAAATTGCATAGCAATGTAAATTACTTGAGTATTTCGGATGAAACATCCAAGTTATCAAACCGACTCTATTGTGCATTATAAGTAATTATTAAACAAAATATGTCTAACAATTTGAACAAGTAGATTCAATATAACACCATCAACACAAGTGTGAGTTATGATCCGATGTATATTATTAATAAACCACATTCATGTCTACACTAAAAAACATGTCAATTAGATTCGATAATGATACCAATCATAGTTTGAATAATGCATTGATATTTAATCGAAATCTTTCTTGATTCCCACAAACACTCTTATAAGAGAAAATAGCTAAGATTTTTAAAGGGTGTTTCATGTTTTATAGTGAGACATTTATCTACTTGAACTAATAACACAATGATCGAGTAAGACGACCCAAATCAATAGATTTGACAAGCTCCCAAAGCTTTCAAACCTAAAAGTGTTAAAGAACATGCCGAGGTGTACAAGATGTTTATGTAACATTTGTAAACCAAGAGATGTTAATCCTATATGCTATGCACACATAATGTTGCAACTAAAATGCAAGAAATCTAGCATACATCCTAATTAGGAAAAACTAGATACTAACAAATACCAAGCAAGGCACAAGAGACTAGACATATAAGCAATACTACTACAAATAGCAAGGAATACTTAATAATGTCTACATATAATAATAACACACAAGGAAACACACACAAACAATTAGCTTAACACATAAAAGCATTCGTCCATGTTTTGAGTGTTAGATACAACAAAGTATTCATAGCTTGATTTTATTTGGAAATAGTCTTTGACCCATTTAAAATTTAATTAAGTTTAACGCTTTGTAAATATATCAATTTTCAAAGATATATTACCAAGAGATGTCCAACTTATAGAAAAGAGTAAAACACAAGTTTTACGACAAACCGAGACTCAATACTTTGGACAAAGTATATAACTTATAAAACATTTAAATTTTAAAGTTTGAATAAAGGTTTGGAAGCATTTTTAGTTGATAGAAAATTCAATTACGTTCGAAATGACGGGTGGCACGACTTCTACGGACTTACGGTTTATTTTATATGATTTTTCAAAGTTTGCAAAAATTTGAGTCAGGCTGACTGCGGTTCCTTATTGATAAGGATCCGCGGGGAACAATAAAGAACCGCGGTCAGAGGACAAAAAATGAGTTTTTGTCCAAAATCATTTGGTAACTTTTTGGAAGGACTTAGGACTCTAAAAAATCATTTTAGACACATAGAACTCGTATTTTATAGTTAATTATGACATAAAAGATTTTTATACTTCCAAACATGAAAAGATTTAATTCAAGCTATTATAAAAAGTTTATTTAACACCAAGACTTGTACGAATGAAACAACAAAACACATTTCGTAAGTAATCACTCTTCATGAACAATTTGATACAAAGATCGTCTCTATTTTAAAAACCGTTTTCATTTTTAAAAACCATTTGTTTTGAAAAACTAGAACAAGGATCGATCCAAGCTTTAAAGTACAATATACTTCAAAGATCTTGTGTGACCATCTCTCTGATACCAATTGTAGAAACTAGAAGGGAGGGTTGAATAGTTTCTAGTTAGTTTTCAAAACATTTCGGCCTAATCCACTGTGCGCGGTTCCTTATGTGTACCCGCGGTTCCTTATCAATAAAGAACCGCCGGTCCTTTTATGGAACCGCCGACAGTGGACGAAACCGTTTATTACATGTTTAAACTTTGACAATCCTTTGTATCAAATTCTCGATCAAGCTTGACTAGATATGAGATGTGTTTGATTGAAAGATAAATACTACAAGTAAGTAAACACACAAACACATCAAATCAAGAGTACATCAAGCAATAGTCTAAACACTAAGCACACACGTACTAAGCATAAGCTTTTCCGCAACTAGGATGTTTAGACTAAGTGATGTACACTTGACCATAATCTAAACACGAAGCACACACGTACTAAGCCATAGCTTTTCCGCAACTTAGATGTTTAGATTATGAGATGCACACAACACACAACACAAGTATGCAACTATAAATACATCTACAAAGGTAAAGACATAAATGTAAAGGAAAGTACCGACACGATGATTTATAGTGGTTCGGTCACGAAGCTCCTCTTCGCCCTACTCCACTCCTCGAGTACACCTTACTCGAGAGTTACTTCACTAGTCAACAAACTACTTAAGGTGGAGAAACCATACACAACGTCGCTTATCCAATTTCTGACTCTAAGCTAAAAGTCGAGTCCTAATCTTAGGTAGGACCAATCTACACAACGTCGCCCACTTCACCATTTAACGACACAAGGCTAGATGTCGAGTTCTAATCTAAGGCTAGAACCAATCTTCACGACTCTTCACTTTGAAGCTAAGTGAGAACTTCACACAACACAACTACTAATCACTTTAAAGCTAAGTGAGAACTCACAAGACACAACCACATCACTTTAGAGTTTAGTGAGAACTACCTAGACACAACCACATCACTTTAGAGTTTAGTGAGAACTACCAAGACACAACCTAATCTACCCACTAGTTATGTTTTATGGCCCAACATAACAAACCTTGTGTTTTATGGCCTAAACACATAAACCATATAGATCTAAGCACACAACACTTAGATCTATAACTCTAACACTATATCCAAGTACTAACAAGACTTGGATCTACACAACTAACACCTAATCTAAGGATACCCATCACTTGGATATTCTACCCATACAAACACATCCAAGTGTACCCAACACTTGGATCTTCTACATATACATAGCAGGAAGACTAAAAACATAACTTAGATCTATAGAAGGAAAGATCTTCATCATGTAGTGAACCCAACACATCATGGTAATGATAGTGTTCTTCTCTTTGCACTTGAGAGGATGAGGAGATTGAATGTTTGAATTAAATCTTAAACAAGATTAATCAAAACTAACTAATCAAGGATCTAAGATGGTTTTTGAAAGAAACTGTGCAAAAAGGGTTGAAAGAAAACCTGGAAATGATCCACTATTTATAGGACAACATTGCAACGGTCAAAAACACCCGCGGTTCCTTATCTCTACCCGCAGTACCTTATCAATAATGAACCGCGGGTTCCTTTAAGGAACCTCCGCGTCGGAGTCCGTGCAAATTTGTCCTTTAGTGGGGATATGCTATCTGGGGTAGTTTATACCCTCAAAGGATATTCCTTTGGCATATGGAATATGCCAAATTCAAATTTCCATTTTCTTTTTAATAAAACATTTTCTTAAAAATAAAGTTAATTAAAATCTTTTGTCACATTTGATTAAAATGTGAGTTTTAAGAAAATATTAATCCTTGATCACTTAGTTAGGTTAATGACATGTTTGTACATACCTTTAGTGATTCATGCCGAATGCGGTCTTGGAGGTGTCGAGAGAAGTATACAAATGTATTCTTGAGTGATTACGAGTACCTTAACATTTTACATAATGTATTGCGAATTATACGTTTGTCAACAAAACACAAGAGATTATATCGACAAAGCATCGTAATGTTTGCACTAACAGTATTAATCTAGTTTCATCTTACCTTGTATTTCCCCTTACTTGAACGCACCTAATTTTGCTGAATCTGATGTGCAGCAGATAGCTCTTTGACCTCCATAAGGTGATCCACCAATTGTTTCTCGATCATCCACCTCAAAAAGAAGAGCCTAGAAAATCAACTGTAACATATCCTCATATAAAATGAATAATATATACCAAAATATAAACCAAAAACATCTTTTTAGTTAAAATGTCAGAATAATAAAGAGACGTTTCAGGTTTCTATAGTCATCTTGATGATATTATACCAGCTGCATCATCACCTTTTCCCAAAATAAATAATTCATACATGCTTATAAGACTATATATCTCAGATCTCATTTTCTAATCAGGTGTGTGAGTTGCTTAACAGAAGTAGCTATCTCAAATCTCATTTCATAGGGGGGTGTTTGGGATTACTTACTAAAGTTGCTCATATATTTACTCCCTACTAATGTAACACCCCCATAAAGCGGGTATCACAGTGGTGGATCAATGAGCAAATAGCTTACAAAGCACAAATCATAATTATTTGATTTTTGAAATACAATTGATGTATACATTGAATGGGTACAATCATTTAAATCGTTGAATAACATTTGTTATGAATATCCCAGTAAAAGATAATCTCCCGTCATTTTATTGCTCCTAAATGATGCTCAATCCATGCTCAAATAATCTTGCTAAATAACCTGTGCAAAACATACTAACGGGGTCAACATAAAGTTGGTGAATTTACACATTTTAATCAATTAATTAGTTTGGACATACAATAATCCTAGAAGTAATAATGCACAAAGCATTCTTACTAATATGTAAATAACATTTGTTTATTATTAGAAACTAAAGCTTAACCCCATAGTCCTCAACAGATGAGGACGTAGTGTCTTACAAAAAGACACCCATTCCTGTTCCAACATGGTATATGTCTGTTGTCCCGGCCAAGGCACAGTGAGCATGACTTACCCAGACGGGGATGGTCGATCCCTAATAGATCTATTTATAACATTTGGGCGATTTACAACAATTTAACAATTTCAATAGTAAGCAATCATAATCCAGTTTATACAATCCAGTCATGTCCAATATATATTTGCATATTTTCTTTCCCAAAAAGGAAAGTTTTATCAAAGTTTAAATGGGGCTGTAAACTCACCTGATACAATCGTCATAATAGTTAATAGGGAACCAACGTCATGTCAACAATCGATACATGATCATACGAGACCTAAAGATAACGAGGCGCGTCTTAGGCTTGAGACAAGAAATAAATCATACATATATGTAATAAGTATGTCTTAATAAGTTCTTGGACATTGCATAAGTTTTATGATTCTTTATGAAACTTTTAGGTGAACACTTAGTCATTTTAAGTGAAAAATTCAAGTTGACACTTTAGCCCATCTTAAGCCCAATAGTGGTCCACTACCCAAGTATATGACTTAAGTCCATTTTAAATTCAGTATACTATTCTAAATTGGTTATTAATCTTAGGTCCAATAATGGCCCAATAGCCATTACACGTGTAAGTTGGGCTTTTATGGCCCAAGTCCACTTTGTATAGTTTTTGGGTTCTAAAACACATCACAACCTCATACACTTAATATTTCACGTTGGTCGGGTCTCGGGTCATCTAGTCATCAGTATATAAATAAGTCCAAGATCCCCGACAAGTGGATCCTACCACGTTGGTTTATATAAAAATCATCACATTTTACGTTAATGAGTTATAATCCGTTTATTATAATTTTCCCGACATGTCCCGCTAATTTGTTCATATCTCTTGAACCATAAATCATCTAAGTGTGTTCTTGTTACCAAAACCATCATTAACTCATGTAATCCACTTATTGTAAGTCTAGTTACCCCACATTTATACTTTTCGTAGCTAATTAACCCATTTCCTAACTTAGAAGAGTTGGCTGTTTTTGGGCATCCAAACTCGTTTTCTCCATTTTGGTCGCCATTTCCAAACCATAAGGAACTGGTAAATCATCCAATTGATTCTACTTGTTCATGATTTTATCTACAACCTTCAGTTTTATCTTTTTCAATGATTCTTAGTTCTTATATGAGAAAACAGTCCGTGAAGACAGTATGTTCAGATCTGACTAGTTTTCACTATTTTGGTCACCATTTACAAACCTTAAGGAATTGGTAAATCATCCAATTGATTCTAGTTCTTCATGATTTTATCTACAACTTTTAGTTTTACATATTCGTAGGTCAGTATATAAATTTTACAAGAAAACAGTCCATCAAAACAGTATGTTCAGATCTGACTAGTTTTCACTATTTTGGTCATATCTTACTATCTAAAATTCGTCACGAGACGAGCCACCCGAGGAATTAACCACAAAACAACTATCTATCTTAATATGTAAGTTGTTAGTATCCTAAACCTACTGAGTTTTACATGCAATCTGTTTTTGTTACGGTTCAAAATTGTTATGAATCAAATCGTTACTTGTGCTTGTTTAGCTTGATTTTTAGTGTTCAAAATTTCATACACAATGTCCCAATAATCATTAACCCATTTCGTACATATATATATATTCGGAATATATATAAGATCAAGAAAAATAAAAGGAATGTTAAATAAGAACGAGATGTAGATCTTACGAGGCTTATCAAAGTCGTTGTACTAGTGAGTGAGCAAGTAACCATCCAAGATCTTGTCAACACTTGATGTGACCACCATGCATGCATAGATCCGGAGTAGATCTACAAGTTTCACTTGATGCATGTGTAGATCCGGGGTAGATCTACACGTTTTACTTGATGCATGTGTAGATCCGGGGTAGATCTACACGTTTTACTTGATGCATGTGTAGATCCGGGGTAGATCTACACGTTTTTCTTGATGCATGTGTAGATCCGGGGTAGATCTACACGTTTTACTTGATGTCACCATCATGCATGTATAGATCCATCATGGAAATAAAAGAAAATCTTGAAAGTTGATGCATGTAGGAGATTTACATACCAATGTGTAGATCTCGAGATTTCCAAGATGGGTCTTTGATTTGTTTTTAAAGATTCAAACAAGAAAATAAAAAATTTGATGATCTTGGTGAGTTGAGGTTTACGGCTCAAAGAAGAAAAAGAGAAGTGTTGAACACGTAATTATTCGTGGTTTTAGTGTTAATCTCCCTTCGTTTATGGCATAATAAATAGCAAAACGTGTATTTTTAGTGCATTTATCGTTTATATGTGTTATTTATTATTGTAGGTACGAATATTAAAGAAAAGGAGAAAAAACGAAGAAAAAGACCAAAAACGAGCACGAGAAATGGAAAGAGCACGGGAAATCGAGTTTGACGGTGCACTCATGTTTTATTGGGCCGGCCCGACACCATTTAAATGCGTCGAACCGACCCATTATTATGCAACTAACTAGATGCTGGCCCAGTATCATTTCTACATAACTATGCAGCCCAAAAGACCATAAAGGCCCAACAGCAGCACATGACAAAACTGGCCCAAAAAGGAAAACAAATGAAGTGACCCGAGGAAAAAGCCCATTTAAAAGAAAGGGAGATCAGATACTGCTTAAATGATACGCAACTTTCATCTTTCAATTTTTTTATCTTTTCATTGTCTTTTTTATTCGTAGGTAGTAGTAGTTTTAGATTAATTTAGTTTTGAATTTAAATAAAATCAAACTAATAACTTCTTGTTTATTGCGATTCTCCTTTATATTTGTCTTAACTTCAATTTTGATTCAATAATTTCGGTTTGAAGTTTTCATAGTATATGGTTTTGATACAGGAAGATTGTTATTGATAATTGAAGTTTGATTCAAATTCAGTTTTAATGTAGTTTCGATTAGTTTACATGATCTCCACAGGCGGTTTTGATTATGATTCGATGACGATGATGATTTGGATTAATATTTCAGTTTCGATATGGTTTCGGTTATGTTTTGAATAGCAATTTTAATCTCCAGTATTGTTGTTTTCGGTTGTTGTGATTCGGTTGATGTTGTTTTCTTAATTTCGATAAGTTATTAGTTTTAGCTCGGTAGGGTCGAAATCAGCTCGGTTTTCAGTTCGTAGTTCAGTTTGATATTAGTTTTGGTTAGTGTCGCTAATAGTTCAACAGCTTAGTATGTTTCGACAGTCTCGATTACAGTTTTCAGTTTTTGGTTCAAATATAGTTTCGATATTAGTTTCATGTTCGGTTCGAGATCAGCTTCAGTGTTAGCTCAGACTGCTCATATTTCAGTTTTCGTTTCAGCAGTTAGATTAGCGTCGTCATCAACGGACTGGCGTCGGACGCAGGTAGTCTCGATTTACGTTAGTAGTTCTTTATATATGCATTTTAGGTAAAGGGTTCTGTTAGTTCAGTTTTGCTGTATTGCTATAAATTTTGTGGCAGATTCTGTTTAGTTATGGCTTGCTGCATATTTCATTTGTTTTGGTTGTGGTAACCTGCTATACATTTTATAAACTTTGGGCCAGTTTCATATTACATTAGATAGTGGTACTTGGACCTGCTATTTTCTTTTCAACCTTTCTTAATATAGTAGTGATAGTAGTATCCTTTTAAAACAAGGATATAATAACAGATTACTTTGTAGAATAACTTTGTCAATAGTCTAGGTGTAGTTTTATTTTAGTTTTATAAACCATTGTGATATGTGTGTAAACACACATCTTTTCTACCACTTAATTACAATAATAACCGGACCAAAACGTGTATTTTATGTTTTTTATGTCGGAATTATGCGTGGTTTGTGTTTTTGTTGTGATTTAGGACGAAATTGTGAAAAGTGGAGAAAACACGGATATTCACGGGCATTTACGGGCTTTTATTGAAGAAAAAGATGAAATACGAAGTCAAGAAGTCAAGAGTGCATAAAGAACGGAAGTCCAAGACCAATTCTGAAGATTTATCGAAGAAAAAGTCAAAAGACGGAAGTTTACTTAAAGCCGAGAAAGTCAAGTCTAATTTATTGAAGAAATTAAAGACGAGTTCAAAGAAATCCCAAGCCAAAAGTCCTTAAAGTCCAAGTTTAAAGAAGATTAGAAGAATAAAGGACTAATGATGCAAATAATGAAGATTAAAAGAAGGAGGGACTTAATCTCGCAATTAAGAAGAAATGAAGGAGGGGAGGAAGCTCCCTAATCCTCCCCTATATATAGTTTAGTTGTTAATCATTTTTAGTTGTTGGCTAACTTGACAAATTAGCTCTTCCACATTTATTTTCTTGCACATTTAAATACTTGTCAATTTAATTACCTTGTCTTGCACATTAAATTCCTTTAATTTCAAGTAAGTTTTCATTTAATTCTTGTCAATCTTTACTTTATCTTGTTAATCTCCTATCTACCTTTCTTGATCTTTGATTTTTATGTTTATGTTTGTGTTCATGTTTATGTTCTTATTTTGATCCAAGTGATTTTTGATTATTGTGGTTAAATTTGTTAGTTTAACTGATATAGATTGTTTGTTTATGATTGTTTGTCGTTTCGTTATTAATTTGGTTAAACCGTTTGTGTTGATTTTGATTAATCTGTGTTAGATTTGTTATTATTGTGATCCCTTGTTCTTCGGGAGTGTTTGTTTCTGTGTCTGAGATTCCCAGGAAAACTTCCGAGCCAAGACAAGAAAGGCTGTTCATTCGGAACTTTCAAAGTTCCGAACCAGTGGCTTTCATTCGGAACTCAAAAGTTCCGGATCAAGAGGTCTCATTCGGAACTCCAAAAGTTCCGACTCAAACATTGCTCATTCGGAAGTCTCAAACTTCCGGATCAAGGGAAAGTTCCGACTCAACCATGCTTCATCCGGAACATTCAAAGTTCCGGACGAAAAGTTCCGAGTCAATTCTTCCGACTCAAGCATTGTGTATTCGGAACTCAGAAAGTTCCGGATCAAGAGACTTCATTCGGAACTCAAAAAGTTCCGAGTCAAGTCTTCCGAACGAAGTTCCGGATCAAGGGAAAGAAAAAGTTCCGGATCAAGGGGAGGAAAAAGTACCGGATCAACACCAAAACTTCCGAATCCGGAACATCATTCGGAAGTTTTGAACTTCCGAATCAAGGTTTCTTTCATTCTTTCTTTTTTTAAATTTCTGTCCTTTAATTTTAAGCTTATTTTTCCCGCCTTTTTATTTAAATTGCACTTTAAGATTACTTGTCTTAGCCTTACTTTAACCTTGCCTTAGTTTAAGTTTTAGTTGCGTTTTAGTTTTGCCTTAGGTAGATTTAAATTTGCGTCATTTACTTTAGCGCCCTTTAATTTCAGTCACGTTTTTAAATACTTACCATTATTTTAATTAGACTTAGATTTAAATTACCTGCCTTTTACTTTAATTGTTTTGAAAATTTATTTTAAACACTACAACGACACATTTTTGTTTCACCAAAGAACAATAGAGTCACACATTAAACACAAGTTTTTCAATTCGAAGAGATTGGTACAACGAATCTTTTTAACCTGAGTAAAATCGAGTTATCAAATGGCGTCGCTGCCGGCTCTTTTCGTAAAGATTAACGGTTTTCTGTGAGAGACGCGTTGCTTTTTGGGATCCGTTCACTTGTGAGCGTTATTTTTCTTGCTTAAAAAATTGATAAAAATACATAAAAATTTAAAATTTCAAAAATCCAAAAAGATTTTATCTTTATTGTGTATATATATTGTCTTTGTGTTTGGTTTATTTTTCTTTTGCATTTTCAGGTGTATGCGTACTAGATCTTCTAATTATCAAGAGCCCGAGACTCAGGAAGATTTAGCTATGTCAGGTGTAAACAACAATAATCCACCGCACCCTAATAATAACAACAATGTTCTTCCACAGCCCGATCTTCGGACCATGGAGGAACTTTGTCAACCAACCATGTTTGGACGAGGAGGACCGATTGCGCCAATGTAAATCAACGCTCCTGAGTTTTCGTTGAAGCACCACATGATTCAGCAAGTACAAACAAACCCATTCCGTGGATTGCCTGATGATGATGCCAACAAACACCTCGACAAGTTTATTACAATCACCCAAAGCATGAAGTTGGCCGGTGCCACAATGGATGAACTTCGCCTACAACTCTTTCCACATACTTTATTACATCATGCCGATAAATGGTTTGATCGTCTCCCGAATAATTCAATTCATACTTGGGATGACATGACTCAACGCTTTTTATCGCGCTACTTTCCACCATGGTCACTAGCCTTCGCAATCAAATCAGCGGTTTCATGCAAGACCCTGATGAATCTCTTTTTGATGCTTGGGAGCGATATAATGTATTGATCGATAGATGTCCAAACCACAACATGCTCCCTGTGACCTTAATCGATACTTTCTACAACGGTTTGACTTTTCGAGATCGTGATACGATTAATGCAGCCGCCGGTGGCACATTCATGAAAAGGAGACCCGAGGAGTGTAGAGAGTTAATTGAGAACATGACTACTCACCACAAAAACTAGGATTCCTCTGCTTCTTCAAGGAACAATCCGAGAGTCAATGTTTCTTCCACTTCAGCAAACCCTGAGATGACCGAACTCACCCGCATGATGACTGAAATGAGCAAAAGTATTACGCTTCTCGCTTCAAACCAACAACAACAACAAGTTAAAGCGGTTGCTAATCCTTGTGAAACATGTGGCGGTCCTCACTCATACACCGATTGTCCTTCTACACAAGGAAATTCGGAAAATGTGTATGCAGCTTATGGTAATTATTCACTGGAAAATTACCAAGCTCGACAAGGGGATAGAAATCTGCTGAGTTATCGATCTAACAACTACCTTTCACCTGGTTTTTCTCCTCAAAACCAAAACCCCGCCAACAACTACAATAGAAGCAACCAAATCCCACCAAGAGCTTCTAATCCTTATCACCCACCCACTCAACAAACTCCACCCATAAACACCGATGTTGAAGCCACAATGAGAACCCAAGGTGAGCAAATCAAGAATCTGCAAAGCCAAATTATCAATCTTAGAGGAGATATCACGAAGCAAGGAAATGAGATCAGGTCCGAGGTTCGCGATAATATTCAATCCTCCTTCAGTACTCAAACGAATGAATTAAAGAATTTGTTGGCTAGTTTCTTGCCCGCCGCTCAACCTTCTTCTTCGAGTTCTCTACCTTCAAACACCGTCACCAATCCGCGAGCCAATGTGAGTGCTATTACTACTCGTAGTGGAGTCACCATCGTAGGACCACCAATCCCGCCCCCATCATCTACACCTCCTCCACCACCATGTATCCCTATTCCTCCTACACCTAGTATTAGTACACCATTACCGTCTCCGCCTCGTCATGACGATGTATCTCGGAAGGACCCTTCAACATCTCAACCTTTACCGACTACACCTTCACCTTCAACCTATAAACCCAATATCCCATACCCTTCTCGCTTAGGCAAGACCAACGATCTAACAAAGGAGGACTCTCAAGTGACAAACTATATCAAGATGATTTCTCAAATGTCCTTTAGCATTAGTTTTCTTGAAGCACTTGTCCACATGCCCAAATTTGTTAAAGCATTTAAGGAATTGCTTAACAAGAAGGAGAAGCTGATTGAACTCGCCAACACACGCTTAAATGAAAACTGCTCTGCAGTTATTCTTAGAGAACTTCCGGAAAATCTTGGAGATCCCGGTAGTTTTGTGTTGCGTTGCGTGTTCAACAAAACTGAAGAATTCACTGCCCTTGCTGATCTCGGGGCCAGTATTAATTTGATGCAACTGAGTGTTTGGAAAACACTATCATTACCCGACCTCACTCCAACAAAGATGACTCTTGAACTTGCAAATCGCACTCTCTCTTACCCCGTTGGTATAGCCGAAGACGTGTTCATTAAAGTTGGCGCATTTACTTTTCCGGTCGATTTTATCGTAGTTGATTATGAAATGGACCCTCGTATTCCCTTAATACTTGGTCGGCCATTCTTGAGAACCGGACGTGCTTTAGTGGATGTTGCCGAAGGTGAGTTAATCTTAAGAGTCGGGAATGACTCACAAATTTTCAAAATGGGGAAGCTTACAGGCAAATACTATGGACGAGAATCAGTGAATATGATTAATGTGCTCGATGACTTTACCGTCTATGACAATCCTCTATTCGAGTCTTCCACTGATAATCCACTTTTTCAAGATGATGTGGATGATTCTCTCCCTACTTTGGAAGCTTCCCCCATTTATGATTCTCCACCGGTCTTTGATGCTTATGATGATGATTCTAGCTCAGATTCAAATGATTTTGATGATTGTACTTCTGAGTATCCCGAGCTGCCCACATATGATGATTTTGATGAGGCCGATACTCTTTCGAGCGATTCTTCACATGATGAAGATCCTCCGCCATCACTCGATCCTACTTTGGACGATTACTCATTTGAGGAAGACTTCTCTGAATTTCTCAACACTTACTTCCCTCATGAGAGTGATGCTCCTCCTTATGACTTTGAAGATTATCGTCTTGATCCTACTTTGGATTTGAAGAACATTCTGTCAAAGGAGAAGAAACCGGTTGACACCAATATCCGTTGCACATATGATTTGACACCTCTTTGTCCCCTTTCTGAGGACGAGGTTGTGCTTCTTTGCGGATCTTCTTCACACTCTACTGAGCCTGAGTGCTATTTTCCCCTAAAGGAAAAGGTGTTCGACCCTGGTACTGATATTCTGCAGCCATCTCAGTATCCACCTGATGAAATAAAAGAAAAAATCTTTGGAACTATTGAAGACATGCTTGCACCACTTCACCCTTGCTTCCACCGTGCTCCATCACTGCTTAAGGGAACCTTGCCTACTCTTCTTTGGCTTGCCTTGTTCGCGTTAAGCTTGTGTTATTTGCTCGATGAAAACTATGTCTTTGATCCTGGTGGATATGTTTCACGCTTCTTCCGTTGATGATCAAGGTCGAGTCAGGCTCACGACTCGGTTAACAAAAACCAAGCGCTTCTTGGGAGGCAACCCATGCATCTATATTTTCTCTTTCTTTATCATAAGTGTAGGGGGGAGACCCTTTGGTTTGCTTTCCTCTCCTCACTTCTTAATCAGGGATTCGAGCTTCAACGATCCACTCTTGATGATTCTTGACGACCCGTGATTCCGTGTCCACTTCTTCCCGGTTCTATACTAAACTCTTTTCGATTCACTATTTTATATTTTCTTAATATTAAAATAGGAATCTCTTTAGTTGTCTTTTCCTTAGCGAGATTTAAACAACGTGCACAATGTCCTAAGTGAAGGGGAGTTTACTCCCACATGCTTAAACATTGAGGACAATGTTTATCTTAAGTGTAGGGGGGACTTCTATCGAAGTTAAGTGGTCTTTTCCTTGTATTTGTCCTCATTTAAACCGGAAAATCAATTTTTCGAAATTTTTCAAAAATTTTGATCTATTTTGGCCTATTAGTTTTTCCCTTTGTATAGTTATTTTCTGTCCTTATTAGAATAAATATTTAATAAGTGGTTTTAATTTTCAAACGTTGTGAATCTTTTGACTCAATCCGAGTTTACTTATCTAAGTTTACTCTAGCTAGTATCCTTAACGTGTTTAAGTCAAGTTTTGCTAGGCTTTTATATAGGGAGCTATAAAACGCGAAAGTCTTAACTTTCACGGGTTAAGAACAAGAACTTTTCACAAGTTCCTATAATTGATCCTAGAGAGTCGTTAAGGGAACTTTAAAACGCGATTTCTAAACTTGAAAAAGTCTAAGAAATTGTAAGATCCTATAGGCGACTCGAAAACCCAAAACTTTGATTTAATAGGCTAAGCATCCACGAGTCTCATTACTTGAGATTTTAAACTGTGGAGAACGAGAAATGATAGAGCCAATTATAAGTTCGGTATTCTCTCGTGAATTTATGTAAGTTAATTATGAGCCTATTCTCCCATCGCTTGCTAATAAATTTATCTGCTAATAAATAAGGTTGTACGATTTGAAAAGTTACTTAGCTTCTAGCCCAAGATCGTTTAAAAGTTGCTCGGTATGGATTAGAGTTCATAGCCAAGGCATAACTTATTGAAGCGGGATGCGAAGATTGGCGAGTCCGAAAAGGCCCTAACAAGGCATGAGGGCTATATTTTGTTGCTAAAGATCCAAAGTGATGTGAAGAATCATTTATCGAAAATCAATATGAAGGATCGAGACACACGACGAAAAGCAAAAACTCCCAAAAGTCATGGAGAAGTGTATCCGAAAAGACCCTAACAAGGTATGAGGATAAATAGATCCAAGTCATAAAAGGAGGCGGATCGTTGTATATCAAAGTCCAAAATAAAGATTGGAGAAAAATGAAGAAGTCGTGGTCCAAGTATGAATCTCTCAAAACTTCAAGTGAAGAAATTCCTATTATGAAGAGAAGGCCATTATTTCATGAACGTCTCTCAATGTTTGAAGTATGAAGTCGCTGCCAAATATCGGTCTGGGAAAGGTCTCAAATCGCGAAGCGAGTTATGCCAAGATATGAACTTTATGAGGTCCCGAGAAGCAGTTTTAAAAGATTTTGTCCTTTAGCTAACTATTGATTAAATCGTTCACTTTATTTTCAGACTTAATAACTATCGAAATAAGTCAAAAATGCATCCTCGTGATCATTCAAGACAATAATAAAATATAAGAGATACACATAGGAATAAGGGAGTCTAAGTGAATAATTGGCCCACATGAGTTCGTGATAGTTTGCTAACATATAATAACAATGATCTCGTTTTTAAGTTTGGTTTGGAGAAAGTGAGAACTTGAGGATGATGATTATTCATGACATTTCCAAAACCCAAGGTATGCTTTTGATTTCTTTATTTTGTATGTTTTTAATTTTCTATTTCTTTAATAAAGGCCAACGTGGATTAATTATGATGAAAAGTGTAATCTTGCTTTGTAACTAATGCATTACATGAGGACATTGCAATGGTCAAGTGTAGGGGATTTGATATGTGTGTAAACACACATCTTTTCTACCACTTAATTACAATAATAACCAGACCAAAACGTGTATTTTATGTCTTTTATGTCGGAATTATGCGTGGTTTGTGTTTTTGTTGTGATTTAGGACGAAATTGTGAAAAGTGGAGAAAACACGGTTATTCACGGGCATTTACGGGCTTTTATTGAAGAAAAAGATGAAAGACGAAGTCAAGAAGTCAAGAGTGCATAAAGAACGGAAGTCCAAGACCAATTCTGAAGATTTATCGAAGAAAAAGTCAAAAGACGGAAGTTTACTTAAAGCTGAGAAACTCAAGTCTAATTTATTGAAGAAATTAAAGACGAGTTCAAAGAAATCCCAAGCCAAAAGTCCTTAAAGTCCAAGTTCAAAGAAGATTAGAAGAATAAAGGACTAATGATGCAATTAATGAAGATTAAAAGAAGGAGGGACTTAATCTCGCAATTAAGAAGAAATGAAGGAGGGGAGGAAGCTTCCTAATCCTCCCTATATATAGTTTAGTTGTTAATCATTTTTTGTTGTTGGCTAACTTGACAAATTAGCTCTTCCACATTTATTTTCTTGCACATTTAAGTACTTGTCAATTTAATTACCTTGTCTTGCACATTAAATTCCTTTAATTTCAAGTAAGTTTTCATTTAATTCTTGTCAATCTTTACTTTATCTTGTTAATCTCCTATCTACCTTTCTTGATCTTTGATTTTTATGTTTATGTTTGTGTTCATGTTCATGTTCTTATTTTGATCCAAGTGATTTTTGATTATTGTGGTTAAATTTGTTAGTTTAATTGATATAGATTGTTTGTTTATGATTGTTTGTCGTTTCGTTATTAATTTGGTTAAACCGTTTGTGTTGATTTTGATTAATCTATGTTAGATTTGTTATTATTGTGATCCCTTGTTCTTCGGGAGTGTTTGTTTCTGTGTCTGAGATTCCCAGGAAAACTTCCGAGCCAAGACAAGAAAGGCTGTTCATTCGGAACTTTCAAAGTTCCGAACCAGTGGCTTTCATTCGGAACTCAAAAGTTCCGGATCAAGAGGTCTCATTCGAAACTCCAAAAGTTCCGACTCAAGCATTGCTCATTCGGAAGTCTCAAACTTCCGGATCAAGGGAAAGTTCCGACTCAACCAGGCTTCATCCGGAACATTCAAAGTTCCGGACGAAAAGTTCCGAGTCAATTCTTCCGACTCAAGCATTGTTTATTTGGAACTCAGAAAGTTCCGGATCAAGAGACTTCATTCGGAACTCAAAAAGTTCCGAGTCAAGTCTTCCGAACGAAGTTCCGGATCAAGGGAAAGAAAAAGTTCCGGATCAAGGGGAGGAAAAATTTCCGGATCAACACCAAAACTTCCGAATCCGGAAGTTCATTCGGAAGTTTTGAACTTCCGAATCAAGGTTTCTTTCAGTCTTTCTTTTTTTAAATTTCTGTCCTTTATTTTTAAGCTTATTTTTCCCGACTTTTTATTTAAATTGCACTTTAAGATTATTTGTCTTAGCCTTACTTTAACCTTGCCTTAGTTTAAGTTTTAGTTGCGTTTTAGTTTTGCCTTAGGTAGATTTAAATTTGAGTCATTTACTTTAGCGCCCTTTAATTTCAGTCACGTTTTTAAATACTTACCATTATTTTAATTAGACCTAGATTTAAATTACCTGCCTTTTACTTTAATTGTTTTGCACATTTATTTTAAACACTACAACGACACATTTTTGTTTCACCAAAGAACAATAGAGTCACACATTAAACACAAGTTTTTCAATTCGAAGAGATTGGTACAACGAATCTTTTTAACCTGATTAAAATCGAGTTATCACATTGCCATTTGAACATTGCTCTTTAAAGATCCTACGTAGTATCATTTTAGTTTTTAAGCAATTTGAAATTAAGTGTAAGTATTTTCTATAGCTTAAATTTAGATTAGCATTAACTGTTAAGAATCTTTTGGGCCTATTAAATTTCAAAACTGCAATTGTTTTAGTTTTATATTAAGGCTGCATTATAAGTTCACCATTTAAGTTACATTAGTTTTTTTTTGTTTTTTTAACAAAGTGTTTTAAACTTATATTTCATTTTTATAAAAATAGATTTTAGTTTTTAATAAAATTGAAAATAGTTTTAAAAAAATATATATATATATATAGTTTTAGTAAATAAAAAAAATAGAAAGTATAAAAAGTATAAAAAAATTAGTGTTTACATTTTTAGAATAATTTTAGATTTACATTTTTGGCATTTTAGTATTTTGCATTTTTACTTGTCATTTTCATTAAGCATTTTATCGTTCTCGTTTGCATTTTATTTGCGCATTTTATATTTTTACTTTGTGTTTTATTTGCGGTTTTTGCAATTTGTTTTTAGTGTAGTACGTATTACGTAGCTTAATATTTCTATCTTTTTAGGTGCATCAAAGTAACATAAATACCAAAAATAATTCTTAACCAAAAACAATAAATATTGTGATAAATTAGTTGATCAATTCGAGTTGAGTCGAGGAAACGAATATTAATTGCTTAAATTGGACTAAAAATCTTGTATTAAAATGGCGCCGCTGCCGCTTCGCTCGTTACGATTGACGATTTGGATTTTGGGATCCGTTCGATTTTGAACGTTATTTTTCTTGTTAAAAAAAATCTAAACATAAAAAATCAAAAATATAAAAATACAAAAAAATTAAAAAAATCATCAAAGGCAAACTCTTTCCTAAGATTTGCACCAAAAAAATAAAAAAATCCAAAAGTAATAATTTTCCTAAAGTATTACACCAAAAATATTATTCTTTATCCTCTATTGTGTTTAATTCTTTTTCTATACCCCTCTTATTTATAATTCTTCATGGATTCGTCTTGCGTTCGGTGTGGGAGACCATGGCTTGGTTTTCCAATATGTCCATGGTGTACTTGTGTGAAGTGTGGTTCTGATATCGACAATACACAATTTGGATTTTGTCCATTGTGCAATTCAAGAAATTCGTACTTCTCCTCTTACACAAATTTCTCCCCCCTCCTGTCTATGACAATCCCTATCCGCAACATGCACCGGGTTTTTCTCAATACCCGTGTTGCAATCATTGTGGGGGCCCTCACGATACTTCTTATTGTCAACCGATGAATTATGAGCCACATCCGTGCTATAATTCCGGTTTTCAAAATTTTGAACCCCCACAAAACTCCGTCGTTCATCAACTTTCTTTTAAGGAACAAATCACTAGTTTGGATGAAATTCTAGAAAGCTTAAAACAACTCAAAATTAGCTTGCATGACGAAAGACAACAAGAGCAAGTATCTACTCTTAGTGTTTATACTCCTCCTCTTGTGCGTTCTTACTATTATGATGATGATGACGATGAGAATAATATTTCTTGGAATGATCTTTGTGCTCAATGTCCTAGTGCAATTGTAATTCCTTCTCTCGACTTGCCGGCTCTCGAGCCTAAGGATTCAACCATCCTAGGGGATGAGGATCTTAGCACAATTCCTGCAAAGGAATCTGACGAATTCATAAAGTCTAGTGCTGATAACCTTGTCCAAATTCCAAGTGAATCTGAGGCGACATCCGACAGTGACGATGAGTGTGAATCTCTTTCTAGTGATGATTCATTACCTCCCACCGATATCTTGGGAGACGATTCTTTGGCTTTCTCTAATCCTCTCTTTGATCTCGATGATGATTTTACTTCTAGTGATGACGAGTCACTATCCGATGAAGACGTTCAAAAGGAAAATTTCAAGATTTATTCGAGCCCTTTATTTGATTTTGATGACGCCTACATCTCTAGTGAGGTGAATCCTCTCTTTGAAGAGGGGATTGAGGACATTGATAGCTCCGACTCTCCTGCTATTGATGAGCATTCGTTGTTAGCCATGCCACCTCCCACCGTAGAGGAGGTGGAGAGATTTGACCCTACCTTCCGTGTGATTCGGTCTGGAGAGGTGACGAGGGTGGTCGATATTTCTTCTGATATTTCTCATATTATGTTGCCACCCCGTCCTACTGCGTGCACACCCAAGCAGGCGATGTATCGCTTTTACTTGCCTCATTTCGTACCGGGAAATGAGGATGAGTGTTTTGATCCTGGAGGAGACGTTGATGTTGCTATTACTTGTGATGTTTTACCGGTTACCCCATCGACTCTTGCTTTGAGTTTCTATCAAGTGTCCTCGGGTGACACTTTGATATCTTTTTCTCCCACCCTCCCGCCCTTGGCGAAGACGAGTATTCTTAAGGATCGCCTTTATACCTATTTCTCGTATGTTATAAGAATCCTTCTGCTTTTCTTCACTTATACTGTGGATTCTTCTTCTTTATTCTCATCCGGTAATGAGGATAAGATCTTTGACCCTGGCATATCTGTTTTGAGCCAGTGGTGATTCTCTTGCTCCCCCATGGACCATTTAATTCGGGGTCGAGTCAGGCTCGTGACTCGGTTAACAAAAACAAGCGCTTCTCGGGAGGCAACCCGATGATCTATCCTTTTTATTTATTTTCTAACATAAGTGTAGGGGCGTGTGCTTCTCTCCATGTGTGCTTGTTGGTTTTTGTTTTTGTGTGCAGGTTCCCTTGGATCGAGAAGACTTTCAGAGGGTTGATGTTGCTGTTTTCCATCATCTTCTTCATTCAGTCTCCGATCGATCTTCATGTCTATATCAGGGGAGTACTCATTTCTCATCTTTATCCATGCATATCTGATTGTGTTCTCCTTCTTACACTTGGAGTTCTAGCATTATCCTTCTGTGTTCTTAAGTGTAGGGGTAGCACCTTATCACTTTTGAACATTGAGGCCAATGTTCGGTTCTAAGTGTAGGGGGGTTTATATCATATGGATCATATTCATGCCTACTTGTTTGCCCTCTAGCATCCTATTTTGAGCAAATGTATGTTTGTTTTATTTTATTTTATTAAATAATAATAAAACATTTTTTACCGTGCGTGATTGACTTGTCCCGTAGGCTAGAACAAAGGGGATCCCGACTCTGCCTTAGTGTTGATCTGGCTGCTCCCTTAACTTTTAGACTAAGCTTTTAGGAATTGTGCAAATAAAAATGCTAAACGTGGAGTAGTTGGTTCTCTTTAGAGCTTATATGAATAACCTATGGCTTTTCCTCCTACATTGTAACTAGACTAAATAAGTGTGTTTTTTCAAGCCTTTGAACGTTAAAAATTGTGTTGTTATGCAAAAATAAATTCTTATCCAATTTTGATATAGAGTCCTAGTTCAACTTTTTATTTAAATTTGAGTGAAAGCATACTTTCTTAAATTTGAAATAATGTCGAGTGAAAAAAAATGTTGAAAAAAATAAAAAAATAGTCGAATCGAAAAAAAAAGAGAAAAAAGAAAAAAAAAATTTGAAAAAAAGAGATTAAAAAAAAAAGTGTTCAATAGAGTTAGAAGAGTCAATGAATAAGTGTTTTTGTTGTTTTATTTATAATTATGAGAAACTTGTTTTTTCTCAAATTTAAATCCGAAGTTGAACTAGAATTCGTCAATTTTGTATAAGAGTTTAGACGGTAATTGAGAATGTAGAAGTCAAAGGTCCCGTGAGCACCGATACTATTCTCGAGGGTGTAAAAACCTAGCCTCCTAAGCTTTGCTAAAGGACAAGCTGAGAAGAAACTCGCTACATGGAGTGATCTCTCCTTTGAATCTTCATTCTCTAATTACCGTCGTTGTTTTCCATCTAAGTGTCTTTTATTAGCTTAGCGGTGATTTCAAGATCTTTGATTTCAAAATCCCGCCGATCCCGGTACTATTCTCCGTGGGGTGTTAAAAGCCCGGGCACTTAACCGATGAGGTTGGGACGTCCCGAGAAGAAAGCCGCTACATGGGAAAGGCGATTTTTGAATCTTAAATCTCGTCATTTTCGGTGAGTTTAATATTCCACTTAGATGATCAACAACCATAATAACTGTCGATTTGAAAGATCAAAATTTCGAAAAAGAACACACTTGCCTAGTCTTTATAATTATATGAAAGTGAAAAGTTATATTTACATAGGTTATTAGTATAAGTAGTGTTAGCATTTTGTCAAAACGTTTGCATAAGGAATTTTAGCTTAGTTGGGAGTAATAAAAAGAGGATGACGATACTTATTCCCTGGAGACACCCAGTATGCGTGTTTCCCGTTCTATGGTTCTTATACCTTGAATAAAAAGTCGAGCATGGCGGGTCACTATGAATTTTTATTTTTAAATCAATTTTGAATAAAGTGATTTTAGAAGTGTTTTTGGATTTTGCATTTGTGATAATAGTTGCTTGGGGGCAAGCAACGTTTTAAGTGTAGGGGTATGTTGAACACGTAATTATTCGTGGTTTTAGTGTTAATCTCCCTTCGTTTATGGCATAATAAATAGCAAAACGTGTATTTTTAGTGCATTTATCGTTTATATGTGTTATTTATTATTGTAGGTACAAATATTAAAGAAAAGGAGCAAAAACGAAGAAAAAGACCAAAAACGAGCACGAGAAATGGAAAGAGCATGGGAAATCGAGTTTGACGGTGCACTCATGTTTTATTGGGCCGGCCCGACACCATTTAAATGGGTCGAACCGACCCATTATTATGCAACTAACTAGCTGCTGGCCCAGTATCATTTCTAGATAACTATGCAGCCCAAAAGACCATAAAGGCCCAACAGCAGCACATGACAAAACTGGCCCAAAAATGAAAACAAATGAAGTGACCCGAGGAAAAAGCCCATTTAAAAGAAAGGGAGATCAGATACTGCTTAAATGATACGCAACTTTCATCTTTCAATTTTTTTATCTTTTCATTGTGTTTTTTATTCGTAGGTAGTAGTAGTTTTAGATTAATTTAGTTTTGAATTTAAATAAAATCAAACTAATAACTTCTTGTTTATTGCGATTCTCCTTTATATTTGTCTTAACTTCAGTTTTGATTCAATAATTTCGGTTTGAAGTTTTCATAGTATATGGTTTTGATACAGGAAGATTGTTATTGATAATTGAAGTTTGATTCAAATTCAGTTTTAATGTAGTTTCGATTCGTTTACATGATCTCCACAGGCGGTTTTGATTATGATTCGATGACGATGATGATTTGGATTAATATTTCCGTTTCGATATGGTTTCGGTTATGTTTTAAATAGCAGTTTTAATCTCCAGTATTATTGTTTTCGGTTGTTGTGATTCGGTTGATGTTGTTTTCTTAATTTCGATAAGTTATTAGTTTTAGCTCGGTAGGGTCGAAATCAGCTCGGTTTTCAGTTCGTAGTTCAGTTTGATATTAGTTTTGGTTAGTGTCGCTAATAGTTCAACAGCTTAGTACGTTTCAACAGTCTCGATTTGTGTTTTCAGTTTTTGGTTCAAATATAGTTTCGATATTAGTTTCATGTTCGGTTCGAGATCAGCTTCAGTGTTAGCTCAGACTGCTCATATTTCAGTTTTCATTTCAGCAGTTAGATTTGCGTCGTCATCAACGGACTGGCGTCGGACGCAGGTAGTCTGGATTTACGTTAGTAGTTCTTTATATATGCATTTTAGGTAAAGGGATCTGTTAGTTCAGTTTTGCTGTATTGCTATAAATTTTGTGGCAGATTCTGTTTAGTTATGGCTTGCTGCATATTTCATTTGTTTTGGTTGTGGTAACCTGCTATACATTTTATTAACTTTGGGCCAGTTTCATATTACATTAGATAGTGGTACTTGGACCTGCTATTTTCTTTTCAACCTTTCTTAATATAGTAGTGATAGTAGTATCCTTTTAAAACAAGGATATAATAACAGATTACTTTGTAGAATAACTTTGTCAATAGTCTAGGTGTAGTTTTATTTTAGTTTTATAAACCATTGCCATTTGAACATTGCTCTTTAAAGATCCTACGTAGTATCATTTTAGTTTTTAAGCATTTTGAAATTAAGTGTAAGTATTTTCTATAGCTTAAATTTAGATTAGCATTAACTGTTAAGAATCTTTTGGGCCTATTAAATTTCAAAACTGCAATTGTTTTAGTTTTATATTAAGGCTGCATTATAAGTTCACCATTTAAGTTACGTTAGTTTTTTTTAGTTTTTTTAACAAAGTGTTTTAAACTTATATTTCATTTTTATAAAAATAGATTTTAGTTTTTAATAAAATTGAAAATAGTTTTAAAAAAATATATATATATAGTTTTAGTAAATAAATAAAAAAAAGTATAAAAAGTATAAAAAAATTAGTTTTTACATTTTTAGAATAATTTTAGATTTATATTTTTGGCATTTTAGTATTTTGCATTTTTACTTGTCATTTTCATTAAGCATTTTATCGTTCTCGTTTGCATTTTATTTGCGCATTTTATATTTTTACTTTGTGTTTTATTTGCGGTATTTGCAATTTGTTTTTAGTGTAGTACGTATTACGTAGCTTAATATTTTTATCTTTTTACGTGCATCAAAGTAACATAAATACCAAAAATAATTCTTAACCAAAAACAATAAATCTTGTGATAAATTAGTTGATCAATTCGAGTCGAGTCGAGGAAACGAATATTAATTGCTTAAATTGGACTAAAAATCTTGTATTAAGAAGGGAGAGAGAGTTTTTAGGTGTGTGTGTGTTTTGTGTGAGAAGAATGAAGAACATGAGGGGGAGACATAGCCCTTAAATACGGTGAGAGTGAAAGGTGACAAGTGTCACCCCTTTAGCTTTGTCCAATGAGAAGCAAGAAGGTGGGGGGACATGATGGACATGTGTCACCAACCTAGAGTTGGCCCGATGGGGAAGTGAGGTGTGTTGGTGGCTTGTCTAATGGGCCAAAAGACTTGTTGGGCTCCTTAATTCTCTAATTGGGCTTATTAAGCCCACTACTACCCAAGATTTAAGTAGCTGGGCGTATAAGGCCACAAATGGGCCTAAAGTGTATCTTGTATTCTAACTTACGTTATTACACGGTTCGGGTCATGTCCGAGGTTTATGAATTTTTTATTCATCTTACGAGGATTTCGTAATTGATCCAAAAATCATTTTTCCAATCAAATAGAGTATTTATATGACATATAAATACGAAAGACGTGTTTGTTTATTTAAACGACAAGTATTTGTCATTTATCTTTTGTATAACGTAAGGATCGTTTTAGTAGAAATATTTCTCATTTAATCATTCCGTAGATAAATGTAATATTAAACAATTTAATCAAATTGTTTATCAAGTATTTCTCGACAATAATTTATGTAGTTAAATTATTGAATTGTCGGTACACGGTTTGTATGACTTTTGTCAACTCTCAAATCCGATGATTTTTGTATAGTTCAAAGAGGGTTTTTGAAACATACTCCATTATTATTTAATGAACGAAAAATCTCGGGTTTTACACCATCCACATGCCACCTTGAGTTTTGTCCTCGAAATTTTATTACTACTACTAGGTTGAGAAATGATCTAGGATCATTGAGTAGATTTTTATTACATTATTCTCATGGTAAAATCATGGATTTTACAACTAATAAAAGTCCCCAAACATATAAGCAATGTTAAAATGATTAAGGTAACTTGTTTGAACTACTTATCTCATACATCATCTTTTACAGGATGCTTCGGACTGCTTGTTGAAACTTCTACCTCGTACATATTTCTAAGGATCTACTACTTCTTTATTATAAATTCATGATAATAACAACATAGAGTATTGCGAAAAATGTGAAAAAAATTATTATTACCTTCCAACACAAAAATATGATGACCCTTTCATCTATTTGAACTCTCCGAGTTGTCACTATATGCAGCTGAACACGAATATCTTATAATTGCAGAATCAACGTCTACTGCTGAATAGACAAATATCATGAAGCAGCGACTCTAATAATTCGTACCTACAACAAATAAGAAGATAGTTAAAAATCATTTACAACATCTGTTAAATTCAGGGATTTATGATTTTATTAAAGTAGTGTTGACGTATAACGAAATGTTATAGTGAAATGTCTAATAGCTCTAATTACATAGCCAATTCAGTTCCTCAGCAAACAAAATATTGCACCTCAAAATCAATTTTCACATCATTTTTTGACCGAGCTGTAATTGTTTAATCTAGAAACTACAATCATATGGGTCGCTAAAATACTCCAAAATACAGTAAACATGCAATATTAAGCTACACGGAACATACTAAAGAAAACCGAAGAACGAATTTTAGCCTGCTCACTTTTGTCACAGCTTCAAATCCATTCGACATTCTACAAAATCTATAAACACAATCAAACTAGTAGTCATTGAAACTTTAATGGCATGTGGAAGTCCAGTCTTTTGGAAAGTGCATAATTGCAGACTTTGTAGGCAAATTAATAGGTGTAAAGACATTGTAGTCTCTAAGGCATACAAATATTATGGTCTCTACGGTGCAGCGGGTGGAGTACATGATCTTTTTAGGTGTCGACAACAGCTTGTGGCATGTACTGCAACATTGCTATTCTCGGGTAACTGAAGACCCGAACAAACTTATTGCCCATTATTTGACCATGAGTTGCTGAAATGGCAGCAAGATCCAGGTGGAGGAATCATAAAGCTTATTGATTTGACTTTTTGTTTGAGATCCTCTTTCACAACCTGTAGCCTCTGCTTCTCTCCTGCAGTTCGGTCTTCTCTATCTATACAGGCCATATAAATAAACTTGGATAAAGTAAATAGTGAAATTAGTGATATAGGAGTGTCGGGTAACAAATCAAGTTAAGGTCTGGTGAAACACCATTAATAACGTCCAAACGAACAGAGATGAGGGTAAGACTTTGAGTAAGGAGCCAAAGGCTTCTATGATCTTAGCTATTACGGTTAGCAATTGTTTCTAAACGATTTTCTACCACTAATCCATGGCATATTATAACATGAATCTCAATGCATAACATCTACCCCTACGTAATAAAATATAACGACTGACCCAGACGATACCTGCCTCGATAGCCTGCCAAAATTAAAACTTAAACGTTTCTAAATTTACTTATTAGTTGGTCTACATAATAACCAATGCTTCATGTTTTCTTACATTGTAACGCTTGATGGAACACATGTTTACTCTCAAACACTTGTTTCATTTTACTAAATGGTTCTCATCTCAAGTTTCTTAACCCGAGGAGGGCCTAGAGGTTGAAAGATTCTACTGAATGCAAATTTTTGGAAGAAGATGCAGTACATTAGGAGATCAGTGGGCCCAATTCTACAAGTGCTTCAAACAATGAATGGCGACGATGAAAACCTGTAGTCATTATTTGTTCGTACCTCATGGTTTGATCTCTATATTTGTTGTCATGTTTTGGTCAAGTTCAGTCCTACTCTTGAGTGCGGTTTGGGGATTTCGCTTCACAGCAACTCTCTAATTCAAAGGTGAAACAATATAAAAGTGAAATTTTGGTATGAAAAATACCTGTAGGTAGCTCACATCAACTCTCAGATTTCCTATTATTTGAATGAATAATGAAAGGTCATATCAAATTAAGCTTAGAATAAGCATTCGTTTCTTTCTTACGCTTTCCCTCAATGAATTCTCTATGCCCAAGAATGAAAGAAACGCTCTTTCTAGACGAACTTGCATCCATATTACTCTGGATGATCATACAATCTGATCACTTGCTAAAGAAAATGCCAGCTTCTGTTGCGCGAGTATTATTCCAATTCTAGTCAAGCTGACTTTTGTAGTACTAGACGAATAAGGAGAAAAAAAAAGATCCACCTTAAACCTAGAGTACAAAGTCACTACCAGCCAAATGGGTGTTTGGGAATGCTTGTTAGAGTATTAACAAAACCCACAGATTCAAAAAATGCACAAAAATAGCAAAAAATGCAGTAAAAGTTCCATATAATAACTGGTTACTTACTAAGCGGGTCACCAAGTACATTGAATTTTCTTCAAACAGAATAGTTTGCAAAACTCTTGAGAAGTATATGACAAAAGCCTAAGAAATTAGCAAATAAATTAACTTATTTACACCTCCAAGTGGGATCAGAAGGGGATTTAGATCATCAACCACCATGCCAAGATTATTAGCTAAAGTTGTTACTGCTATTTTCACCATTGTTGTTATTCTACATAGCATCATCACATCAAGAATTACTTACCCGAAGCTTAAAAAGACATCAGATGCATCAGTTTCTATTAAGTAGACTGTCTATTTGTTATACATTCAAGCCTAATAAGAAAATATACTTATTAGTAACTTTTAATTCTATTTGGTGGGTTCATGTATCATGAGAAAGACACGTGACATCCCTCATCAGCCATGCTGCCTTTTCAGGGTTGGTGCCATGTTTGCGACACACACATAACTACTGTGATAATATGGAAAGCTTCCAAATCAAAGAAAATTAACCATGTTAAAGCTTGGAGTCGGCTGTAATTTTGAAACTATTATTATATAAATATGTTCCAATCAACTTAGATGTAAAGGGATATGTACATGTAACCACCCGATAGTAGGCATACAGTAGTCATGGACTAAATAGATTCATAGCGTGATGAGGGGATTAACATACAAAAGAAAGTTATATGGAGACAATAGGTTATGTTATGAAAATAAAAAACACAATTTACATGTATCAGCTTACCTATGATTTTTGAATCTCGCGAGATTTCCATAATAAGTGGCGTCCAGACAAAGAGCTTCTTCATCCTTTAATTCACTTTCTACAGCCTAATTAGCATCAACCAATACTTGTTAAGCATGTTCATCTTTCTTTACACTTCGTGAAACTCATACAATTTGGCATTTGTTAAACCTTCTCCCACATATTCACAATAAGCTACAATAGACGGGCTCATTATGTTGTAGTTCAGGAATCATCCAAGCTTGAATGAGTTGCCAGAGAACATTTTTTCTGCCATGGAAAATGTTTTGCAGTAGCTGTACAAAACAATAACAGCTCAAACCGAGGTAAAATCAATAATCTAAGCCCAAAATAAAATCTATATAACGTGAAACAGAGATGTACTAACCTGTAACAAAAGGAAACCAAACGATATACAATGTTATTTCAACATTACGTTCCAATAGGTTGATATCCTCCTGCTTCTGTGAATTAAACACCTTTTAAAGTTCGTTTCTATACAAATGTTGCAGCAACCAAAGAACTCTTTAATGACTTTGAAAGTGGGATTTTACTAGGTTAAAAAGTTCGTTGTTCACGGTCTAATCGAATTGATCTCCGGTTAAAAGTGTGACTCAGTCATTCTTGGTGAATAAAATAAAATGTTGTCGTTGTCTATAACTAATTAAAAAGTGAATGCAAAAAGTAATAAAAATAAACCAAAAACGAATAAGTAATAATAAAGGAGCAAAACAAATAATAAAACGAAAATTAAAACGAAATAATTAATAAAAATAAAACTAAACGAAGAAATTAACTATCGACTCGAAAATAAAGTTTACTTAATGAAAAAAGAGAGAATAAAACTAAGTGGGTATTTTAAAGTTAAACGAGACAAAACCTAAAGCGGGTACTAAATAAAAGATAAAACTTGAAATTTACGAAAAAATATTAATTTTAAAATTAGACGAAAAATATAACTAAAAATACGTAACTTTCAGAATTAAAATCGGAACAACTTTCAGATTAAACTAAACGATTACGGAATAATACTAAATAATAAACAAGCTAGCAAGCAAGCTACTCAAGCTAGCAAGCTAGCAGGTGAAAATGGCGCCAAAGAACTTTAAGCAGGCAGGCATGTGGGTGCTTCTATCGGAATATATGACATGAAAGTGAACTATCATAATATTAGTATAATGATTCTGTCGGAATGTTTATATATAAAAAAATAGAACCATCGGAATGTTAAAATGAATATATATCGGAATGTTTATTAATGTGGAAACTATCGGAATGTCTAAAAATAAAAGCTGTCGGAATATTAGATCAAAATTCTATCGGAATATGTAAGTCAAAATTTGGGCAGCATTTTGTCATAATAAGCCTTATACCCGATTACAAAGTACGATGCCAGGGGCGATCGCAACCTACGATCGGAATAAGTGATCGGAAAAACTATCACAATAAGCTGTCACAATGAAGAAACCCTAATATTATGATGAAAAAATCACAATATTCGGATGGATGAGCATAAGCTAGTAAACCAATAAGCACTTCTAAAAAGAACAATTAACAAAAACTTAACCAACTCAATAAGCACAAATTTGAAAACTTCTAAAATACGAAATAAGCAAACTTTATGAATCAAACTTTAAAAAGACTAAACTTTTTAAGAAAACTAAAAAGTAAATAAGCTAAACACAAAATAAGCCAATAAGTATGATAAGCTCAAAGCTTAGGTTGTATAAAAACTTAAAGATTGATAAAAAGATAAACTTTTTAATCAATCAAACATCAAGATTAAACAAAATCAAAGATTAATTTGAATCAAACATAACTAAAAAGTTCAAGAAATGTAGAATGATAATGATTGTAAAAAGCTTGAAACAAGATGAAGATTAAAGATTCAAATACAAGATTGAAGTGAAAAGCTTAAAACTTTAAAGAAAAACTAGAGAGAGAAAGTGAAAAACTAGAGAGAGAAAATAAAATTACACTACTCCTAATCTAAACTAACTAACCACCTCCTAATGACACATTAGGAGGGTATTTATAGGAGGAGTAAAATGTTGATGCTTTCTTCCTCATTTCTTCTTGTCTCGACTCGATTTAAATTCTTTGTCTTTCTCGACGTCGTCTCGGGATTTGTCGATATAATTTGAACTCGTCTTATACTTTTCTTCTTTAATTAGACTTGGTTCTTCGACTTCATTAAACTTCCGTCTTTAGACTTTTTCTTCGATAAATCTTTAGAATAGGCCTTAGACTTCCGTTCTTTTTGCACTTTTGATCTTTTGACTTTGTCTTTTCTCGTTTTCTTCGATAAAAACCCGTGAAACCCCGTGTTTTCTTCCTTTTTCATCTTTTGGTCCTAAATCACAACAAAAACACAAACCATGCATAATTCTGACATTTACGACATGAAATACACATTTTGGCTTGGTTATTATTATAATTAAGTGGTAAAAGGATGGGTGTTTTCACACCTATCAAATCCCCTACACTTGACCATTGCAATGCCCTCATGCAATGCATAAATTTCAAAGCATGGTTTACATTCTTCATCATAAATAACCTACCTTGGCCTTTATTAAATACTAAACTTTAAGAAAAGTAAAAAGATAGAAATCAAACACTTACATTGGGGTTTTGGCTGTCATGAATGATCATCATCCTCAAGTTTCACGTTCCCCATACCAAGCTTAAAAACGAGATCATTGTTATTATAAGTTAGCAAACTAACACGAACTCATGTGGCCCAATTATTTACTTAGACTCCCTTATTCCTAGGTGTATCTCTTATATTTTATGATTGTCTTGAATGATCACGAGGATGCATTGTTTGACTTATTTCGATAATTATTTAGGCTGAAAATAAAGTGGGACGATTTAATCAATAGTTAGCTAAAGGACAAAATCTTTTAAAACTGCTTCTCGGGACCTTTTAAAGTTCATATCTTGGCATAACTCGCTTCATGATTTGAGACCTTTCTCGGACCGATATTTGGCAGCGACTTCATACTTCGAATCTTGAGAGAGGTTCTTGAAATTATGGTCTTCTCTTCATAATAGGAATTTCACTTGAAGTTTTTGAGAGATTCTTCATATTTGGACCACGACTTCTTCATTTTTCTCCAATCTTTATTTTGGACTTTGAAATACAACGATCCGCCTCCTTTTAGGACTTGGTTCTATTTATCCTCATACCTTGTTAGAGCCTTTTTGGATAGACTTCTCCATGATCTTTAGGGGAGTATTTGCTTTTCGTCGTGTGTCTCGATCCTTCATATTGATTTTTGGTAAATGATTCTTCACATCACTTAGGATCTTTAGCAACAAAATGTAGCCCTCATGCCTTGTTAGGGCCTTTTCGGACTCGCCAATCTTCGCATCCCGCTTCAATAAGTTATGCTTTGGCTATGAACTCTAATTAATACCGAGCAACTTTTAAACGATCTTGGGCTAGAAGCTAAGTAACTTTTCAAATCGTACAACCTTATTTATTGAAAATATATTTATTAACAAGCGATGGGAGAAAAAGCTTATAATCAACTCACATAAATTAGCGAAAGAATACCAAACTTATAATTGAATCTATCATCTCTCGTTCTCCACAATATAAAATCTCAAGGAATGAGACTCGTGGATGCTTAGCCAAATAAATCAAAGTTTTGGGTTTTCAAGTCATCTATAGGATCTTGCAATTTCTAAGACTTTTTCAAGTTTGAAATTCGCATTTTAAAGTTCCCTTGATAAACGACTTTCTAAGATCAGTTATAGTAAGTTGAGAAAAGTTCTTGTTCTTAACCCGTAATAGTTAAGACTTTCGCGTTTTAAAGTTCCCTATATAAAAGCCTAGCAAAACTTGACTTAAACACGTTAAGAATACTAGCTAGAGTAAACTTAGATAAGTAAACTCGGGTTGAGTCAAAAGATTCATGACATTTGATAATTTAAAACCACTTTATTTAAACTTTATTTTAGCCAAGAAAGTAAATAACGATAACAAAGGAAAAATTACTAGGCCAAAATAGATTAAAATTTTTTGAAAAATGTCGAAAAATCAATTTTCCGTTTAAAATAAGGACAAATACAAGGAAAAGACCACTTAACTTCGATAGAAGTCCCCCTATACTTAATATAAACATTGTCCTCAATGTTTAAGCATGTGAAAGTAACCTCCCCTACACTTAGGACATTGTGCATGTTGTTTAAATCTTGCTAAGGAAGAGACAACTAAAATGATTCCTATTTTAATATTGAATAAATATAAAATAGTGAATAAGAAGAGTTTAGGATAGAACTAGGAAGACGGGTACACGTAATCACGGGTCGTCAAAATTCATCAAGAATGGATCTTTGAAAGCTCGAATCCCTGCACATGATAAGAAATAATCAACCACACATAGTAGGGTCTCCCCTACACTTATTATAAAAACATAGAAAAAGAATAGATACTGCGGGTTGCCTCCCGAGAAGAGCTTGTTTCTGTTCACCGAGTCGTAAGCCTGACTCGACCTTGATTATCATGGTAAAAAGCGTGAAGAACATCTACCAGGATCAAATACATGGTTTTCATCCATCAAGTAGCACAAGCTTAAGGCGAACAAGGCAATCCAAGGAAGAGTATGCAAGGTTCCCTTAAGCAAAGATTGAGCACGGTGGTAGAAAGTGTGATGAGGTGCAAGCATATCTACACAAGTTCCAAAAATCTTTCCTTTTATTTCATCAGATGGATACTGAGATGGCTTAAATATTGCAATACTGGGATCGAACACCTTTTCCTTTAGGGGAAAATAACACTCAGGCTCAGTAGACTTGAAGAAGATCCGTTCATAAATCGCACAATCTCATCCTCAGAAGGTGGATAGAGAGGTGTCAAAACATAAGTACTGCGGATGTTGGTGTCTTTCGGTTTCTTCTCCTTTGAAACGGGTTTCTTAATATCCGAAGGAGGATAAAGACCAAAATCAAAGTCTAAAGGAGGAGAATCTTTCTCATTGGGCAAGTATGTATTAAGGAAAGTGGCAAAATCTTCCTCAAATGAGTAGTCATCCAAAGTAGGATCAAGTATTGTTGGCGGAGGATCTTCATCAAAAGTAGGAGTAAGGTCATCATGAGAAGAATCACTCGAGAGAGTATCAACATCATCAAAATCATCATTTGTTGGTATGTCTTGATACTCTGAAACAAAATCATCAGAATTATCCATGTCACAACTAGAATGATCATCCTAGTCATCATTGATTGGTGAAGACTCATAAATTGGTGGAGGATCCAAATTAGAGAGAGAATCATCCACATTATCTTGGAAAAGTAGATTATCGTAGCAAGAGTCGAAAAGAGGATTGTTGTAGACGATAAAATCATCAAGCACATTAATCATATTCGCTGATTCTCTTCCATTTGATTTGGTTGTGATCTTCCCAATTTTAAATACTTGTGCATCATTCCCGACCCTTAAGATTAGCTCACCTTCGGCAACATCGACTAATGCTTTTCCAGTTCTCAAGAATGGCCGACCAAGTATTAACGATATACGAGGGTCCATTTCATAATCGACAGCAACAAAGTCGACCGGAAAAGTGAAGGTGCCAACTTTAATAAACACATCTTCGGCAATACCAACGGGGTAAGCGAGAGTGCGATTTGATAGCTCAAGAGTCATCTTCGTTGGTGTAAGATCGGGTAATGATAACTTTTTCCAAACACTTAAAGGCATCAGATTAATACTTGCCCCAAGATCGGCTAAGGCAGTAAATTCTTCATCTTTGTTAAAAATGCAAGGCATCACAAAACGACCGGGATCTCCCTGTTTTTCCAGAAGTTCTTTAAGAATGACTACAGAACAATTTTCATTTAAACGTGTGTTGACAAACTCAGCCATCTTTTCCTTCTTGCTAAGCAATTCCTTGAATGCTTTGACAAATTTCGACATTTGGACAAGTGCTTCAACAAGGCTGATGTTGAAATTCATTTGAGAGATCATCTTCAAATAGGAATTAACTTGAGAATCCCATCTTGTGAGCAATTTGCACTTGTCTAACCGATAAGGATAAGGGATGTTGGGTTTAGGTGGTGTGGGTGTAGCAGGTAAAGATTGAGATGTTGAAGGTTGAGAAGTAGAAGGTTTAGAGGTGGTAGGTGGGGTTGGTGGAGGGTTTTGCTTGGGTAGTTCTTCATTAAGAGGTGGAGACGGTAATGGAGAACTAGTACTAGGTGTGGTAGTAGGAGGGATAAATGAAGGTGGAGGAGGTGTAGATGGAGTAACTTGAGGAGGGATAGAAGGTCCTACTAGAGTTGCTCCAGTTCGAGTAGTAATAGCACTCACATTAGCTCTAGGGTTTGTTTCGGTGGTAGAAGGAAGAGCACCTTGGGTACAAAGGGTTTGTAACATTTTAACGAATTTCCTATCCGTGGACTCTTGGATTTGTCTAGTAGATTCTTGCATTGCTTGCATTATTTTCTCATGTTCATTCAATTTTTGCAAAACCAAGTCCATTGGCGGATGAGGTAAATTGAACCCTTGTTGTTGAAAAACTTGGTTTGGGTATTGGTTATAAGGTGGAAAACCTTGAGGATTGAAACCTTGGTGTTGAAAACCTTTGTTTTGCATGTGATAGTTTCCCTGGTTTGCATTAGAGCCCCTCACATTAGCATTTTATGGAACCTTTGCTCTTGGTGGCCCTTGGTTGTTATGGGTGGGTGGTGGTGGTCTTTGCTGAAAACCGGGTGGATCCAAGTAATTTGTCGAGTTGTAAGACAAGTGATTAACATCGACATTAGGCTTGAAATGAACTCTCTCGGTGTTGTTGTAAGCATACACTTCCCCGTGAGATTGATCATAAGCTTTATTACAATTAGCATAAGAGTGTGGCCCACCACAAGTTTCACAAGTTATATTAATAGCATTGTTGTTTTTGGCATTGTTAACGGCTTGTAAAGCAAGTGCTTCAAAAACCGTAGTAAGCTTATCAAGTCTCCTTTCAGTGTCACTAGTGCTAGCACTAGCCACATTAGCCCGAACACTTTTGGTTTGCACTTTAGATTTATTCTCAATAATATCCCATGCGGCATTAGAAGACTTAACCAAAATATTACCCCCCCAAGGCACTATTTAGTGAATCTTGGTCATTCATGCTTAAACCATTGTAAAAAGTATTAATTTGATGCACTTTTGTGAAACCATGTTGTGGACACTTTCTTAAAAGTTCCTTAAAACGGTCCCAAGATTCACAAAATGTCTCACCGTACTTTTGTTCAAAGCTAATGATTTCATTCCGCAAAGCGGTAGTACGTGAGGGTGGGAAAAGTAGTTGATGAATTTGGTCTCTAAATCCGACCACGTAAGAATACTTTGTGGCGGTTCCTTATCAAGCCAATGTCGGGCTTGTCCCTATAAGGAGAAAGGAAAAAGTTGCAAGCGAATTACCTCTTGTGAAACCCCATTAAACTTGACCGTATTAGTGAGTTGAAGAAACCCTTTGATATGGTCATGAGGATCATCAAGTGTACGCCCCAAGAATGGTTGAGCAGAGACCATTTGAATTAAGCCGGATTTGAGCTCAAAGTTCTTGGCTCCTATCTCGGGTATGACAATAGCATCGGTGTTTCCCTCTACGTGCGATTGCAAAAGATCGATCATTGGTCGATTGTCCATGGTGACAATAGGTTGAGTTTCGACTTCGGCTTGAGTTGCTTTGTTCTTACGAGCACGGGTACGCATACACACCTACAAAAGGAAAAGAAAGAGAGACAAGAAATATTTTTTGTTTTTTATGTTTTTCTATTTTTTGGTTTTTTTTTTTGAAAATTTTATATTTTTTAGGATTTTTGAAATTTTTTGAAAACTAGACAAGTAAAATAACGTTCAAGAGTGAACGGATCCCAAAATCCAACGCGTCTCTCACAATAAACCGTTAATCTTCACAAAAAGAGCCGGCAGCGGCGCCATTTGAAAGTGGGATTTTAGTAGGTTAAAAAGTTCATTGTTCACGGTCTAATCGAATTGATCTCCGGTTAAAAGTGTGACTCAGTCGTTCTTGGTGAATAAAATAAAATGTTGTCGTTGTCTATAACTAATTAAAAAGTAAATGCAAAAAGTAATAAAAATAAACCAAAAACGAATAACTAATAATAAAGGAGCAAAACAAATAATAAAACGAAAATTAAAACGAAATAATTAACAAAAATAAAACTAAACGGAGAAATTAACTATCGACTCGAAAATAAAGTTTACTTAATGAAAAAGGAGAGAATAAAACTAAGTGGGTACTTTAAAGTTAAACGAGGCAAAACCTAAAGCGGGTACTAAATAAAAGATAAAACATGAACTTTACGAAAAAATATTAATTTTAAAATTAGACGAAAAATATAACTAAAAATACGTAACTTTCAGAATTAAAATCGGAACAACTTTCAGATTAAACTAAACGATTACGGAATAATAAACAAGCTAGCAAGCAAGCTGCTCAAGCTAGCAAGCTAGCAGGTGAAAATGGCGCCAAAGAACTTTAAGCAGGCAGGCATGTAGGTGCTTCTATCGGAATATATGACATGAAAGTGAACTATCATAATATTAGTATAATGATTCTGTCGGAATGTTTATATATAAAAAATAGAACCATCGGAATGTTAAAATGAATATATATCAGAATGTTTATTAATGTGGAAACTATCGGAATGTCTAAAAATAAAAGCTGTCGGAATATTAGATCAAAATTCTATCGGAATATGTAAATCAAAATTTGGGCAGTATTTCGTCACAATAAGCCTTATACCCGATCGCAATGTACGATGCCAGGGGTGATCGCCACCTACGATCGGAATAAGTGATCGGAAAAAACTATCACAATAAACTGTCACAATGTAGAAACCCTAATATTGTGATGGAAAAATCACAATATTCGGATGGATGAGCATAAGCTAGTAAGCCAATAAGCACTACTAAAAAGAACAATTAACAAAAACTTAACCAACTCATTAAGCACAAATTTGAAAACTTTTAAAATACGAAATAAGCAAACTTTATGAATCAAACTTTAAAAAGACTAAACTTTTTAAGAAAACTAAAAAGTAAATAAACTAAACACAAAATAAGCCAATAAGCATGATAAGCTCAAAGCTTAAGTTGTATAAAAACTTAAAGATTGATAAAAAGATAAACTTTTTAATCAATCAAACATCAAGATTAAACAAAATCAAAGATTATTTCGAATCAAACATAATTAAAAAGATCAAGAAATGTAGAATGAGAATGATTGTAAAAAGCTTGAAATAAGATGAAGATTAAAGATTCAAATACAAGATAAAAGTGAAAAGCTTAAAACATTAAAGAAAAACTAGAGAGAGAAAGTGAAAAACTAGAGAGAGAAAATAAAATTACACTACTCCTAGTCTAAATTAACTAACCACCTCCTAATGACACATTAGGAGGGTATTTATAAGAGGAGTAAAATGTTGGTGCTTTCTTCCTTCTTTCTTCTTGTCTCGACTCGATTTAAATTCTTTGTCTTTCTCGACGTCGTCTCGGGATTTGTCAATATAATTTGAACTCGTCTTATAATTCTCTTCTTTAATTAGACTTGGTTCTTCGACTTTATTAAACTTCCGTCTTTAGACTTTTTCTTCGATAAATCTTCAGAATAGGCCTTGGACTTCCGTTCTTTTTGCACTTTTGATCTTTTGACTTCGTCTTTTCTCGTTTTCTTTGATAAAAGCCCGTGAAACCCCGTGTTTTCTTCCTTTTTCATCTTTTGGTCCTAAATCACAACAAAAACACAAACCACACATAATTCCGACATTTACGACATAAAATACACGTTTTGGCTTAGTTATTATTATAATTAAGTGGTAAAAGGATGGGTGTTTTCACACCTATCAGACTTTCAGTAATTTTGGACAGGAATCTTATTGAAAACTTCTGCCATTTTCAAATGCATCCATCCTGTGTTGCTCTCTCACCAAATCAACTACCCAAATATTCATAGCCACCCATTAAACCTATTACCCTGGTTAGCCACTGATGACCAACCCAGCTTAGCCTGTAGCGAGTACATATTATTGCTATCATAGTGCATTAATTCAAAAGTAGCTTTCCTCGTTTCTATAGTATAACAAAAGAAGTTTTTTTGAGCTGATATAAAGTTCGATTCATAGAGAATGGTACTGTCAAAACCTGTAGCATGCAGGTCCGTATAACACGAGGTAGCAAAGTAATACATTTTGTACATGTGATTCAAATAATGGACAATAAATTTGAAATTAATAACCTACCTGGTTCAAAGCAACAAACTGATCATTCCACCTATGAAAAATGCCCTCACCAACATCATCATAGGGATCATCGAAGCGGAGATTTTGATAATGATATAGACCTGCACAAGATGGGCTTGAATACTATATACAATAATACTATAAGAAGATTAATTGAGAATCATAAACATATGTAAAAGTATTTTAAAAGATCTATTGATTACGCGAGGGATCTAAAAAAAATGAGAGCCAGAAAATCATATAGAGATTTGATTAAACAAATACAAATGATATGATAATAATGATTCTGTAGAGATCAGTGTTAGAAAAGAATAAAGATGGAGAAGATTGAGGAAGACATGTAATCAAGAAGAGGATAAAAAGAAAGTGACGGTTGTTTTAGGGTTTTGTGTGTATGTGTGTTTTCCCGTGGCTAGAATAATGAAAAAACTGACTATAAACCTATTATATATACCTGCGGTATCAAAACGTGGTTTTTTCCAAATTACAGCCCGCTTTTTGCATACTGCGTTTTCAGGAACTATTTTTGGTAGGTTTATGAGATTTTTTAGCTAACAAACAAATTCTAGTGGTTTAGAAGTGCCATGTCACATATGACATGGATTAGAGGAGTGGTATCAAGTCATATTTATACCTATATATAATTTAAAGATATATATATATATATATATATATATATATATATATATATATATATATATATATATAAATATATATATATATATATGTATATATATATATATGTATATATATATATATATATATATATATATATATATATATATATATATATATATATATATATATCTATATAAATATATATATATATATATATATATATATATATATATATATATATATATATATATATATATATATATATATATATATATATATATATATATATATATATATATATATATATATATATATATATATATATATATATATGTATATATATATATATATATATATATATATATATATATATATATATATATATATATATATATATATATATATATATATATATATATATATATATATATATATATATATATATATTGTTAGCCTCAAAATACTGAGTCAAACAAGAATGTTCGGTCATAGGTATATATTGTAATATTTATTAGAACGTTGTAATAGTTAGTTAAAATAGTCGTGACATTACAGGCTTGATGGTTAGCTTAAAAGGCCTCTTTCAAGTACTAAACATTTATTCAAGCCCGGCCCAAAACATATATAGTCCATTAGAGAGCCCGCATGTGGGTGGACTATATAAGCACCCTCCTAGCATGTTAGGAGGGTCGAAGCTTTCATTTTCTTAATCTAATTTCACATAATTAATCACCTCCTTCTCTCTACTTTCTCTCACTACTTTCTCTCTCTAAAGTTCATATCTTTCCATCTCATTTCTTTAATCTATCATCATATAAATAAAGGGACAACAATTGGTATAAGAGCACTCATCTTTAATCTAATTTCACATAGTTAAAATGTGATCTAAAGACTCAAGCACTCATGGTTACGATCAAATACCCACAACATCTTTAATTCATGACGTTATTGGTGTCAAAAGGGTGGTTAGTTTTAAGTCGTATGATCCAACCAGAACTGGAGGGATCTTCCCAGGGACAATCCAATAGATTATTAGAAGTCCTTAGGAAAGATAGAGTAGAATGTAAACGTAGCTGAATGCCGACTAAGTACTGATGCTAGCACTGGAACAATCACAACCAGGTGCTTGTAATGAGGTCTTGGTAAGCATTGAAGGGGTTGAAGAATGAAAAAGAAATGTAAGGATAAAGGGTGTAAAGAAAGAATCCCTCCATACAACTTAGGCAGAAACCGGGTCAACACAACATGAAGACAACGCATCATGGACCCAGTGAAGTACTGCACAACCCCTCCCCAGCTGACTCATGTTTTCCCAAAAGAAGTTTGTTTTATTGTTACGGAGATCAACTCGACTTCTATTTACTCTCTCAATCCGAGATAGTTGATATTGAATAGGTGGCATCTTCTCCAGCCTCCAACCACTAAAAGTGCACAAATCGAGTCTAGAGCCAAGAGATAAATCAAATCTCATTAGGACACACGGATGAAGATCAAGATAGTCCTACACTATATCCTTGCGATATTGCTAGATCACTCAGATTGATACTACCTAGTAGTCACAATGATGAGTGGAAATCCTTCTAGTGTTAACATCAAACAGCACTGCGGTAGGTCAAGTGTAAGATTCTTTATGAATTGAACATATGTAAAACTGAAAAGCAACAGTGGTTTGTTTCTTTATCGATTCAAACTCGTTTCAGGTTTCTACGCAATATCTTTGTTGTCTTGCCAGAACATTCAGAGTGATATTCATTAATATTCAAAGTGACGAATGGAAATCCTTCTAGCGTCAACATCAAACAGCGATACGGTAGGTAACTTGCGAGATTCTTATGAATCAAGCTTGTGTCAACTGGAAAGCAACAATGGTAAGATTCTTAATGAATCAAACTTGTTCCAGGAATTTGAATTGAAGACTTTAATCAAGCGGATATTTATCCAATTGATTCACTCTTTATGTTCGTAGTCTTGCTTTGAGACGGTCGAGTAAAGAGAACGGCTAGTACTGCCGCGAAACCCTGTAAAGGAGGTTCTTAATTGAATCTACCTAATCATAGGTACGATATTTAATATCGTGTAACGGTCTTCACCGACCGGAGGTAAAACGCTACCGATTTAGAACGAATGTCAAAGCCATTTAGTCCGTGTCTAAGTTTTGTCTCGAGAAGGTAGCGTTATGGTGTACTCAGCAAAGTTAAAGATTCAAAACACATACTCATGCCCAAAGATATTCAACAATCAAGAAAGCTAAAGACTTCCGCAACTTTGATGATTAAAATCCCCCTTATCAATTAAAGTAAAGGAATGACCTCTCTTCAAAGGAGATTGTTAGCAAGCTTTAAAGATAGTGCAAAGTATGAGCATGTGGATAAAGACACAAGATCGCAAGATGGAAAAGACAAGTCAAGGATAATTTGAAGATCTCAAGTTTAAAGACAAAGTCGAAAGACAACGACAAAGGCTTAAAGATCAGAGCATGAAGGAACAAGACTACTATTACACGTTCAATACTTATTTATGATGAAATTCATAATCTCCATTGATCTCCAAATATCAAAGAGGAATGACCTCACATTGGGGGAGATTGTTAGACTCAAAATATTGAGTCAAACAAGAATGTTCGGTCATAGGTTTATATTGTAAAATTTATTAGAACGTTGTAATAGTTAGTTAAAATAGTCGTGACATTACGGGCTTGATGGTTAGCTTAAAAGGCCTCTTTCTAGGTACTAAGCATTTGTTCCAGCCCGAACCAAAACATATATAGTCCATTAGAGAGCCCGCATGTGGGTGGACTATATAAGCACCCTCCTAGCACGTTAGGAGGGTTGAAGCTTTCATTTTCTTAATCTAATTTCACATAGTTAATCACCTCCTTGTCTCTACTTTCTCTCACTACTTTCTCTCTCTAAAATTCATATCTTTTCCATCTCATTTCTTTAATCTATCATCATATAAATAAAGGGACAACAATTGGTATCAATCGCCATGGGGTAGATTTGTGTTTAGTTTGTGGTTATTAGTTTTGATTCGTGTGATTTTAATCGTAAAATCATCTCGTCTCAATTTTTTTTGTGTTTTTAGCTTTAAATCTTCGTACAAATTGCCTACAAAGTTGTGGTAAGAATTTGTGTTACTCATTTTGGTGATTTCCACGAAAAAATTGGAAGTTTTGGCTTGATTTTTGGATAAAAAATTCGTCATATTAAGTTTTTGGTTCATACAATTCGGAATTTGAGGGTTTGTTAAGTCGGGAAACAAGGGTTTAAGAAGATTCCGAATTAGCATTAGCTTGTATTCCGGATTGAGAGTTTTACGTAAGTATTCTGGATAAGCACATATTCCGGATTAGTTCGAGTATCATATTCCGGATAAGGTAGTGGTTAGAAGTATTCCGAATTACATTCTTGAGTTATTCCGACTTCACATCACAAGGTTATTCCGGATTAGATTTAAAATTATTCCGGATTAGGTTTTGAAATAGTTATCTCGAATAAGGTTGGGAATTTTATTCCGGATTACGTTGATAACAAAGTTTACGGATAAGGTCTTGATCAGTTATTCCGAATAAGGTAAGGATCTTAGCATTCCGGATTAGGTCAAGTAGTTTGATTCCGGATAAGGTGTGGACTTTTATTCCGGATTAGGTTAAGAAGAGTTGATTCCGGATAGGGTAAAGGTATTCCATATTCTGAACAAGGTCAGTCTTCATTATTCCGAACAAGGTAGATTTTCGGATTCCGGATAAGGGAATTTTCATTATTCCGAATTAGGTAAGGAAAAAGATTTTGACTTGTGTATTTACTAATTCCAGATTCTTTACCCATTTGGATTCCGGATTGTGTTCATTTGGATTCCAACTTGTTCTTTAAAGATATATTCAGAATTGTTGAATTATAAAATTTTCAAAAACATGATTTTGAAATTTTTTAACAATCGTGTGATTTTTCGCCTAAGAACTTTTGGTTTCTTACGAAGACATTGTTTAGTGTTTTTCACAATATTTCTTGAATTCTCAACCACAATCTACTCACAACAACATCTACTTAAGATCTTATTCATTTCAATTTCGAGATGGATTCTACTACTGAATATCGTGTTACTAATAACAACATCATGGTGGCGGGTAACAAAGAGAGACCACCAATGCTTGTGACTGGTCGATATGCACAATTGGAATCACGATTCCTTCTTTATCTTGAAACTAAACCCAATGGTGATCTTCTTCGATGTTGCATCAAAGAAGGACCCTATACTCTCACTACAATAACCATTCCTGCAATTCCAGCAACCGACTCGACGACCGGTTCCGATGAGCAAACAATTGAGGAAACATATGAGAACACTTCGAAAGAGAAACTTGCTTGGATTGATGCAGAGAAAGAAGCAATCTATTTTATTCTCAGTGTGATTGGGGATGATATTTACTGAACGGTTGATGCATGCTCTACTGTAAAAGAAATGTGGTTTGCCATTGAACGCTTGCAACAAGGTGAATCACTTAACAAGAAAGATGTCAAAACTAACTTGTTCTAGAACTTTGGTAAGTTTACTTCATTGGATGGGGAATTAATTGATTCATATTACTCAAGGTTCTACAAGATGATGAATGACATGACAAGAAACAATTTGCAAGTCTCCACCATGCAAGTCAATGTGCAATTTTTTTGTCCTTAAAAATATGATGATAGATTAAAGAAATGAGATGGAAAAGATATGAATTTTAGAGAGAGAAAGTAGTGAGAGAAAGTAGAGAGAGGGAGAGAGATGATTAACCTGTGAAATTAGATTAAGAAAATGAGAACTTCCACCCTCCTAACATGCTAGGAGGGTGCTTATATAGTCCACCCACATGCGGGCTCTCTAATGGACTATATTATTTTGGGCCGGGCTTGAATAAATGCTTAGTACCTTGAAAGAGGCCTTTTAAGCTAACCATCAAGCCCGTAATGTCACGACTATTTTAACTAACTATTACAACGTTCTAATAAATATTACAATATAAACCTATGACCGAGCATTCTTGTTTGACTCAATATTTTGACGCTAACAATCTCCCCCAATGTGAGGTCATTCCTCTTCGACATTTGGAGTCCAATGGAGATTTATGAATTTCGTCATAAATGAGTCTTGAACGTGTAATAGTAGTGTTGTTCCTTCATGCTGTGATCTTTGAGCCTTTGTTGTTGTCTTTCGACTTTGTCTTTTATCTTGAGATCTTCAAATTATCCTTGACTTGTCTTTTCCATCTTGCGATCTTGTGTCTTTATCCACATGCTCATACTTCACAGCATCTTGAAAGTTTGTTAACAATCTCCTTTGAATAGGGGTCATTCCTCTACATTAATTGTTAAGGAATATTTTGATCGTCATAGTTGCGGAAGTCTTTAGCTTTCTTGATTGTTGAATGTCTTTGGGCATGAGTATGTGGTTTCGAATCTCTGACTTTGCTGAGTACACCGTAACGTCACCTTCTTGAGACAAAACATAGACACAGACTGAATGGCTTTGACATTCGTCCTAAATCGGTAGCGTTTTACCTCCAGTCGGTGAAGACCGTTACACGATATTAAATATCGTACCTGTGATTAGGTAGATTCAATTAAGAATCTCCTTGACAGGGTTTCACGGCTGTAGTAGTCGTTCTCTTAATTCGACCGTCTCAAAGCAAGACTGCGAACATAAAGAGTGAATCAATTGGATAAATATCCGCTTGATTAAAGTCGTCAATTCAAATTCATGGAACAGGTTTGATTCATTAAGAATCTTACCATTGTTGCTTTCCAGTTGACACAAGCTTGATTCATAATAATCTCGCACGTTACCTACCGTAGCGCTGTTTGAAGTTGACGCTAGAAGGATTTCCATTCATCACTGTGAGTATTAATAAATATCACTCTGAATGTTCTGGCAAGACCATAAAGATATTGCGTAGAAAACTGAAACGAGTCTGAATCAATTAAGAAACAAACCACTGTTGCTTTTTTAGTTTTACATGTGTTCAATTCATAAAGAATCTTACACATGACCTACCGCAGTACTGTTTGATGTTAACATTGGAAGGATTTCCACTCATCATTGTGAATACTAAGTAGTATCACTCTGAGTGTTCTAGCAATATCGCAAGGATACAGCGTAGGACTCTCTTGATCATCATCCGTGTGTCCTAACGAGATTTGATTGATCTCTTGGCTCTAGACTCGATTTGTGCACTTTTAGTGATCGGAGGCTGGAGCAGATGCCACCTATTAAATATCAACTATCTCGGAGTGAGAAAGTCAATAGAAGTCATGTTGATCTCCGTGACAATAAAACAAACTTCTTTTGAGAGAAGCCTGAGTCAGCTGGGGAGAGGATGTGCATTACATCACTGGGTCCATGATGTGTTGTCTTCATAATGTGTTGACCCGGTTTCTGTCTAAGTTGTATGGAGGGCTTCTTTGTTTACACCCTTTATCCTTACATATCTTTTTCATTCTTCAACCCCTTCAATGTTTACCAAGACATCATTACTAGCACCTTGTTGTGATTGTTCCAGTGTTAGCATCAGTACTTAGTCGGCATTCAGCTACGTTCACATTCTACTCCATCTTTCCTAAGGACTTCTAATAATCTATTGGATTGTCCCTGGGAAGATCCCTCCGGTTCTGGTTGGATCGTAGGACTTAAACCTAACCACCCTTTTGACACCAATAACGTCGTGAATTAAAGATGTTGTGGGTTTTTGATTGTAACCATGAGTGCTTGAGTCTTTAGATCACATTTTAATCACATTTTCTCCCCTTATCTCTAATATATAAAATCGATTGATATTAGAGATACCAAATTTGATTAAAATATATTGTGAAAAATAGCCTTGAAAAACTTTCGGGAGAAAAATGTGTCAACCATAGCATGAATTTGGAACGCTCCCCCTCAAAAGTTTATCCAATGGAATTGTCATTACGAGGATATGATCCACATTAAACTTTTGAGGATAGGAGTTGTTGAACACGCAATTTTTGAAAGATTTTGAATATCATTGAGAAATTCTTGAAAAAATTGTGTTCAACGCTTTTTGAAAAATCAATTCTTTTTGGCGAAAAGGTTTTTCTAAAGCATAAACTTGAGTTCATAGAATTTGAATGTCTTGACGAATCCACTCAAGTGTAAGAAGATTTAACTTCTTTTGCTAAGGGTAAGGGCACGGAAGCGTACACTCCCCCATGAATATAGATCCGGGTTGCAATCTGAAAGTGATTACAAGCCATTGTGTTGAGCTTAAAACGTTGAATGTTTTGTGACAAGCTTAACCCGAGATAGATTGCTCTACCCGTTGTTGAAAATATTGTCCAAAAGAGACAATTTCCTTTATAAAAGATAGAAATGACATGTTTTGAAAAATATTTACAACTTGCATTCGAGCTTTATGTACACACCCGTGTCGTTATTGAGCGACATTTCTAGGTACGTCCATATTATTGATACTGAAAGACATGTCGAGAAGAATATTTTTGGGTTTTCAAAGATTTTTCATTTTGTTTTTTTGCTTTTTAATTAATATTTACATGCAGATGTTTGATAGATGAATCAAGCAAGCTTCTTTGCCAGAATCTCTAGTTCTGTTAGAGTCAAACATCTCATACCAATTTTCCTAACAAGATATGCAAACCTCTCTTGCGAAAGAGCTTTTGTAAACAAGTCAGCTAAGTGGTAATCAGTTCCAACAAAGTATAATTAAACGATACCCTTTTCAACTTGTTCCTTAATGAAGTGATATCTGACATCAATGTGCTTCGTACAGGAATGTTGTACCGGATTGCAAGAGATGGCTATGACAGACTTTGAGTCACAGTACATAGGTACTTTATCAAAGTGGAAGCCATAATCCGTGAGTTGTGTTCTCGTCCAAAGAACTTGAGCACAACACGCAGATAGAGACACATACTCTGCTTCGGCTGATGATAATGATGTGCAATCCTGCTTCTTGGAAGACCATCCCACAAGCTTATCTTGACCTAGAAATTGTGCACCACCAGAAGTACTTTTTCGTGTATCAAGACACCCTGCATGATCCGAATCTGAATAGGCCTTTAGAAAGAAACCGGTTTCCCTCGGATACCAGAGTCCCATGTGAATGGTATTCTTAAGGAACCGAAAGATCCTTTTAACCTCTTTGAGGTGCTTTTCAGTGGGTCATGTTTGATATCGTGCACAATAACACGTAGCATGTGATATATCTGGTCAGCTTGCTGTTAAGTACATGAGGGAGCCGATCATGGAACGATATCCCGTTTGATCTATAGCATCTCCCTCCAAAATCAACATCTAGGGATGTGGTTGATAATGGTGTCCCAACTGGGTCACATGAGGTCATACCATGCTTTTTAATTATCTCTTGACAATACTTAGCTTGGTTAATAAAGATACCACTTGGGGATTGGTGAACTTGAATTCCTAGAAAGAATTTTAGTTCGCCCATCATAGACATTTCAAATTTGTTGTGCATTACTTTTTCAAACCATTTTGAACGTTTTGGGTTTGTAGACACGAAAATAATGTCATCAACATAAATCTGCACAAGCAAAATGTCATCCGCATATTTATAAGTTAACAAAGTTAGATCAATGGAACCTTTTGAGAAACCTTTGGAGACCAGAAATTTTGAGAGCTCGTTGTACCACGCCCTTGGAGCTTGCTTGAGTCCATAAAGTGCTTTGTGGAGACGATACACCTTGTCAGGATAATGAGGATTGACGAATCCTTCCGGCTGCGTGACATAGACTTCTTCCTTCAAAGGACCGTTAAGAAACGCCGTCTTTACGTCCATTTGATAAACGATGAATCCCTTATGTGCAGCATAAGCAAGAAAAATCCTGACCGCTTCCATTCGAGCAACTAGTGCAAATGATTCTTCAAAATCAATACCCTCTTGCTGTCCATACCCTTTAGCCACTAGCCTATATTTATTCTTGATGATCGTGTTCTCTTCATCCATCTTGTTTTTCCAGATCAATCGAAGATTTAATGGTATAACATCGTATGGTCTGTCAACAAGTTCCCAAACTTTAAGTCTTTCAAATTGTTGAAGTTCATCCGTCATCGGTTCAATCCAAGCGTGATCAGCCATGACTTCTTTGATGTTTTTCCGTTCAGCTGAACTCACGGCGAGTGCGAACATACAAACATCGCCATCGGTGTTAAGTAGTCGTCTTGTGCGAACAGGCTGTGAAGGGTTTCCAATTACTTGAACCAAAGGATGATCTCGGGTCCAATGATGTGTTGAAGGATGTCGTTGTTAGAACGTATGCATATTTGACGGATCAACATGGCGAGTAGAAGACTCTCTAGTTTCGTGTACCAGTGTACTGAATGGGTTGATAAATTCGTCTTTGTTAGATAATGCATTGTCTGCTTGATTTGTGTTCTCTGGAGCAATGACAGTAGTTGTTGATGTTGTAGGAGCGATTGTTGAAGTGATATTCTGAGGAGGTAGATCTGCAGCAACCCGTGTTGAAGTAGATAAAGTTGTATCCTTTTGTTGACGATGATCGGTATCATCATTCTTATCATGAGTGACATCGGAAGACTTCGATACAACATGTTTCTCCCCCGTGAAATATTCATCATACATTGGTCCATATAACATTTCCAACTCTTCAATTGACGTGTTGACTGTCATATCTGCTCTTGGAACATTTTGTGGAACCAGCTTTGAACTTGACGGTTCATTGTTGTGGTCTTGAGTTCCAAGTTCCGTGCGGTTATGAACGGAATTCGTTTGACGTTGTGAATCGGGACTTAAACTGTTTTGTTCAAGTGCCATTTCTTGTAATTCATCAAATCGGATGTGAATAGTCTCGACTATCAATTTTGTTCTCTTGTTGTATACTCTATATCCCTTAGACTGAGTTGCAAATCCTACAAGAATACATGCATCACCTTTCCCTTTCATCTTATCCAAATTTTCACCATCTCGTATTATGTAAAAGTACATCCAAAAACGTGAAGGTGTTTGAGTGAAGGTTTTGGATCATGAATTATGTGATATGGTGTCTTTTCATGTCTTGGGATAATTAAGGAGCGGTTTTGTGTGTAGCATGTGGTTGACACGGCTTCGGCCCAAAAGTATAGTGGAAGTTTTGATGCGGATAATAATGTTCGAGCATCCTCAACTAAAGTACGGTTTCGTCTTTCAACAACGCCATTTTGTTCGGGTGTTCGAGCAATAGATGTTTCATGTCCAATTCCTTCGGCTTCAAAATAGTTTCTCAGATTTTATTTCAAAAATTGTGTACCTCTGTCAGTACGAACCACTTTAACTTAACCTTGAAGACCACGTTGTATCAGTTTAAGGAAGCTGGTGAGAACTTCGGGTGTTTCATCCTTGGACCTCAAAAAGTGAGTCCATGTGTACCTTGAGTAATCATCGACAGTTACCAGAATATATTTCTTCCCATTGATACTTTGAACACGCATGGGACCACACAGATCCATATGGAGAAGATCTAACCGTCCTTTAGAGCTTGGTGTGGTCTTTGTTTTGAAGCTACTTCGTTTAGTTTTACAAAGCTCACAAGAAGAACAAAGATGATCTTTGATGAATTTCAAACTTGGAAGGCCTCTCACAATATCTTTCTTGGAAATCAAGTTGATGGTATCAAAGTTGAGGTGAGATAGATGTTGATGCCATAACCATGCTTGAGTCGTTGTTGCTTTAGCCATGAAGCAAATTAGAGTTGATGAAGTTGTGTCTTGTAGTGAAATTGTGTAAAGATCGGTATTCCGTGAACCGGTGAGTAAATCATTCCCATCACAATCACGAACAAAACAAGTCTTCTTTCTGAAAGCAACTTCCAAATCTGCATCACAGAATTGACCAACCGAGAAAAGATTGTGATTGAGCCCTTCGACGTAGTATACCCTTTTGATCGTGATATTCCCCTGAACCAAATCTCCATATCCTAGGATCGGTGAAAATTGATCATTTCCGAATTGGACCGTAGCCAGGAACTTCTCCATGAAGTTAATTAGAAGCTTGAGATTCCCCGTCATGTGCTTCGTGCATCTGAAGTCCAGTATGAAGAGAATTATTTGTATCACCTGCAGAAGAGTTAGAACACGATGGAGCATTTGCTAAATTGGATACCACAATAGTTGTGATTGTAGAATCATTAGTGTCCTTAGCAATATTTAAAGGCATACTAACACTCGTTGTCACATTGTCTGTCCTAACTTTAGGCATCCATTTATATCCTGGAGGACATTGATTAGCAAACCACCATTTCCAAGACTTGCTAGCAGACTCATATAATTCCTTAATTCTGCTTCTAGGGTTCTTAGTGGTGGAGTCTGATGCATTACTTTTCTTAGTGGGGGTTGCACCATAATGGTTCACTTTGTGTTTGGGTTTACTAGCACTAATAGGCATCGCAACTTGCTTCTTAGTTCTAGTTTCTACGCCTTTGACATTATTCATAGCACACATAGAATGATTAGCATTAGCACACTTTCCACATTTGACACAAACAAATTTCACATCCATAGCATTCAAATCATTCAAATCGTCATTACATGCGATTACAGACTTTTTATTCTTAAAAACATTCAAATTCCTAGGGTGTTCTTCTACTTCCTTCATCTTCCCTTGACTCTTGTGTTTCCAGACCTTATCATTCACTTGAGTGCTCTTAAGCTAAGGCCGGCTAACACTAGCAGTGGAGACTACTCCTGTAGTAGAAGACACATGAATATTAGTGTTTCTAGAAGTCTGAGGTGAGTGACTAACTTTGTTTGTAGGTTTAGTGATCATTCTATACATCCTTGGTTTAATCACATGATTGTGCTTAACGCTTGGTGCTATAGCATTCTATATGGGTTGATTATATGGTAACCTTTCCTTTCCATCCATCTTGGGGGCAAACACAGGTTTTGCAAACGAAGAATTTGAGAAAGCAGATGGTTTTCCCAAGATAGAGGATCTGTTCACTCTAGAGGCATTGGGTTGTCTAACAACAGGTTGCTTAACGCTAGGTTCCACAACTTTCCCACCCATCTTAGCAACGAGTTTCTTCAACTCTGCTATTGCTATGTCTTTTTCTTGTAACTGAGCTTTCAAATACGAAATATCAAGATTGTTTCCGTTTAATAATCGACATGACTCAGATAATTTTACTTCCAAAGGTGTATCGTTTGAAAAACTGCCAACTTTCTTTTGCAAAGAAAGTTCAAGTGAGTGACAATGTTTTTGAAGATAATCATATCTATGTTGAAGTAACGAAAACTATTTTTGGTCAACTTTATTCGAAAGCTCAGTTTCAAGACGTTCACATTATTTAACTTGATCAAGATATTTGCATGCAACATCAGAATATTCATCAATATCAGCACAAGATGTAACATAAGCACACATAATATCTTTTGAGAGACATTCATGTAAGAGTAGATCATATGCTGTAGAAAACTCGTCTCTTTCAGGTTGATGGTCGTTCAATTCTTGTTCAAGAGATTCCACATATTTCAAATCATCAAACATTTCTTGCTTAATTAGTGTTTCAAATTCAAAAATATGTTTTTGCGTTCTTTCCGCAAGCGGAATCAACATACTTTTCTCAAGTACAGTTATATCGTGAGGAATTTCTTTGTCTCCTTTCGAAAGATCACGTTTTTTCCAGTCATCATCAACAACCTTTTTGAAATTTTCAATGTTACTCTTGAGAATACTAAGTGCTTGCTTACTCTTGCTTACAGAAGCTTTATATGGCAAATAGTCAATAAATTTTGAAACACTAGTTTTCTTAGAGGCAAAAGCTTGTCTCTATTTAATTCTTATTTGTTCACATTCGAAATATTTTTGCTCACGAGTTTTCTGTGTTTGCGGTTTTAAAAGACCATAAAGACTGTTTTCATAAGCATAATTTTATGGTTTAACAAATTCTTTATTAACTTTTGGTCTACTCTCTTCTTCCAAATCGTGTGTCTCTTCACTATCGGGCCTAACAACAAGACAATCGAGATCGGTCCATTGGGACTCATCAAGATATAAGTGCTAATTCTCAGATTGAGCATGCTCAAGGTACTTAGGATTTGCAAAAGTAGGTCTATCCTTGAAAAATGAACGAGCTGCCAACATTCTCATGGTTTGAATTGATTGATTAGTTTTGTAAACAATTTTCTTGTAAAAATCAAGTTGAGTTTCAAGTTCCACCATTTTGTCGATGTCATTCGCTTGTTTAGTTTTGAAATCCTTTTCCATTTTTTCAACCACTGCTTTCTTTTCATTAACAAGGTTAGTTTTATCCTCTTGATGAAAACCATTTACTTGAGTTAGCTCATTGACTTTAGTGGTAGCAAGATACGTTTTGTGACGTTCAGTACTCAAAGAAGTGTTATAATTACGTTTGTCTTGTTCAAGAAGCTTAAGAGTTTCGTTATATTTCTCTTGAAAATCGTCCTTTTTAACATTAATTTAACACCCTTTGTATCCCTCAACCTCATTGGTCTTTTGAAGAAGCTGAGCTCTATAGCTATCAATGGTCTCACTAGATTTAATTAGAGCAGCTTTGCATTCTTCAAAATTTTGAGTGAGCGTAGCGTTTGCCTTCTTTAATTGCTTTTGACTCTTTCTAGTTTCTTTGACATCTTTTTGTAAAGAAGCAATTAAGTTCGCAAGCGCAATACGCTCCTCGTCATCATCATAGTCATTTGCATGTTGATCATCCTTAGACTCATTATTGCACATGTCTGATGAATCGGGTGTGGTATTGCTATCAACCGTTTCCATCATACATGTGTCATCAATGGCTTTGGGTAGCTCATAATGCTCATGAATATTACCAAACACATTATATTCCTCTTCAGTGTGTACCTTATCGATTGGCTCAATGTCAAAGATAGGACCATTGTCATCTTCAGTGACGTTGAGAACTTCTTCAACATTTGCCATGTACGAGTAATGTGCTTCAAGTTCTTGATCGGAGGATTCATCGTCAGTATCATCAAGCATTGCTCCTTTCTCAGCCGACAGTTTAACTCCAGCTTCCATCTTCTTGCAAAGTAGCATCTTTTCCTTATGATAGCTAGAGTCTCTAACCCGTTTCGGCTTCCTACATTCCTTTGACATATGCCCATACCCTTGACAATTAAAGCACTGAATCCCACTTTGTTGAACCACTTGAGTACCAACAGTTTCCCTATTCCCATCAGCAGTAGCAATCCTCTGAGCATCATACTTAGCAGTTTGTTGATCATACCGAGCAGAACCCTCAACATGTGTTAGATTACGTCGATCATACCTAGGAGGACTTTCATCACGTTGACGTATGTCATACCTTCGAGGACTCTCAACATATTGGTTTCTTGTATTTGATGATGTTCAAAGATTGTTGTTGGTGGGTTTGAAGATTTTCTTATAGGTCTTCATAATCAAAGCAATTTGTTGCTTCATCTCCCTATCCTTCTAAGCTAGTTCTTCATTACTGTCCTCTTCATATGATGGCTCAGGTGATGGTGATGGTGCTCTTGGTTCTTTGTCTCATGATCGTGTGGGAGCAGAATACTTAGATGAAGTGGAGTATCTTGGTGAGGAGGATGTAGTGGAGTACCTTGGTGAGGATGATGTAGTGGAGTATGACTTTGGAGCACGAGAGCGATGATCTTGAACATGTTGAGTGGTAGACACCAAAGCAAGTGGATTAGCAGTCTTTGCTATTCTTTCAGCTTGAAGTTCATTCGCCTCATTCTGAAATTGATTTAAAATGTCGAAGAGCGTATGATAGTTGACCTCGTCTAACTTACTTTGTTGTTTCACCAAAGTTACGAATCGTGTCCACTCTGGTTGAAGTTGCTGTAGAAATTGCACATTTACTTGGATGGTGGAGACTTGAAAATTGTTTCTTGTTATGTCATTCATAATATTGTAGAACCTTGAGTAATATGAATCAATTGTTTCCCCATCCAATGAAGTAAACTTACCAAAGTTCTAGAACAAGTTAGTTTTGACATCTTGCTTGTTAAGTGATTCACCTTGATGCAAGTGTTCAATGGAAAACCACGTCTCTTTAGCAGTAGAGCATGCATCAACCGTTGAGTAAATATCATCCCAATCCCACTTAAAATCAAATATATTGCCTCTTTTCTGCATCAATCTAAGCACGTTTCTCTTTCGAAGTGTTCTCATATGTTTCCTCAATTGTTTGCTCATCGGAACCGGTCGTCGAGTCGGTTTCTGGAATTGCAGGAATGGTGATTGTAGTGGGAGTATAAGGTCCTTCTTTGATGAAATGTCGAAGAACATCACCATTGGGTTTGGTGTCAAGATATCGAAGGAATCGTGATTGCCATTGTGCATATCTACCAGTTACAAGCATTGGTGGTGTCTCTTTGTTACCCGCCACCATGATGTTATTATTAGTAACGCGATATTCAGTAGTAGAATCCATCTCAAGAATGAAGTGAAGTGAATATGATCTTAAGTAGATATTGTTGTGAGTAGATTGTGGTTGAAACTTCAAGATATGGTGTGAAAACCCCAAACAATGTCTTCGTGTGAAACCACAAATTCTTAAGCGAAAAATCACACGATGTTAAAAATTTTCAAAATCACGTTTTTGAAAATTTTAGAATAAGTCGGAATAAATCTTCAAAGAATAATTCGGAATCCAATGAACTCAACCTAATCCGGAATCCACGTTGCAAAGCTAATCCAGAATCCTTGAACCCAGTCTTGTTCGGAATCCGTAATCCACCTTATCCTGAATCGAGATTATGAACCTAATCCGCAATCCAAGTTCTGCACGTAAGTCGGAATATGTAATCAACACCTAGTTTGGAATATGTAATCCACACCTAGTTTAGAATATGTAATCAACACCTAGTTCGGAATATGTAATCCAATCCTAGTTCGGAATATGTAATCCACACCTAGTTCGGAATATGTAATCCACACCTAGTTCGGAATATGTAGTCAACACGTAATCCGGAATAATGTTTTGCACGTTGTTCGGAATCCAAGATCCACACCTAATTCGGAATCCGTGTCCTACACCTAATCCGGAGTATGTGATGTTTATCTAATTCGGAATCCCACTCACTGAAGCAAGTCGGAATACACGTTTCTCACCTTATTCGGAATACAAGTTTCTCACCTTGTTCGGAATACAAGTTTCTCACCTTGTTCGGGATCGAGATCTGAACCTTATTCGGAATACAAAGAAACACCACCTTATCCGGAATGTGAAGAAACCCAACCTTGACCTAGTTTGGAATACCCCAATCAGACACTCAAGTCGGAATAAACAAAACCCTAGTTTCCCGACTTAAAAAAAACTTCAAATTCCAAATTGTTTAACCAAAAACTAAAAATGACGATTTTTTACCAAAAAATCAAGCCAAAACTGCCAATTTTGTTTGTGGAAATCACCAAAATGAGGAACACAAATTCCTACCACAACTTTGTAGGCAATTTGTATGATGATTTTGAGCTCAAAAATACAATTTTTTTATACGAGATGATTTTAAGATGAAAATCACACGAAATCAAAAATGATAACCACAAACTAAACACGAATCTACCCCATGGCGATTGATACCAATTATGGTCCCTAAAAATATGATGATAGATTAAAGAAATGAGATGGAAAAGATATGAATTTTAGAGAGAGAAAGTAGTGAGAGAAAGTAGAGAGAGAGAGAGAGATGATTAACTTGTGAAATCAGATTAAGAAAATGAGAACTTCCACCCTCCTAACATGCTAGGAGGGTGCTTATATAGTCCACCCACATGCGGGCCCTCTAATGGACTATATTGTTTTGGGCCGGGCTTGAATAAATGCTTAGTACCTTGAAAGAGGCCTTTTAAGCTAACCATCAAGCCCGTAATGTCACGGTTATTTTAACTAACTATTACAATGTTCTAATAAATATTACAATATAAACCTATGACCGAACATTCTTGTTTGACTCAATATTTTGATGCTAACAAATTTCTACAGCAACTTCAACCAGAGTGGACACGGTTCAGAACTTTGGTGAAACAACAGAGTAAGTTAGACGAGGTCAACTATCACACGTTCTTTGACGTTTTGAAACAATTTCAAAATGAGGCGAATGAACTCTGAGCTGAAAGGATAGCAAAGACTACTAATCCACTTGCTTTGGTGTCTACCACTGAACAAGTCAAAGATCATCGCTCTCGCGCTCCAAAGTCATACTACATTACATCCTCCTCACCAAGATACTCCACTAAACCCGTTCCACGAAGATACTCCACTTCATCTAAGTATTCAGCTCCCACAAGATCACGAGACAAAGAACCAAGAGCACCATCACCATCACCTGCGCTATCATATGAAGAGGACAGTGATGAAGAACTAGCTCAGAAGGATAGGGAGATGAAACAACAAAGTGCTTTCATTATGAAGACCTACAAGAAAATCTTCAAACCCACCAACAACAATCTTCAAACATCATCAAATACAAGGAACCAATATGTTGAGAGTCCTCGAAGGTATGACACACGTCAACATGATGAAAGTCCTCCTAGGTATGATCGACGTAATCCAACACATGTTGAGGGTTCTGCACGGTATGATCGACAAAATGCTAAGTATGATACTCAGAGAATTGCGACTACTGTTGGGAATAGGGAAACTGTTAATATTCAAGTGGTTCAGCAAAGTGGGATTCAATGCTTTAATTGTCAAGGCTATGGGCATATGGCAAAGGTAGGAAGCCGAAACGGGTTAGGGACTCTGGCTATCATAAGGAAAAGATGCTGCTATGCAAGAAGATGGAAGCTGGGGTTAAATTTTCGGCTGAGGAAGGAGCAATGCTTGATGAAACTGATGATGAAGCCTTCGACCAAGAACTTGAAGCACATTACTCGTACATGGCAAAGGTTGAAGAAGTTCTCAACGTCACTGAAGATGAAAATGGTCCTATCTTTGATACTGAGCCAATCGATAAGGTACACACTGAAGAGGAATATAATGTGTTTGGTAATACTCATGAGCATTGTGAGCTACCCAAAGCTATTAATGACACATGTATGATGCAAACGGTTGATAGTAATACCACACCCAATTCATCAGACATGTGAAATAATGGGTTTGAGGATGATCAACATGCAAATGAGTATGATGATGATGATGAGCGTATTGCGCTTGCTAACTTAATTGCTTCTTTACAAAAAGATGTCAAAGAAACTAGAAAGAGTCAAAAGCAATTAAGAAGGCAAACGCTACGCTCACTCAAAATTTTGAAGAATGTAAAGCTGCTGTAATGAAATCTAGTGAGAACATTGATATCTATAGAGCTCAGCTTCTTCAAAAGACCAATGAGATTGAGGGGTACAAAGGGTGTTTAATTAACGTCAAAAAGGACGATTATCAATAGAAATATAACGAAACTCTTAAGCTTCTAGAACAAGAGAAACGTAATTATAACACCTCTTTGAGTACTGAACGTCACAAAACGTATTTTGCTACCATTAAAGTCAATGAGCTAACTCAAGTAAATGGTTTTCTTCAAGAGGATAAAACTAAACTTGTTAATGAAAAGAAAGCAGTGGTTGAAAAGATGGAAAAAGATTTCAAAACAAAACAAGCGAATGACATCGACAAAATGGTGGAACTTGAAACTCAAATTGATTTTTACAAGAAAATTGTTTACAAAACTAATAAATCAATTCAAACCATGAGAATGTTGTCACATCGTTCGTTTTTCAAGGATAGACCTAGTTTTGCAAATCCTAAGTACCTTAAGCAAGCTCAATCTGAGAATCAGTACTTATATCTTGATGAGTCCTAATGGACAGATCTTGATTGTCTTGTTGTTAGGCCCAATAGTGAAGAGACAGACGATTTGGAAGAAGAGAGTAGACCAAAAGTTAATAAAGAATTTGTTGAACCATATAATTATTCTTATGAAAACAGTCTTTATGGTCTTTTCAAACCGCTAACACAGAAGACTCGTGAGCAAATATTTTTCGAATGTGAACAAATAAGAATTAAATGGAGACAAGCTTTTGCCACTATGAAAAATAATGTTTCAAAATTTATTGAGTACTTGCCATTTAAATCTTCTGTTAGCAAGAGTAGGCAATCACTTAGTATTCTCTAGAGTAACATTGAAAATTTCAAAAAAGTTGTTGATGATGACTGGAAAAAACGTGAACTTTCAAAAGGAAACAAAGAAATACCTCACGATATAAATGTGCTTGTGGAAAGTATTTTGATTCCGCTTGCGGAAAGAACGCAAAAACATATTTTAGTATTTGAAACATTAATTAAGCAAGAAATGTTTGATGATTTGAAATATGTGGAATCTCTTGAACAAGAAGTGAATGACCATCAACCTGAAAGAGACGAGTTTTCTACAACATATGATCTACTCTTACACGAATGTCTCTTAAAAGATATTATGTGTGTTTATGTTACATCTTGTGCTGATATTGATGAATATTCTGATGTTGCATGCAAATATCTTGATCAAGTCAAAGAGTGTGAACGTCTTGAAACTGAGCTTTCGAATAAAGTTGACCAAAAAGAGTTTTCGTTACATCAACAGAGATATGATTATCTTCAAAAACATTTTCACTCACTTGAACTTGCTTTGCAAAAGAAAGTTGGCAACTTTTCAAATGATACACCTTTAGAAGTAAAATTATGTGAGTCATGTCGATTACTAAACGAAAAAAGTCTTGATATTTCGGATTTGAAAGCTCAGTTACAAGAAAAAGACATAGGAATAGCAGAGTTAAAGAAACTCGTTGCTAAGATGGGTGGGAAAGTTGTGGAACCTAGCGTTAAGAAACCTGTTGTTAGACAACCCAATGCCTCTAAAGTGAATAGATCCTCTAACTTGGGAAAACCATCCGCTTTATCAAATTCTACGTTTGCAAAACCTGTGTTTTCCCCCAAGATGGATGGAAAGGAAAGGTTACCACATAATCAACCCATAAGGAATACTGCAGCACCAAGCATTAAGAACAATAATGTGACTAAACCAGGGATGTATAGATTGACCACTAAACCCACAAACAAAGTCAGTCAATCGGCTCAGACTTCTAGAAACACTAATACTCGTGTGTCTTCTACTACAGGAGTAGTCTCCACTGCTAGTGTTAGCCGGCCTCAGCTTAAGAGCACTCAAGTGAATGATAAGGTCTGGAAACATAAGAGTAAAGGGAAGATGAATTAAGTAGGAGAACACCATAGGAATTTGAATGTTTTTAAGAATAAAAAGTCTGTAATCACGTGTAATGACGATTTGAATGCTTTGAATGATTTGAATGATTTGAATGTTAAATTTGTTTGTGTCAAAATCGACCCAGTTCTCTATAACTTGCAGCTCTGATTACCAATCTCTAACACCCCCAATTTACATTGCGCAGCGGAAATACACAATTGGGTGCTAGACACAAGCATCATCACACAAGATATATTGAACGACTCAAAATAGAGACGTTTACACATAATTATAAACATAATTTTCATAAATGGTCTAAAACATAGATTTCAACCTAAATTGTACTGACACGATACCAGAGTAAAGCGTTTTGTCCCCATGGATCTCGACCAAAAACCAACAAGTTTAGTACAGTACATCATAAAGTAAATTGTTCAACATAAAAGGTAGAAACAGTTTAGACCAACATTCTTCCAAAAGCCAAGCCACAACCTCCACAGCAAAGCTCCATGCTCTATCACATCCTATTACCTGAAATACATGCATAAAACGAGTCAACAATAATGTTGAGCGAGACTATAGGTTTATCAAATCACATTTGAACATAAGAAGAAAATCAAGCATAATCATTTATAGAATTGTCGTACACACAATCTATATTCAAGGCAGTAATAATAATGATATTATTAAACAAACATTGTATTTAAGCTCATGACACCGACCCCTTAACCAAATAGTCACCCGCGCCAAATGCCAGCATGACTAGAATAAAACCATTGCCCCTCTAGGGTATCAGTTGCTAGAATACCACAATCTTATTCACGTAAAATTATCCTTCCCAGCGGGTTAGTCAACGTAATGCCCTGGTCTCAGATAGGGTGGTCAACCCAATAGTACTATCATTAGAATAAGCGGCTATTCCTGACTCACAACATCAAGTCAGAAGATAGTTAACGGCTCATGAATTTAGGGTCTTTAGCAACAAGTTACCCAATACAATGAAATCAACTTTAGGCAACATTCGGGTCCAACAATTACTCATGACTTGTGTTCATTTATTTTCAAATAGCATGTATCCCCCTCGCGGGTATTAAAATCATTAAAGCAAGTAGAAAGCGAGGCTATAGACTCACCTTAGTATAAGAGATCTAGCGAGATGATCGTCGATAATAATGGATGTCTTTCAAACACGAGAACCGCTACCTATCAAATAAGGCGCGTTCATTAATAATGACTCGAGAAATAAATCATACATAACAACATCAAACTAAAACTCATAAAGTCACGATAAACTCGTGAGAAAACGATATAAATAACTTCATTATACTTTACTACACGTTTGCTTTACCATTTTACACTTTTTACAAAGTCCGCCGGTACATACTACATGTACTAGCTCATTTACCCCTTTTAAACTTGTCAACCGTTTATGAAACGACTCGATAAACTAACTTACTATACACAGAAAGTCCTCTTACAAGTTTATCAAATGAAATTACTTTTAAAGTCCTTTACTCTACTCATTTTCAAACTACAAAATCCGGACAGATGTACGTTAATTTTTCATACAACCGTTTTAACTTATTCAAACGACTCCGTTTACAAAACCGACACTCGGGTTTTAAAGTAAACTCAACCTAATAAGTAAACACCTCATCATCAGTAGGTTACATTTTTCAAAACATCCATTTAGAGTCCCCGAGATTCGATCCAAATATCGACAACAACTACTTGTAGTGCCGATACTCGTCTCTCGGTACACTATCATTCAAAACATCATAACTTCGCGCTCGTTTGGAGCTAGAAGCTCTACCTTATATCAAATCGAAGCTAAGAAATTTATCTATAACCCTAGGCTATAAGTTAAGCCATTTTTTATAAACATAAAAGTTCGGATTTTACACTTTACTTACTGTTATAAAATGACTACTAAAAACTTGTACAAAATCAACTTTTTGATAAAAACCAACCATAGAAATGATCATTACTATACCCTAATATCATCATACATCAACCATAACATCAAAATCATAATCAAAATAAAACTCTTAAGATCAAAATGAAGTTTCTAACAAGATTTTCTAGCATACACGATGGATCATCATGATAATGCCATGCATGATCATAGCTCCTACCTACCAACATCAAGAAAAAAAATATGCTTACATGTAAGGATTTCTTACACCAAAATGATCCTTGATCAAATATAAGAGTGGGTCTATGCTTGGTTTAGCTTGAATCAACCTCAAACTCAAGATAATTTGAAGTTTGAATGTGTTTTGGGGTGGTGGTGTGAGTTTCGGCTAATGAGAGAAAAAGGAGAGAGATGATGAAATTTTTAAAGTGAATAAATGAGTAGTGTGTGTTTGTTTTTAGTTTATATATAGTGGGGTAGGGACCAAAGTTGCAATTTAGCAATATTTGTGGCTAAAAATGTAAATAGTTAGCTAAAAAGCGGGAAATAACTATTAGTCAATTTTCAAAATATTTACGGGGCTCGGGTTTCATAAAGATACTTTTAAAAATTTAAAACGTACCTCAAAATTAATAATATCGACTCTCGACTCGACTTAACACGTCATTTAAAATAAAACCTCAAAAATCGAACAACCGACAATAAAACGTAAAATATTTGGCATCCATCGACATCACGCTTGCTAATACTCCTTATACTTATTAAATATTAAATATAGATCTTCCAACATCGGTTTAAACTTAAACCTCCAAAAATAAATATCGTTCAAACTTATCCAAAATTTTCAAAAATAATCGTAAAATAAGATTAAGCTATGACCTCGGTTTTGGGTTGTTACATCCCCCCTTCTTAAAAGAAGCGACGTCCGCGACGCTTAATCCTTCCTAAAAAATGAGGATACTTGTCCTTAAAGAAATCCTCACGTTCCCACGTAAACTCTGGCCCACGTCTAGAGTTCCATCTCACCTTCACAATCGGAATTCTACTATGCTTCAACTTCTTAACTTCCCTATCCATTATCTCTAGAGGTTCCTCTATAAAATACAACTTATTATCAAGTTGAATTTCCTCCAATGGAAAGTATTATGAATAGCCTTAAGCTCATCAGGCAATTCTAACTTATAAGCCACCAATCTAATCCTTTGGATAATCTTAAATTGTCCAATATATCTCGGGCTCAACTTTCCTCTCTTCCTAAAACGTATTACTCCTTTCCATGGAGATACTTTCAACATAACCATGTCTCCTACTTCAAACTCCAACGGTTTCCATCTGTTATCAGCATAACTCTTTTGTCTACTTCTTGCAGATAACATACGCTTCTTAATTTGCACAATCTTTTCAGTCGTCTCAAATATCATTTCAGGCCCAGTCAATTGACTTTCTCCTACCTCACTCCAACACACTGGTGATCTACACTTACGTCCATACAAAGCTTCAAATGGAGCGGCTTTAATACTAGAATGATAACTATTATTGTACGAAAATTCAACCAATGGCAAATGCTTATCCCAACCATTTCCAAAATCAATCACACATGCACGAAGCATATCCTCTAACGTTTGAATCGTTCTCTCACTTTGTCCATCAGTGTCCGGATGATATGCTGTACTTAAACATAACTGCGTTCCCGTCGCTTTCTGCAAAGATTTCCAAAATTCTGATGTAAAACTACTATCACGATTAGAAATTATCGACAAAGGCACACCATGTCGGCAAACAATCTCCTTCACATACACTGTTGTTAACCTCTCCATAATATATGTCTTCTTCATTGGCAAAAAGTGAGCAGACTTAGTCAATCTATCTACAATCATCCACATCATATCACTACCACTTGCAGTCCTTGGCAAACCTGTCACATAATCCATCGTAATCTTCTCCCATTTCCACTCAGGAATCTCAGGTTGCACTAATAATCCAGACGGTTTCTTATGTTCAGCCTTCACCTTCGCACAAGTTAAAAATTTATTAATATACTGTGCTATATCTGCCTTCATATTCGGCCACCAATAAACTTTCTTAAGATCTTGATACATCTTTTCCGATCTAGGATGTATTGAATACTTCGACTTATGAGATTCTTTCATCACCAAATCTCGCACCCCTAACGAATCTTTCTCAGACGGACACAACGGTAACCAAATCCTATTCTTAAAATACCTCAATCCATTCGGCCTCATTTCAAACAATGGTTTCAACATTCTACCCAAATTTTCTGCCTCAACGTTCTCTTCCTTCAAACCATTAGTTTGGGCTTTCAATATCTCTCCTGTCAAATCAACACTTTCCAACATCGTCAAAGCTCTAACTCTTATAGACTTATCTCTTTCCTTTCTACTAAGTGCATCAGCTACCACATTCGCTTTACCAGGATGGTAACGAATCTCGCAGTCATAATCACTCAACAACTCAACCCATCTCCTTTGCCTCATATTCAATTCCTTTTGATCCAAAATATACTGCAAACTCTTATGATCAGTGAAAACAACACACTTGGTTCCATACAAGTAGTGTCTCCACAACTTCAAAGCAAAAATAACAACCCTAAGTTCTAAATCATGCGTAGTGTAATTCTCTTCATGCTTCCTTAATTGTCTCGATGCATACGCTATTACTTTCTCCCTTTGCATCAATACAGCTCCAAATCCTTTATGAGACGCGTCACAGTACACTACAAAATCCTCAGATCCTTCTGGCAAAGACAATATGGGCGCAGAACACAACTTATCCTTCAACATACTAAATGCAGATTCCTCTTCCAATCCCCATTCAAACACTCGATTCTTCTCTGTAAGCTTAGTCAACGGCTTAGCAATCAACGAAAACTTCTCAATAAACCTTCTATAATACCCAGCCAAACCAAGAAATTGGCAAACTTCAGTCGGCGTCTTCGGCACTGACCAATCCTTAATTGCCTCAATCTTAGCAGGATCCACACGAACACCTTCACTACCAATCACGTGCCCCAAAAATTGCTCTGATTTCAACCAAAACTCACACATAGAGAATTGCACACACAGCTTCTCCTTCTTCAATAATTCCAAAATTGTTCTCAAATGCTTCTCATGTTTCTCTTCACTCTTGGAATAAACGAGAATATCATCAATGAATACGATAACAAACTCATCCAAATACGTCTTACATACACGATTCATCAAATCCATAAATACAGCAGGTGCATTTGTTAACCCAAAAGGCATCACTTGAAATTCAAAATGTCCATATCGAGTACGGAAAGCTGTTATAGGAATATCTTCTTCCCTAACTCTCGGTTGATGATACCCAGACCTCAAATCGATCATCGAGTATACACATGACCCTTGCAACTGATCAAACAAATCATCAATCCTCGGCAGTGGATACCAATTCTTGACATTCAATTTGTTAAGCTCTCTTTACTAAATACACATTCTAAAAGAACCATCTTTCTTCCGAACAAACAAAACAGGCGCACCCCACGGCGACGAACTTGGTCTAATAAATCCCTTATCCATCAATTCCTTCAATTGATCAGATAATTCCTTCATCTCAGATGGAGCTAAACGATACGGTGCACGAGCAACAGGAGCAGCACCCGGCACTAAATCAATACGAAACTCCACTTCACGATGCAACGGTAATCCTGGTAATTCCTCAAGGAAAACCTCAGGATACTCTCTAATCACAGGCACATCCTCCAATTTCCTTTCATTCACACCATCATTACTTATCTGTGCAAGAAACACATCACAACCTGCTTCTATATACCTCATCATCTTTAAACAATAAACAACTCTCAAACGAGACGTACATTCATCACCTTTCACAGTCAATACCCTATTCCTTAGCGGTATCTGAACTAATCTTTCTCCACAAACAATTATTGCACCAGTACCAACTAACCAGTCCATTCCAACAATCACGTCAAAAGATCCTAATTCTATGGGCATCAAATCAATACTAAACACATAATTACCTAACTTCAAGGAACAACCTTTCAGTATATAACTAGTGCTTACAACCTTACCATCAGCTAACTCCACATTATAACTAGTTGTCAATCTCACTGGTTCTCTATCCAATAGCTGACTGAATCTAACATCTACAAAACTTCTATCGGATCCAGAATCAAATAACACACTAGCATAACAAGCATCAAGTAAGAACGTACCAGTCACCACGTTCAGCCCTTGAGGTTTGTCAGCATCTCCCACGACATAGGCTGGAGCAGCAATCCCAGCAGCAACAGCAACAACATTGCCTCCCTGTCGTATGCCAACCCTCGGACAGTTCCCCTGCTTATGACCACGGCCTCCACATCCATAACAGTAAACTACCTTGACAGCATTAGCCCCAACGGCTACACCCTTATTTCTGCAATCTGCCATCTTATGTTCGGCCTTCCCACACTTGTTGCAAGCAGGTGGACAATTTCCAACATGATACAGATTACACCGACCACACTTCGGATTCACCTTGTTACCTTGATTTCCTGTGGCAGCACGAACACCATCATTCCTTCTTAAATTATACTGCTGATTCCTATTCGGTCCTTGGTTATTGTTATTACGATAACCACCTCGATTCTGCCCTTGACTTGAGTGTGCAGCTTCCCACTTTCTCTTATTCCCTTCAGCAATACTATCCTTTCGATCCTGCAGCTTTACATCCATTAAAGCATGAGCCATTTGAACAGCTTCATAAAATGACTTGGGTTTCGACGAAGTAGTTTCTACCTTGATATTACTAGATAAACCCCTAATATACTGCTTCATCTTCTTACGGTCATCAGCAAACGCATCAGGACACAACAAACATAAATCAGAAAACCTCCTCGTATAAGCTATAATATCATTGTTCCTCAGCACCAAATGCCTTAATTTATCTTCCAATTGACCTAATTCTTCCTCAGGACAAAACTTAGCAGTCAACAGTCCCTTGGTCACAGTCCATGTTCTAGCATTAGCTTCAACCAATCCCACAGTAGCTACTTGACTATTCCACCAACTCAATGCATCATCCTGAAAAGTAGCTGCAGCAAATTTCACCTTACTAGCTTCTGAACATCTACTGATTTCAAAAGTACTTTCAATCTTCTCAACCCACCTCCTTAATTCCAGTGCACCACCAGTACCACGAAATTGGGTAGGTCCACATTTCATGAAACTAGCATAAGAACATTCCTTTTGAACCTGCTGAACAGCAGCATTACCTCCAACTTGTCCTGCAGCATTTCCTTCTGCTTGCTTATCAGCATTACCTCCAACCTGATTTCAAACATTCCCTCCAACCTGACCAGCAGCATTCCTATTCTCTGCCTCTTGGTTCCTCGCAGCACGTTCAGCTTCCAAAGCTCTAGCGATAGCTTGCTCAATCATGGTATTAACAGTAGCAGTCGTCAATTTAGGCGGCATGTTTATAGGAAAACTAACCAAACAGTAATTTAGTAAAGTCAGAAAAATGCCTCCCAACTCCTTCCTGTAACTATAACAGAAAAAGAACAAGTAAGTATTCATATCAAGATAATAAGAAGGATTTCTCTATCAAGATGTAACATGGATACTACATGCACCAACAACACAATTCACAACGAATCATTAACCAATCACACAAGAACTTATAAGACAAATCATAAGTCATGAAGGTAATTTTGGATTGCTTTGGAAAATCTCCACAAAATTGTGACAAGTAATGTCACTACAATCCTTCATCACAACAACTTAAAGTCATTAAGTTTCATCACAAACTAGAGTATGAGTCTACATAAGTTCTATTACAACAAGGCCAAATAAAAGCAACATAAAGAACTAAACATCACATCCCCGCAGCTTCTTGTACATCGGCTCGTCATCACTGCTGCTATCATCATCTTCAGATTCTTCCTACACTTTTTCCTTCCCCTTACGACTACCTCCTTCACTCGGCTTCACCGACACTTGAGCTTCAACCTGATTCGGCACATCACGAATCACAACACCTCGACTAGGAAAAGATCTCATCGGCAAATCCCACGCACTCAATCTAGCATTCCTTTCTTGCTCCCTACGGAAACTTTCAACCTGCCCACTCAAATTCAACACCATAGACCTCAATCTAACAACCTCATCCATTTCCCTTGCCCTAACAAACTATGACCTCCTCACACTACTAACAAACCTGTCAAACTTTCTCTCATTCTGCTCAAACCTCCTAATCACACGAGTCTCAACCAAATACCTTTCAAACAAAGACCTATCAAACTTCTTAAGAAACCCGGAAATATCATCATAAGACCTAGGACCTGGACAATAAACCTTAGGAATACCATCATGAATAGATCGAGCACTAGCAGCCCTACTCGACTCAACAGGAACATCACCCCTAGCAAATGCAATCCTAGGCAAACTACTAATATAAGCATCACAAGTAGGAGTCGAAGAACGAACAACCGGTCGCTGACAATCGGGAACAGTCTGTGGCACAACATTAACCCTTGGAGCATAACTACCTTGTATCAACTCAGGCTCTGTCTGACCAACTACAGTAAGTGGAATCCCATCATCTAAAAACTCAAAAGGCTCCTCATCGTCACTAGCACCAAAGTTATCCACTTCCTCACCATCCACTACATTAGTCAAATCAATCCATCCATCCTCACGAGGTAAACCAGCCATTTTCTACAATTATAAGGGTTCAAGGATACTTAAGGTCATCGTTAATAAAATAATAATTAGAATGCAATGCTCATGCAAATGTCATACATTATCCATGCTATGCAACACAATGCAAATGATGTATATGCAATGCTCGCAAAAAAAATAAATATGATACTGACAAGCACTCAACGTACTTTCAATAATTCCAATACAATATCATAGTATTTGCTTAATAAATACTCGGGAAATCATTTCTGTTGTGAGGGATACATCTACAATGTAAAACAAAACTAAAAGTGATCTTACCGGAACGTTGCAGAGGAGTTGTGTGCTTTTGAAGAATAAATACTTTCGACACCAAAGTTATAGTTTAGGACAATTTTCAAAATCGACCCAGTTCTCTATAACTTGCAGCTCTGATTACCAATCTCTATCACCCCCAATTTACATTGCACAGCGGAAATACACAATTGGGTGCTAGACAAAAGCATCATCACACAAGATATATTGAACGACTCAAAATAGAGACGTTTACACATAATTATAAACATAATTTTCATAAATGGTCTAAAACATAGATTTCAACCCAATTTGTACTGACACGATACCAGAGTAAAGCGTTTTGTCCCCATGGATCTCGAGCAACAACCAACAAGTTTAGTACAGTACATCATAAAGTAAATTGTTCAACATAAAAGGTAGAAACAGTTTAGACCAACATTCTTCCAAAAGCCAAGCCACAACCTCCACAGCAAAGCTCCATGCTCCATCACATCCTATTACCTGAAATACATGCATAAAACGAGTCAACAATAATGTTGAGCGAGACTATAGGTTTATCAAATCACATTTGAACACAAGAAGAAAATCAAGCATAATCATTTATAGAATTGTCGTACACACAATCTACATTCAAGGCAATAATAATAATGATATTATTAAACAAACATTGTATTTAAGCTCATGACACCGACCCCTTAACCAAATAGTCACCCACGCCAAATGTCGGCATGACTAGAAGAAAACCATTGCCCCTCTAGGGTATCAGTTGCTAGAATACCACAATCTTATTCACGTAAAATGATCCTTCCCAACGGGTTACTCAACGTAATGCCCTGGTCTCAAATAGGGTGGTCAACCCAATAGTACTATCATTAGAATAAGCGGCTATTCCTACTCACAACATCAAGTCAAAAGATAGTTAACGGCTCATGAATTTAGGGTCTTTAGCAACAAGTTACTCAATACAATGAAATCAACTTTAGGCAACATTCGGGTCCAACAATTACTCATGAGTTGTGTTCATTTATTTTCAAATAGCATGTATCCCCCTCGCGGGTATTAAAATCATTAAAACAAGTAGAAAGCGAGGCAATAGACTCACATTAGTATAAGAGATCTAGCGAGATGATCGTCGATAATAATGGATGCCTTTCAAACACGAGAACCGCTACCTATCAAATAAGGCACGTTCATTAATAATGACTCGAGAAATAAATTATACATAACAACATCAAACTCAAACTCATAAAGTCACGATATACTCGAGAGAAAACAATATAAATAACTTCATTATACTTTACTACACATTTGCTTTACCATTTTATACTTTTTACAAAGTCCGCCGGTACATACTACATGTACTAGCTCATTTACCCCTTTTAAACTTGTCAACCGTTTATGAAACGACTCGATAAACTAACTTACTATGTATAGAAAGTCCTCTTACAAGTTTATCAAATGAAATTACTTTTAAAGTCCTTTACTCGACTCATTTTCAAACTACAAAATCCGGACAGATTTACGTTAATTTTTCATACAACCGTTTTAACTTATTTAAACGACTCCGTTTACAAAACCGACACTCGGGTTTTAAAGTAAACTCAACCTAATAAGTAAACACCTCATTATCGGTAGGTTAAATTTTTCAAAACATCCATTTAGAGTCCCCGAGATTCGATCCAAATATCGACAAGAACTACTTGTAGTGCCGATACTCGTCTCCCGGTACACGATCATTCAAAACATCATAACTTCGCACTCGTTTGGAGCTAGAAGCTCTACCTTATATCAAATCGAAGCTAAGAAAATTATCTACAACCCTAGGCTATAAGTTAAGCCATTTTCAAAACATAAAATTTCGGATTTTACACTTTACTTACTGTTATAAAATGACTACTAAAAACTTGTACAAAATCAACTTTTTGATAAAAACCAACCATAGAAATGATCATTACTATACCCTAATATCATCATACATCAATCATAACATCAAAATCATAATTAAAATAAAAATCTTAAGAGCAAAATGAAGTTTCTAACAAGATTTTCTAGCAAGAACACCATGGATCATCATGATAATGCCATGCATGATCATAGCTCCTACCTACCAACATCAAGAAAAGAAATGTGCTTGCATGTAAGGATTTCTTACACCAAAATGATCCTTGATCAAATATAAGAGTGGGTATATGCTTGGTTTAGCTTGAATCAACCTCAAACTCAAGATAATTTGAAGTTTGAATGTGTTTTGGGGTGGTGGTGTGAGTTTCGGCTAATGAGAGAAAAAGGAGACAGATGATGGAATTTTTAAAGTGAATAAATGAGTAGTGTGTGTTTGTTTTTAGTTTATATATAGTGGGGTAGGGACCAAAGTTGCAATTTAGCAATAGTTGTGGCTAAAAATGTAAATAGTTAGCTAAAAAGCGGGAAATAACTATTAGTCAATTTTCAAAATATTTACGGGGATCGGGTTTCATAAAGATACTTTTAAAAATTTAAAACGTACCTCAAAATTAATAATATCGACTCTCGACTCGACTTAACACGTCATTTAAAATAAAACCTCAAAAATGACAAAAATCGAACAACCGACAATAAAACGTAAAATATTTGGCATCCATCGACATCACGCTTGCTAATACTCTTTATACTTATTAAATATTAAATATAGATCTTCCAACATCGGTTTAAACTTAAACCTCCAAAAATAAATATCGTTCAAACTTATCCAAAAATTTCAAAAATAATCATAAAATAAGATTAAGCAATGACCTCGGTTTTGGGTTGTTACACTTTTAGAAAGAAGACATGTTTTGTTCTTGATTATGGTGGGTTACGACTTACTTACCGGTTCACGGGGTACTGATCTCTACACTATTTCACTTCAAGACACAACTTCTACAACTCCAATTTGCTTCATGGCTAAAGCTTCAACGACTCAAGCATGGTTATGGCATCAACGTCTATCTCATCTCAACTTTGATACCATCAACTTGCTTTCCAAGAAAGATATTGTGAGAGGCCTTCCAAGATTGAAATTTATCAAAGATCATCTGTGTTCTTCTTGTGAGCTTTGTAAAGCTAAACGAAGTAGCTTCAAAACAAAGACTACACTAAGCTCTAAAGGACGGTTAAATCTTCTTCATATAGATTTGTGTGGTCCCATGCGTGTTCATAGTATCAATGGAAAGAAATATGTTATGGTAATTGTCGATGATTACTCAAGGTACACATGGACTCACTTCTTGAGGTCCAAGTATGAAACACCCGAAGTTCTCATCAACTTCCTAAAAATGAAACAACATGGTATTCAAGCTCAAATAAAAGTGGTTCGTACTGATAGAGGCACATAATTTTTGAATTCAACACTGAGAAACTATTTTGAAGCTGAAGGAATTGAACATGAAACATCTATTGCTCGAACACCCGAACAAAACGGCATTGTTGAAAGACGAAACCGTACTTTGGTTGAGGCTGGTCGAACATAATTATCCGCTTCAAAACTACCATTATACTTTTGGGCCGAAGCCGTGTCAACCGCATGCTACACACAAAACCGATCCTTAATTATCCCAAGACACGAAAAGACACCATATCACATAATCCATGATCGAAAATGTAGAATAATGAAAATCTTTGATTTAATCAAAGAGGGTTGTTGTTTCTAGTGAGAGAAAGTAGAGAGAGAGATGAGAGAAAATGTGAAAATGATATAAATAAAATGAAACAACCAACACCTCTTTCCATGGTGGAAAGGGGTTTATATACCCAAGTCCCTTAGTGGACTTGGGCCTCCGGCCCATGAACATGCTCATGGGTCGGGCTAATGTAAATATTAATTAAACTTATACTACGAGCCTATAACTATATTGTTGGAGTGACCGAGACTTTCTTAATACGAAAAACGTATTTCTAACAATCTCCCCCAAAGGGAGGTCACTCCAACATTACAAAGTCCTAATCTAGCATGTTAGTTCTTCGTTCTTGAGCTCGTAGTCCACTTTCTCTTTTCTTCTTTAATTTTTCTTCAATTTGTGAATATGTGTTGAATATCATCAGGATTTTGCTTGGAACATATTCTTTTGGCCAATCACGTGCATTCTTTGTCTTCTTGTGATGTTCGCCTATTCGTGATTTCATGTCCCACATACCTATCCTTTGTTGAATTCTTGAAAGTTTTAGAGACGATACAGCGGAAGACTTTTAGGTCATACTTTCTTGAATTTGCTGAGATATTTGATGCAGAAGGAATAAGTATGTGAGGACGACTTCAACTGGTACACCGCAACGCCATCGTCTTCAAATGCAGCAACATAATAAGACACAAATAAAATGGCTTTGACATTTTATTCTAATTCGGTAGCATTTTACCTCCGGTCGGTGAAGACCGTTGGACGATAATAAATATCGTACTTGTGACAGGTAGCTCTAATTAAAGATCTCCTTGACAAGATTTCGCGGGTAAACCTGTTCTCTTTATTCGACCGTCCAAAGCTGACTACGAACATAAAGAGTGAATCATTTGGATTAAAAATCCGTATGATTGAAACCGTCAATTCATGAAACTTGGAACAAGTGAATTTCAATTAAGATTTTTACCATCGTTGCTTTCCAGTTATCACGAACTTGATTCAAATAGAATCTTGCTTGTCACCTACCGCAGTGCGGTTCGATGTTGACACTAGAAGGATTTCCACTCTTCACTGTGAACACTAAAGAGTGCCACTCTGAGTGTTCTGACAAGATCACTTAGATAATGCGTAGAGGCCCTGGAACAAGTTTAATCTCAATTAGGAGTTAAACCATCGTTTCTTTCCAGTTGTCACAAGAATAGTTCTTAAAGAACAACAAATGTCACCTACCATGAGCTTGTTTGATGTTGGCTCAAGCAGGATTTCCATCTTCATTGTAATACTTTCGTATAACTCAGATGTTCCGGCAATATTATAAGAATATTGCGTAGGACTCATAAAAATCTTTCTTGTTTTTAAAATTATGTCCTAATGAGACTTTTGATGATCTCGTGGCTCTAGACTCAATAGTGCATTTTTGTTTTGGTAAGCGGAGGCTGGAGAGGATTGCCACCTTTTCAATATCAATTTATTCAGAGTGAATAAACCGATAGATAACATGTTGAACTCCGTGACATTAAAACAAATATCTTTTGAGAGATATTTGAGTTGGCTGGGAGGGATTGTGCATCGCATCACTGGGTCCATGATACTTTGTCTTCAAGATGAGTTGACCCGGTTTCTGCCTAAGTTGTAAGGAGGGCTTCTTTCTTTACACCCTTTATCTTTAAATTTCTTTTTCATTCTTCAACCCCTTCAATGCTTACCAATACATCATCACTAGCACCTTGTTGTGATTGTTCCAGTGCTAGCATCAGTACTTGGTCGGCATTCAGCTACGTTCACAGTCCATTCTCCATCTAAGGACTTCTATTATCTAACTATTGTACTTGGGAAGATTCCTCCGGTTCTGGAAGAATCATTGTACTTGCACCTGATCCTACCACCCTTTTGTCACCACATCCGTCGTGAATTAAGTGTGTTTTGGGTAAGTACTTGTCACCATGAAAATTCCTTGAAAACTCACTTAAGATACTTGTGATATAAATATCAAAGTTTTGTATCTTTAAGTGTTTTGGTTCATAAAAAATTCTCCCCCTTAACATGTGCAACATACATATTAAGTTGCTTGATACTTGAAGTCTTTTTCATGTTTAGCCAAATATATTATCAAGTCTCCTTAATCCCATTTTCTCCCCTTATCCAAAATGTTAACCATCAATATTTTGGATATTAATGGATTAACCGGTCTTTGGGTAATAAAATGACATTAGTTGCTGGCCATAGAACATATCAATGCTCCCCCTCAAATTAATGAGGGTTAGTTGTAGTGCTCGAGTACGATGTGTTCGAAAGATTTAGAATCTCGAGAGGAATTCTTGAAAAATATCATACTTTCACACTACAACATGCCACAAAATTCGTATGCACATATTATATACATATTCACAAGTGAGTATATGGAGTTGACCTGATTGTAGTGTGATCACCACTGTTAAGTGGATTGGTCCACAAGCCTGTGATGTGCTCCATATGGTCTGCCCCCCACGAATTGTTCGATACTGTGGATCAACCGTCGATCCCTTAACTTCTCCTCAATCTTCTGGATGGTGTGGTTGGCACTCTTCTTAAATCGGCCTGCCCATTTATACTTCACCTCTGGGAGACCTTGACCTGAGTTGAGCATCAACAGCTTGTCACGTACATGCTTGAGACTACCATCGCTGAACTTGTGCAGTTCTGAGAGTCGAATGTATTGCATGACCTCTGCTTCATTCAGGTAAAATATTCCCATCTCTGGTTGGAGTGTACCAATATATGGTTCCTTAGCTTGGTGAAAACAACTTATTGGTGTTGTATGAGGTCATTTTAGATTTAGCCTGGATTGATAACTCTCGACCCCAAGTTGTAAGTCTTCAACCCTTTGCTTGATCACAATTGTACGAGTAAATTGGCGAATGTTGGAGCTTAGTGCAATGACTTCATTGGGGTCTAAGTGAGGGACCTTGCCTTGAGCCAAGATGAGTAGAAAATCTTCAATATCTTCGAGTCGTAGGAATTGAAGATCCCCTTCACTTACACTATAAGTCTTACCGTCTTCACGCTTGAATCTGATATCTTTCAAATACGAATATCCGAATATATGGTGAAAGTTAACTCCCTATATGCTTGAGATCCGACGGTTTGCAATTATAGGTGTACCTTTCTTGGTGTGATTATAGAAGTAGTAAGTCGACCTCTTGTTGCCCCGCCAATGTGAGATGCCTAATTTCGCATATTGATCATATTCCTTGACAAGCTTTTTGCTCCATAGGTCTAGAACTTTATCTTCAATCCAGGGGACATCCTCTAAGTTTACTACTTTGGCCATTGTTAATGATGTAGTGATTGTGGTAAAATACGACCTTTTAGGAAAAAGGCGTAAAAGCGGTAAGTATCGAGTGATGATTTAGGAAAATCAACACTAATGACCCTTAATGGTGTGAAAGTTCGTTTCCCAAGGAGGTATATGTGTGTGAAAAACTTGCCAAATGTTTGTGATTAATGATTGGTTTAGAAGAGGATTAGAAGAGAAACTGACGAAGATGTAAAAATAAAAATTAACAAGAAAAATCACTATTAGAAAGTTAAGACGTAGAACCTAAAAAATCACAAAAATAAAAATAAATTCTAAAAATTACTAAAAATTCACCAAAAATCAAAAATAATAAACTAAGAGTTTACCAATGATCAAAACTTTTTCAAACCTTTTAAATAATTAAATATTTAATTTTTAAATACTAATTAAAGCCCTAAAAATCAAATAAATTATCAAAAAGCCCAAATAAAGATTTTTCAATTGGTAAAACTCTAAAATGACCTAAAAAGGTTAAAAACTATTTTTAGAAATTTTAAAACTAATAAAAACTATTTAAAATGATTTAAAAACTATTAAAACTTAAAATAATTATTAAAATTAATCTAAAAGAGATAAAATTATTATAAAAGTTGCTAAATTCCTATTTTAATGTATTAAACCTAAGAAAAATATAAAAAGTTGGAAAATGTGAAATTTTAAAAATAATAATAAAATAATATTAAAATAATATTAAAAATCCAAAAATTATAAAAAATTCTAAAAACTTGCAAACTAGTTTATTTTAACCTAAATAATCAGAAAATCAAAGTGAAATTACCAAAATACCCCTAATGGGCCCTCAAATGGGCCAAATCCAAAAACAGTCAACCTAAATGGGCTTTTGGGCCCAAAAAGTCAAACTTTGCCCAATTGACTTGGAAAAGCCCTATCAGACTTAAAATTCAATTCTAAGAACAAAACTCTAAAGGCCCAAAAGCTGAAAATTTGCTTATCACAGCTTATTGAATACAAAGCTTATTCTTATTGGGCTTTTCAGCCCATTAAGCCATAAGCTAATGCCATAAGCTCTAATTTGACACACAACCCTCTTTTAGGATGCTTAAGAGATCTGTCAAAAGAAATTTCTAATAAGCACACTCAATAAGCCAGAAAATAGAAAAGCAAAAATCCACAAAACGACAAAATAGTCGTTTTTGAGAAATAATGCACCTCAGAAGCTGATTCAACTTGCAAAAGCTTTCAAATGGACTCAATAAGAAATATCAATCAACAAAAGTCCAATAAGCACAACCAATAAGCCAGAATAAGCACAAATGAACTTATGTAAAAGTCAAAGGAGTTGGTTTTCTAGTCAAACCTTAAAGTCAACCACCCAAATGCTCCAGTATGAACAAATGTGTCAAAATATGAGCACCTATTACAAAAACAAAGTTGTTGCAGGTTGGAATAAGCTATTATAGCTTATTGATAAGCTGACACCAAAATTGCACTATCAATGGCAACCAGCAGGGGAAAGGAGTTCCCACTGCTTTGACTAATTGACCAAGCTTTTTTGAGAGTTCTGGTTTGATTCAATTGGAAACAAAGGCACCCTTGTGATCAGTGAATCACAAGGAGTCAATAGCAACAATAAAATCACAAAATGATCCACACAATAAGCCACAATAAGCCAAACAGTCCACAGATATGCTCTAGATATGCAAATAAGCAGTTAAGCACTTAATAAGCAGATTTAAGCAAAATAAGCCAACCAAACTTAACCAGATGCATACACAAGCTATATAAACTAACAATAAACACAAAGCAACAAGAATCAAACACTGAATCAAAGAAATCAACAAGATCAAAGCATTAGAAGTTACTGATGAACAATGAACATATACAGAAACAGTTTGCTGATATACTTGACACTTGATCCAATTTCAAGCCTCAAATCCTTCTACCCTGGTGTGATTAACTATGATTTAGCACTTGTTATCCCTAGCCTAAGCCTAGATTTAGGTGTCCTCAAAATCCTAGCCAATTTTACCAAGTTATAAAGATTTTATAGCCAATTCAAGAATCAATGTGCTCAAAGCCTCAAAACCTGCAAACAGATGAACAATATCACCCAAACAACAGATACCAATACTTGCAACCAACAAACAAACACTTAACAAGCCACAAATCCAACTTATGTAGTAATCCCAAACACCCTTTTAAAACTTGATTTCACAAATTTTCAAAGGCTCATGAAGATTCAACCCACAAATCAGATCAATAACACCTCAATAACATCAAACCAAACCAAATCAACAATAATCAACCACAATAACACAGATTCAAGCATAAATCCACAAAAATCACAAATATTCAGAAACTTAAAGAGAAAATGAAAAGGGAAGAAGGTGCAAACCTCCAAGACCTACATCCAGGCCCTGGATTGTTTGAGCTGAGGTACTAGCAAAACAAGTACCAGCTTCCAATGCTGCTAAGATGAACAAACAATAAGGTGAGATCAAATAAACAAGCACTTTCTGATTTTTGAAACCCAAGCTTTATCAACTAAAACCTTGCCTCAAAAACCTTCAAACATATAAATGGAACTCAGAATTAGGCTATTCTAACACCAACTTTTAATAAACAAGAACAAGTTTTCTCAAAATTCAGAAAATCAAATTTTATTACTTAAAAAGGAATTACAAAGATTTATAGCCTAAAACTGGAACAAAGGGACTCTCACATGTTGAGGTCTCCTTTTATAGGCAAATGCCTGGCTAAACACTATTCACAAACCCTAGAACTGATTTCTCTAAAATGCCCTTGGTCTTCTAGACGTTTTCTTGATGTGAGCTGTCCAAAATGCATCCAAACCGTTTAAAATAGCTTTGTGATGAAGAAATGAGTGTCAGCTGTTGATCTTGACACGTGGCTAAGCTTGGAGCCCAAGTTGTGTTTTGATTGGTGGACGGGTTTGAATGGTGGGGCCTATTGGTGAGTGGAGATGAGGGTTTTGTGTGTGGGATGTGATTCTGCATGTGTGAATCACACGTGGGTATGGGTAATTTTGATTTACCCTTGTTTTAAGTGGGGTAAAATCTGGGTGGATGAAGGGTGAATAGTAAGTTGTTTGATCCGATTTTGGGGGAAAGAAAGGTGTTTGGCGCATTTTCAGTTTGAAAGTTTGAAATAGACACCTTTGGTCCTTGTTCTTTGGGATTTTTGGTAATCAAAGTTTTTCAGCCCTAAAACGTATTCTCCTTTGTTAAATACTTTCACCACTAGTCACTTTTGGCACCAAACTTTGGAAAAAGGATTTCAAGGGTTATTTTTGCCATTTTTGGATAATTCAAGGGCTGATCTTGGACATTCTTGATCTTCAAAGGTCTTCATTGTATATTAATCTTTATGAGGGACCATTGTTGGCAATTTTGATTTGTTGAGGGACTAATGTTGCCATTTCTTTAAAGTTGAGGGACCTTTTGTGTAATTTTGACAAACTTAAGGGACCAAACTTGTAATTATGAATATACAAGGGTTTTAAGTGTCAATTCTTCAATAAATGAGGATCAATCTTGTTTGTCTTCAAGTCTTCAAGGGTATTTGTTGAGAATTCCATGATTAGGGCCCGGTTCTTTGTACGGCTTCGTTTCTCGTGTCCGTTTTTCCTTGTAACTTGTGATCTTTTGTCTTTTTCACGATATCCATACCTAAAATACACAAGTAAACAAACACAAGCATATATATGGTATTCTTATGACATTTTATGCATTTAAAGCCCGAAAATAACGATGAGATCATGTATAAATGCCATCTCATCACTCCCTCATACTAAGCCATTGCCGTGCCCTCACGCAATGCTAGAATAAAGTATCTAAGCATCACCAAAGTTCAATTTTAGTAACCTTTATTGAAGAGTAAAAGACTTGCAACATACTACGAAGATGTGTAAAGACATAATGTATGATTTTCATCACAAAAAGTGACTTTTAGGGTCAAAGAATAGGAACAAGTAAATGCCCCTTAGAGTAAACTTCGTCATCCTTGATTGTCATACATTCCATGCTAAGTGCAAAAACAAGATCATTGTTGGTACAAGTCACAATGCTAACACTACTCATACGTCCAAATTGTGTAATACTTTTTCTCCCCGCAATCCTAGTTATTATAAAAGGAAATGGGTTACTAGCATTTTTTATCTATTTGTCATGGATCACAAGTGATTCATATTGACTTATTTGAGTAGTTATTAATCCGAAAGCAAAGTAGCACGATTTGATCAATAGTTAGCCGAAGGACAAAATCTTTTAAAACGGCTTCTCGTGTATCTCCTTAAGTTCATATCTTGGCATAACTTGTTTCACGATTTGAGACCTTTCTCGGACCGATATTTGGCATGTACTTCATACTTCAAATCTTGGGAAGACGTTCTTGAAATTATGGTCTTCTCTTCATATATTTGGAATTTCTTCACTTGACGTTTTTGAGAGATTCTTCATATTGGACCACGACTTCATCATTTTTCTTCAATCTTTACTTTGGATTTTGATATACAACGATCCGCCTCCTTTTCGGACTTGGATATATTTATCCTCATACCTTGTTAGGGTCTTTTTGGATAGACTTTCTCCATTCTTTAGGGGAGTAATAGCTTCTCGTCGTGTGTCTCGATCCTTCATATTGATTTAGGAATAATGATACTTCACATCATCTTTGGATCTTTAGCAAAAATAGAGCTCCTCATGCCTTGTTAGGGCCTTTTTGGATAATCGCCAATCTTCGCGTCCCGCTTCAATAAGTTATGCCTTGGCTATGAACTCTATTCAACCCCGAGCAATTTTTAAACGATCTTGCGCTAGAGGCTAAGTAACCTTTCAAATCGTACGACCTTACTTATTGCAATTATGATTTATTCCTAATGCATTGATCTTATGGGAAGAAAAAGTCACAATTAAAAACATATGAGTTTTTGAAAGAACACTTTCATGTTCTACGTTTAGCATGATCACTTGTCTAACTCTATCATTTCTCGTTCTTCACTATATAAAGACCTCTAATTAAAGAGACTCGTGAATACTTAGCCATGCATGTCAAAATTAAGCCAAATTTGGATTAGCTTTCATTAAGACTATATCAAATCAAAGTTTTGGGTTTTCAAGCCACCTATAGGATCTTGCACTTTCTTGGACTTTTTCAAGTTTAGAGAATGCGTTTTATAGTTCCCTTGATAAGTAACTTTCTAGAATCAATTATAGGAACTTGCGAAAAGTTCTTGTTCTTAACCCGTATGAATTAAGACTTTCGCGTTTTAAAGCTCCCTATATAAAAGTCTAGCAAAACTTGAATTGAGCGGGTTAAGGGATGTAAATGGCTCCAAATGCCCATCAAGTCAAAAATTAACTCTTATTCTACCCACCGGAAAATATACATTCGTGTCTTAAAAACACTTATGAAAACTAAGAAATTTTTTAAAATTTGGCATTTTTTAGCCTTATTAGCAAAACAAAACATTGAAAATTGGAAAGCGTGAGGGCGTAGCAAAGCAAGTACCTATTCACCCCCCCATACTAAAAGTTAACATTGTCCTCAATGTTTCGAGTCTAAAGGTGGAGCACCCCCATACTAGAGACGAAGAGTCGAATGCTTAGGATCTAGCATGGAAAGGGTGATCAACAATATATCTAAAGCCGTTTATTAAGTATGCTAAAAGATAATTGTTAGAACAATAAAAGATATGTCATAGATTCGTGAAAAACTTCTTCAAATGAACGATGGAGGCTCACGTAAACGAACACAAGAGTCTTCAATCGTAGATGATGATGATGATCTAGATAACACAATCACAAACAACCACGAGACAACGAGTTGAAAGGGTACAAGTCCCCCTATTAGTGAATAGTGAGCATAAAAGATAAGCATGGGATTTCCCCCACGAGGCACCTCGTTTTTGATTATCGAGTCATGAGCTCGACTCGATCCCCTCAATGCTAATTATCATTGGGGAAGGTGACTTGGTCGAGGGCAACCATTGAAGTAATTTCCCCACCAAAGTAGTGCTTAAGCCTATGTCCATTCACCTTGAAATTAGGACCATCATCTTGAGCTAGCTCAATGGTCCCATATGGAAATACTTGTGTAATGGTGAACGGACCCGACCAACGAGATTTCAATTTTCCGGAAAATATCTTAAGACGAGAGTTAAAAAGCAACACTTGATCACCAACGTTAAAAACCCGGTTTTTAATCTTTGAATCATGAAACTTTTTAGTCTTTTCTTTAAAAATTAATGAATTCTCATAAGCATTATCCCTTAATTCATCCAATTCATTCAATTGTATTTTCGGGTGATCTCCGCGGTCTTCAAGTCAAAATTTGCACGCTTAAGGGCCCAATATGCCTTATGCTCCAACTCAATGGGCAAATGACAATTCTTCCCATAGACTAACTTATAAGGAGTGCAACCGATAGGTGTCTTATAAGCGGTCCTAAAGGGCCATAAAGCGTCATCAAGTTTGTCGGACCATGAAGCACGGTTTTCTCCAATTGACCTTTCTAAAATCCTCTTCAAAGCTCGGTTCGAAACCTCGACTTGCCCACTCGTTTGCGGGTGATAAGCCGTAGAAAGACGATGAGTAACTCCATATTTCTTTAGAACCTTTTCGAATTGGTCATTACAAAAATGGGTTCCACGATCGCTTATAATAGCACGAGGGGTTTCGAACCGAGAGAATAGTTGCTTCAAAAACTTCACTACCACACGAGCATCATTAGTAGGCAAAGCCTTAGCTTCCACCCACTTAGAAAGGTAGTCCACCGCGACGAGGATATATTTGTTGCCATGAGACGATGGGAACGGCCCCATAAAGTCTATTCCCCAAATGTCGAAAATCTCACATACTTGAATTATGTTTTGCGGCATTTCATCACGTTGAGACGATTTTCCTTGACGTTGGCACGAATCACACGACTTTACAAGTGCGTGTGCATCACGATAGATAGAAGGCCAAAAGAAACCGGCATCGAACACTTTCTTAGCCGTGAGATTAGCACCGTGGTGACCACCCGTGGGTCCCTCGTGACAAGCTCTAAGGATATTAGAAGCTTCGGCACCAAACACACAACGTTGAACGAGTTGATCCGCACAAATCCGAAAGAGATAAGGGTCGTACCAAAAATAGAACTTGACGTCACGAAAGAATTTTCGTTTTTGTTGTGTCGTCATACCCTTGATTATGAAATTGCCCGCATGGTAATTTGCAATGTCGGCAAACCATGGGGTTGTGTCTTTAGAATTCACTACACCGAGAGTCTCAAGAGGACATGTTTCGGTAATTTCCTTGTTCTCGAAAACATCTTTGTGAGGATCTTCTAGACGAGAGAGGTGATCGGCCGCTAGATTCTCGGCTCCTTTTTTGTCAAGCACGGTGACATCAAATTCTTGGAGGAGGAGCATCCAACGAAGCAATCTCGGCTTAGCATCTTGCTTAGCTAAGAGATACTTGATAGCCGAATGGTCGGTATACACGATGCTTTTAGTCAAGACGAGATAAGGTCGGAATTTCTCAAAAGCATAGACCACGGTAAGGAATTCCTTTTCCGTTGTGGTGTACTTTAATTGAGCCTCGGTCATCGTCTTACTAGCATAGTGGATAGGACGAAAATGCTTGTCATAACGTTGCCCTAAGACGGCCCCTATAACATAATCACTTGCATCGCACATGATTTCAAAGGGTAATTCCCAATTAGGAGCAACAAGAATGGGAGCTTTGGTAGGTTTCCTTTTGAGAGTTTCGAAAGCCTTAACACAATCCTCATTAAAGTTAAAAGGAGCATCCTTCTCGAGAAGGTGTGTCATAGGACGAGAAATTTTCGAAAAGTCCTTGATGAAACAACGATAAAAGCCCGCGTGGCCTAGGAAACTCCTAACTCCCTTAACGGTTTTGGGATGAGGTAACTTGGCGATGACGTCTACCTTAGCTTTATCGACCTCAATCCCCGCCTTTGACACCTTATGTCCTAAGACGATTCCTTGTTTACACATGAAATGACATTTTTCCCAATTAAGCACAAGATTGGTTTCTTCACAACGTTTCAACATTTGTTCGAGATTAGATAAACATGACGTGAACGAATTACCAAACACCGAGAAGTCATCCATAAACACTTCCATCGACTTCTCGATCATATCGTGAAAAATTGCCATCATACACCGTTGAAACGTACCGGGTGCATTACAAAGTCCGAAAGGCATCCTACGATAAGCGAACGTTCCATATGGACACGTAAACGTAGTCTTCTCATGATCACGAGGGTCGATAGGGATTTGAAAGTAACCGGAAAAACCATCTAAAAAGCAATAGAATTCATTTCCCGCTAGTCGCTCCAACATTTGATCCATGAAGGGCAAAGGAAAGTGGTCTTTACGAGTGGCGTCATTTAACTTTCGGTAGTCAATACACACCCTCCAACCGGTTACAACACGAGTGGGAATTAACTCGTTGTTTTCATTGGGCACAACAGTCATTCCTCCCTTTTTAGGGACACAATGGATTGGGCTCACCCATGGGCTATCGGATATAGGATAAATCATTCCCGCGTCAAGGAGTTTAAGGACCTCCTTTTTAATGACATCGTGAATTTTTGGATTCACCCTTCTTTGACTTTGAATTGCGGGTTTGTAGTCCTCCTCCATTAAAATCTTGTGAGTACAAAATTTTTGGTCAATACCCTTAATGTCGGATATTTTCCACGCAATTGCCCCTTTATGAGCCTTAAGAACTTTCAAGAGCTCGGTTTTTTCATCATTAGAAAGACCTTTTGCAATAATAACCGACAACTTGTCATCACCTTCCAAGAATGCATATTCAAGGTGAGAAGGAAGATCTTTCAATTCAAGGATAGGTGGTTCCTCGATTGAAGATTTTGGTTCAACACTCATAACTTCCATCGGCGAAAGAAATGGTGGAATAGAAGTATCATCACTAATCAACACCTCATCTTCATTGTCGATTTCATTTGAAGTGAAATCGCCTCCTTGGAATGGAGTGAGATTTGGTGTGGAATTAGCAAGAATCGGATCCAAAATAGTGGGATTGCCACTTGACGAGCTATCGGAAAAACCTAACACTTCTTGTGAAAACTCATCGCAAACCACATCAACGATGTCAATGTGATTGATGGTAGCGATTGCATAAACATGAGAAGGTTTCGAGTTTTGAGTAGCATTTATAACAAGTTCCTCTTTGTTGAATCTCAAAGTGATAGTTCTCGCATGAACACCGATAAGCGATCTCGAAGTGTCTAAAAATGAACGACCTAAAATTAGAGGAACTTGAGGATCCGCGGGGATGTCAACTACTATAAAATCAACGGGATAGTAGAACTTCCCTACTTTCACGAAAACATCTTCGGCTACTCCACATGCCATAATCGTAGAATGATCGGCCATCTCGATGGACATGTTCGAAGGAATGAGAGCCGGAAGCGAAAGTGATTTCCAAATGGAAAATGGCATCAAATTAATGCTCGCACCAAGATCGGCCAAGGCGAGACATTCTTTCATATCTTGTATGTCACAAGGAATGAGAAACTTTCCGGGATCACTAACTTTTTCCGGTATGCGGTTAAGATAAACCGAAGAACAATTAGCAAGCTTTGAAAGCTTTTCCTTATCGCTCATCATACTTTTAAAAGTGGAAGCGAAACGAGGCATATATAACAACGCGTCGGCTAAACTCACATCAAAATGCACTTGTTGAAACATTTTTATAAAAAGCTCGATTTGTTGTTTGTTACGTTCTTACAACTTCTCTTTGTTTCGTCTCGAAGGGTAGGGTAAAGGTGGTGTGGGTTGGTCATTAGGCAACGGCCTTGGAAACTCGGGTTCCACAATTGGTATTGGTTCAACCGTATGTGTGGTATGAGTGGTACTTCGTGGGATTGTAGTGTGCTCCTTTTCAACCATCACCTCGGGTTCTTTCTCGATTTCCTTCTCCTTAGAAGTACTTGGACGAGAGATTGGTTCCTTGAAAGTTTTACCACTTCGTGTAGTAATAACCTTCATTTCTCCCTTCGGGTTTGCAATGGTATCACTAGGAAGACCACCCGAGGAAGAGGGTTTACACATGATCGCTTCAAACATCTTAACCATTCGGTCCTCAAATTTTGATTGCCTAGCATCCGCTTTTAATAACTCTTGCTTAATCTCATGTTGTCCTAATTCCATCTTTTGTTGATTTTGTTGAAGACGTTGGACATTTCCTTCCATTTTGTTTGCATGAGTTTTAAGTTCATTAGCAAGTTCATTTTTTAGCTCGTTTTTCAACTCGGATCTTAAGCTAATCATCTCACGTTGCATGTTATCAAATTTAGCATCATTTGCTTTAGCATAATCCAAAAATTCTCCTTGCAAATTTTTAGTGTGAGCATTTTGAAAACCTTGTGTAGTGTTTTGAAAATCACGGTTTTGGTTTTGATTAGAGATTTGTCCATTCCCACTTTGATAATTCCCCTTGTTGTAGTTGCGTGTGTTGCCTTGGTAATTACCTTGGTTGTTGTTTCGATAATTGTTAACATTTTGGTTTGGTGGAGCTTGATTTGGATGGGAACCTTGACCGTTTTGGTTGTAAGTTCCCGTTGCTACATAAGCACTCGAAGTGTTACCATCCGCGTTAATGCACTCGGAAAGATCATGAGCTCCCCCACAAGATAAACAACTCTTAGCAACCGCTTTAACCGAAGCGGAATTGGAAGCTTCTTGAGCCTTCCAATGGGACATTAGATTAGCAAATCTATCAAAAAACCGATTTTCCTCATTAGCTTCATCATGTAAGGCGTTAATGCTACGAGACGATTGTGACGAAGATGACGAACCGATATTGGTAACACTCGGTGTGTTATGAGGGTTATAAACCTTAGATCTATTTTCAATGATTTGTAAAGCCTCATTTGTCGTCTTGCACAAAAAATTACCACCCGCGGCGGCATTCAAATAATCTCGTTCATGATCATTAAGCCCATTATAAAAAGTATCCACTTGATGCAATTCTGTAAAATCATGGTGTGGACATTCATGTAACATTTCTTTAAAGCGTTCCCATGCCATGAAAAAACTTTCTTTATTTCTTTGCACAAAACGTGAAATCTCATTTTTCAAGTGTGTTGTTTTAGATGGTGGAAAAAATTTGTTCACAAACTTAGAAACGAGATCGGCCCATGTCAAAATCGAATTTGGCGGTTCTTTCTCGAGCCAAATTTTTGCGGGTCCATCCAACGAGTATGGAAACAACATCATCTTAATGGCGTCATGTGGAACATCCTTAAATTTTCTAGTGGCGATGAGACGGTTAAAATTCCTAATATGGTAATGCGGGTTGTCTTTCTCGTGACCTCTAAACTTAATTGCTTGCAACATCGACATTAAACCCGTCTTAATTTCGAAATTCTCCGCAAGGATAGCGGGAATCACAATAGCCTCTCCAAAACCCTCGGTGGGTGCTTGTAGCAACTCCATCATAGTACGATTAGCCATGACGACTTCTTGTTCTACAATAGGTTCAACAATTGGAGGTTCTTCAACAATCAACGTCTCTTGATTGGCTTGCTTTTGAAGTCGTTTACGAGCTCGTTTTGCTTGATTACGAGTGATCATAAACTTCACGAAGAATGGGAGGTGAGCAAAGAAGATTCTTTTTGGGTGTTTTGTGAATTTTTAATTTTTTTGTGTTTTTGATGATATTTATTTTTTTTGGATTTTGGTGTATCTTCGTAGACAACAATCTACAAAATCTCTCCTCGAATCAAACTCTTGACTAAAGAAGCATCAAAGGAATGAAAACGATCACGTGGAGTGAACGCCTTCTAATGACTTTAGAACTTTGGTGAAAACCAAATTGTTCAAGAGGGTTTAATCACAAAGAAACCAAGCAAATATACTATACGTAATAATACTTTGGGCGGCAAAACCCTCGATTAGCCTTCAATCTCAAAATACTCACAAGCAAGCGGGGAAACGAGGCGGCGCGAAGCACTTAAAAGCCTTTTTCCTTAGGGTATATTTTATAATACCCGCCTTATACCCACCTTATAGTTTGTATCTTTCAAAATCGAGCTTCACGAAAGTATTTATCTATTTTTGCCTTTTTCTTTTTGTTTGGGATTCGAATACAATAACTGAGTGATGAAATCCCAATTAAGGTTGTGTTTTCACACTTTTGGAGATATTGTAAATTTATTGTGATACTTAATACAATATAGTAATAATATTTGTACAAGAAAAACCAAGAAAACCGATAATACGTATTAGTAGAGTTCTACTAATACAAATACTATTTGGTTAAAATTAAAAACAACAATGCAAATTAATCACGACACACCTTCCCGGCAGCGGCGCCAAAATGATTGTGGTAAAATACGACCTTTTAGGAAAAAGGCGTAAAAGTGGTAAGTATCGAGTGATGATTTAGGAAAATCAACACTAATGACCCTTAATGGTGTGAATGTTCGTTTCCCAAGGAGGTATATGTGTGTGAAAAACTTGCCAAATGTTTGTGATTAATGATTGGTTTAGAAGGGGATTAGAAGAGAAAATGACGAAGACGTAAAAATAAAAATTAACAAGAAAAATCACTATTAGAAAGTTAATACGTAGAACCTAAAAAATCACAAACATAAAAATAAATTCTAAAAATTACTAAAAATTCACCAAAAATAAAAAATAATAAACTAAGAGTTTACCAATGATCAAAACTTTTTCAAACCTTTTGAATAATTAAATATTTAATTTTTAAATGCTAATTAAAGCCCTAAAAATCAAATAAATTATCAAAAAGCCCAAATAAATAATTTTCAATTGGTAAAACTCTAAAATGACCTAAAAAGGTTAAAAACTATTTTTAGAAATTTTAAAACTAATAAAAACTATTTAAAATGATTTAAAAACTATTAAAACTTAAAATAATTATAAAAATTAATCTAAAAGAGATAAAATTATTCTAAAAGTTGCTAAGTTCCTGTTTTAATGTATTAAACCTAAGAAAAATGTAAAAAGTTGGAAAATGTGAAATTTTAAAAATAATAATAAAATAATATTAAAATAATATTAAAAATCCAAAAATTATAAAAAATTCTAAAAACTTGCAAACTAGTTTATTTTAACCTAAATAATCAGAAAATCAAAGTGAAATTACCAAAATACCCCTACTGGGCCCTCAAATGGGCCAAATCCAAAAACAGTCAACCTAAATGGGCTTTTGGGCCCAAAAAGTCAAACTTGGCCTAATTGACTTGGAAAAGCCCTATCTGACTTAAAATTCAATTCTAAGAACAAAACTCTAAAGGCCCAAAAGCTGAAAATGTGCTTATCACAGCTTATTGAACACAAAGCTTATTCTTATTGGGCTTTTCAGCCCATTAAGCCATAAGCTAATGCCATAAGCTCTAATTTGACACACAACCCTCTTTTAGGATGCTTAAGAGATCTGTCAAAAGAAATTTCCAATAAGCTCACTCAATAAGCCAGAAAATAGAAAAGCAAAAATCCACAAAACGACAAAATAGTTGTTTTTGAGAAATAATGCACCTCAGAAGCTGATTCAACTTGCAAAAGCTTTCAAATGGACTAAATAAGTAATATCAATCAACAAAAGTCCAATAAGCACAACCAATAAGCCAGAATAAGCACAAATGAACTTATGTAAAAGTCAAAGGAGTTGGTTTTCTAGTCAAACCTTAAAGTCAACCACCCAAATACTCCAGTATGAACAAATGGGTCAAAATATGAGCACCTATTACAAAAACAAAGTTGTTGCAGGTTGGAATAAGCTATTATAGCTTATTGATAAGCTGACACCAAAATTGCACTATCAGTGGCAACCAGCAGGGGAAAGGAGTTCCCACTGCTTTGACTAATTGACCAAGCTTTTTTGAGAGTTCTGGTTTGATTCAATTGGAAACAAAGGCACCCTTGTGATCAGTGAATCACAAGGAGTCAATAGCAACAATAAAATCACAAAATGATCCACACAATAAGCCACAATAAGCCAAACAGTCCACAGATATGCTCCAGATATGCAAATAAGCAGTTAAGCACTTAATAAGCAGATTTAAGCAAAATAAGCCAACCAAACTTAACCAGATGCATACACAAGCTATATAAACTAACAATAAACACAAAGCAACAAGAATCAAACACTGAATCAAAGAAATCAACAAGATCAAAGCACTAGAAGTTACTGATGAACAATGAACATATGCAGAAACAGTTTGTTGATATACTTGACACTTGATCCAATTTCAAGCCTCAAATCCTTCTACCCTGGTGTGATTAACTATGATTTAGCACTTGTTAGCCCTAGCCTAAGCCTAGATCTAGGTGTCCTCAAAATCCTAGCCAATTTTACCAAGTTATAAAGATTTTATAGCCAATTCAAGAATCAATGTGCTCAAAGCCTCAAAACCTACAAACAGATGAACAATATCACCCAAACAACAGATACCAATACTTGCAACCAACGAACAAACACTTAACAAGCCACAAATCCAACTTATGCAGTAATCCCAAACACCCTTTTAAAACTTGATTTCACAAATTTTCAAAGGCTCATGAAGATTCAACACACAAATCAGATCAATAACACCTCAATAACATCAAACCAAACAAAATCAACAATAATCAACCACAATAACACAGATTCAAGCATAAATCCACAAAAATCACAAATATTCAGAAACTTAAAGAGAAAATGAAAAGGGAAGAAGGTGCAAACCTCCAAGACCTACATCCAGGCCCTGGATTGTTTGAGCTGAGGTACTAGCAAAACAAGTACCAGCTTCCAATGCTGCTAAGATGAACAAACAATAAGGTGAGATCAAATAAACAAGCACTTTCTGATTTTTGAAACCCAAGCTTTATCAACTAAAACCTTGCCTCAAAACCTTCAAACATATAAATGGAACTCAGAATTAGGCTATTCTAACACCAACTTTTAATAAACAAGAACAAGTTTTCTCAAAATTCAGAAAATCAAATTTTATTACTTAAAAAGGAATTACAAAGATTTATAGCCTAAAGCTGGAACAAAGGGACTCTCACATGTTGAGGTCTCCTTTTATAGGCAAATGCCTGGCTAAACACTATTCACAAACCCTAGAACTGATTTCTCTAAAATGCCCTTGGTCTTCTAGACGTTTTCTTGATGTGAGCTGTCCAAAATGCATCCAAACTGTTTAAAATAGCTTTGTGATGAAGCAATGAGTGTCAGCTGTTGATCTTGACATGTGGCTAAGCTTGGAGCCCAAGTTGTGTTTTGATTGGTGGACGGGTTTGAATGGTGGGGCCTATTGGTGAGTGGAGATGAGGGTTTTGTGTGTGGGATGTGATTCTGCATGTGTGAATCACACGTGGGTATGGGTAATTTTGATTTACCCTTTGTTTTAAGTGGGGTAAAATCTGGGTGGATGAAGGGTGAATAGTAAGTTGTTTGATCCGATTTTCGGGGAAAGAAAGGTGTTTGGCGCATTTTCAGTTTGAAAGTTTGAAATAGACACCTTTGGTCCTTGTTCTTTGGGATTTTTGCTAAACAAAGTTTTTCAGCCCTAAAACGTATTCTCCTTTGTTAAATACTTTCACCACTTGTCACTTTTGGCACCAAACTTTGGAAAAAGGATTTCAAGGGTTATTTTTGCCATTTTTGGATAACTCAAGGGCTGATCTTGGACATTCTTGATCTTCAACGGTCTTCATTGTATATTAATCTTTATGAGGGACCATTGTTGGCAATTTTGATTTGTTGAGGGACTAATCTTGCCATTTCTTCAAAGTTGAGGGACCTTTTGTGTAATTTTGACAAACTTAAGGGACCAAACTTGTAATTATGAATATACAAGGGTTTTAAGTGTCAATTCTTCAATAAATGAGGATCAATCTTGTTTGTCTTCAAGTCTTCAAGGGTATTTGTTGAGAATTCCATGATTAGGGTCCGGTTCTTTGTACGGCTTCGTTTCTCGTGTCCGTTTTTCCTTGTAACTTGTGATCTTTTGTCTTTTTCACGATATCCATACCTAAAATACACAAGTAAACAAACACAAGAATATATATGGTATTCTTATGACATTTTATGCATTTAAAGCCCGAAAAGAACGATGAGATCATGTATAAATGCCATCTCATCATGTAGCATACCTCTTCGCGTCGTTTTCTAAGTAATCCAGATCACGGTTGGCAAAGTATTGCATTGACAGGTGCTTGGCTGCTACAATAACTGAGGGTGTAAGTTGAAGAAGTATCAGAGCTTGTTCACCTGATGCTGTTGATTTGATTGCTTTCATGAGCTCATTGAAATGATATTCTCCCTCATTTTTGGCGATCTACAAGGAAGCCCAAAAGTTCTTGTCTTTGATCGTTGTTTGAAGTGTATTTTTATCCATGGTAGGCACTCCATATTTATCCATCAAGAATCTAGAGAAGTCGATTGGATTATTCAGGAATTGTGTGAGATCCGCCTTTTCACTGTCAGAAATTGTACGTACGGTTGCTGCCTGTGTAGCAATGGCTGCATAATATTTCATTTTTAGTATCATTTCGTCTCGGAATCTAATCGAATTGATCAACAAGTTTACAAGTTTGACTTAATTGTTTTTGGTTGTAAAAGTTTGATTGGTAATCTATGTCTAATTGGCAAATAGCAAGTAAAAAGGGTAAAAATAAAATCTAATATGTAATACGTACTAATCTAAAAACATGTTGCAAGTACTACAACTAAATGCACAAAGTAAAATTAACAAAACAATATCAATCTTAACAAGTCTAATACAAATTTTGTAAAAGTAACATATAAAAAAAGTAAAAACCAATTTTATCCAAAATTAAAACTGATTTTTAATAACGAAATTACAATGACTAAAACAACAGTAACAACTACAAACAAATAGCCCAATAAGAAAACCTCATGCCTAGCTACTTAACGAGACTAAAAGACCTAAACTAATAAGGACTACTAACACAAGAAAGTTTTAACTGAAGGACTAACTAGCTAACCAACTTAACAGTCTTGGACCGTGACTGTAATGAAGAGATGCAAAGTAAAGGGTTAAACATGTAACTTTACAAAACTAAATGCAAATAGACTTCAAAACAGATTACACATCTGTTACTTTTTTTTATCTAGCTTAACTAAGCTTTTCAAAAGTTGTTTGCTAATGATTCTTTAAGCTATAATAAAAAAGAAGTGAAACACATTAATCCATTCATACAGGGGATCCAAAACTCCAAACTTTACAATCTAAATCCTACTGATCTAAGAGCAATTATCCTACAAATCTAGTATTTCAGCAACTAAAAATGGCCCATACTCATTCTTACAGTCATTTGTTTGATTAACTAAGCTAATTGACTTTTAAAGTTGGAATTTGCTCACAAAAAGGCTGCTAAATGAATACTACAAAGTACCTTTAATCAACCTTCAAACTACCTATGCAAACCATGGGATGTAAAATCCTAAATAGAGATATCTAATTAGTAAAAGAACCAAATTCAAGTTATTACACAATCTTAAATCCACCAGATATGGACCTATTAAACTGCTAACATTACTGATATTAACTAGAAAGCAAAGGCAAAATCCTACCCTCGTTGACTTGAATACTAGCACAAACTTGCTGACTTTATATTGAGACTAAATGGACTCTAAACTCATTAACTAGTCTCTGAACTATTTCACTCAGTACATTACTGAAATCAATAAAATGCACCTATATCACTACTAATCCAAACACTAAATATTAAAGCAGGATGAAATTTTATGACAACTCAAACACAAGTAACCATTCAAAATGCTAAAACAAATTACATTAAACTAAGCACAAGTCAATTCAAACAAGTTTAAACAAAATTACACTACACCTAAGCATCAAACTGATTTACTCTAAGAAAAATGAAGAAAAGTAAAATCGTGCTTAACCAAGATATATCAAGGCCTCCGTTGTGGGAGAAGCGGTGCGCTAAGCTCGCTTAAAACCCGAACACACCTGCACTATGGCTACTGATCTGATCTAGCAGCTAACTTGCATCATCTGAACTAGCACTCAAATCCTTCAACTACTGAAATCAACTTTAGCTACTTATTAACAATCTGATTGACTTGAATTATCCAGCAGATTTGCTCGTTGAACTACAATCTTCTGAATTGGATCGAGATCACCTGTATACAATAACTAGGAACGACGTACTTCTGATAACCTCAATAACTACTCAGTATTCATAAGCTACAACTAAGACGAAACTTTGCGAAAATCTAATTCACGTGATTTACAGCTAACTATTTATCTATCTAACTGATTTCTAATAGAAACTTATGAAAAGAACTTTTATAGACTATATAGACTAGTCTAACAAACTAACTTCTGAACCACAGCTGATCCGAAACAACAAACAAGCTTTCTGAACTTTTAAAAAAGATTACTCATAAGCTCATTAAGACCTATGAGCTTGAATACTAGAATTGCAATCAAACTGCTCGAAATGAGCTTAAACTGAGTTCCTGTAAATGAATTAACCGTACCAAGAACTGAATGCTAACTGACTGAAAACGAATTCATTAATGGATGTAACCAAACACTTAACTGATCTTATGAACTCTATCAATGGCGGAAAGTAATACTTATGCTCGAATTCATAACAATCACAACAAACAGTTACAAAACTTTAAATCATATCATCATTTTTAGATTCCTACAATTAAGCAGTAAAACAATAGGGAAATGGAAGATTTAAGAAAGATCAAAGATTCATTAATGGAGTAAATGATATTCGGTTACAAATCTCAACAAATTAACAGATTCTAACAAACTTCTAACTGAAAGATTAACAGAAAATCATAAGCTTTTAAGATAAATACTAACTATCTAAACCTAACTAACTAACCATGTGAGAGAGCTACTCCTAAGCTAACCGTCTCCAAATGAGGTCTTCATCTTGTATTTATAGACGTTTGAAGAAGAGGAGTGACGTGTCTTGACCAATATCTTGATGCCACGTGTTTAATACGAGGATTAGACTAGGGTTCTTCATCATCTCTAAATTGGGCGTTTCTTCATTCCTTCCTCTTTATCAAATTAAGTCGTATCATTATGTAGAGGAGATGATAAGGATCGTTTTTACTTCTTTGAGCTTTGCCTGAATCTTCGTGTAGCTCTCGTTATATTGATTTGAAGGTTTCGGTGGTGGAAAAAATGAAACCATCTGAAACTTGTCTTTTTTTCTCTCTCTTGATATGATGAAGAAGGACACGTTTGTGTTTGTGTTTTGACCAAGTCTTGGTTAATTGACCAAGTTTACTAAACTTTCTCCCTAGTTTTCTTTTTGGTCCTTCATTTTCTTCTTTCTTTTCAAATGTGTTTAAAAACTTTTAAGTTATTCCTGTTTCATCCTTTGTCTTATTTGAAAGTTACACTTTAGGTCCTCGATCTTTGAAATAATGACAAGTAAGGTCCTTGAAACATGATTCGTCATTTTCTTTGTCTTTTCATCAAATAAGTCCTTGAAACCGCGTGTTTGCTCAAAAATGTATCTTCTTACCTGAAAATACATGAAACACAAATACCCACGTAATTCTGATAATTTTCAGTTAATAAAATGTATTTGATTGTGTTTTGAGTGGTTTTTGGATCATTATTGATAAGTGTTTTCACACTTATCAACTCCCCTCCACTTGACCATTGCCATGGCCTCATACAATGCAGCATTTCAAAGCTCTAGAATACATTTTCTCATAATTAATCAACCTTGTCCATTTATGATTTAATAAACTAAACTATACTACATGATGAATGGTTTTGAATATTTACAATGCAATGCAAGAAAAACAATTTTATTAATATATTTTTGATTTTTTCATAAATGGGTTTGATGGAAATAACTTATAAAGAAATCAATGACTTGGATTAGGGCTTTTGGTACCATGAACACTTATAATAAGTGTGAAAACACTTATCCTTTTACCACTTATTTCCAATAATAACAAGACCAAAACGTGTGATTTATGTCGTAAAATTCGGAATTATGCGTGGTTTGTGTTTTTATTGTGTTTTAGGACCAAAATATGAAAAAGGGAGAAAACACGGGTTTTCACGGGCTTTTATCGAAGAAAACGGGAAAAAGACGAAGTCAAAAGATCAAGAGTGCAAAAAGAACGGAAGTCCAAGGCCTATTCTAAAGATTTATCGAAGAAAAAGTCTAAAGACGGAAGTTTAACGAAGTCGAAGAACTTAAGTCTAATAGAAGAAGAAAATTAAAAGACAAGTTCAAATCCCGAGACGACAAAGACAAAGAATTAAAGTCGAGTCGAGAAAACGTGAAGAAAGCAAGAAAGAAGATGCAACACATGCACTCCTTCCACCTTCCCTATAAATACCCTCCTAATAGTCATTAGGAGGGTGGTTAGATAGTTTTAGCTAGTTTTCACTTTTTCATTTTTCTTTCTAGTTTTAGAGAGTGAAAGTCTTAAACTTTCTCTCACTAAGTTTCATCTTTTTTCTTTTGATCTTTCAAGATTAAACACTTTGTATTTCTTATTTTCATTAATCAAGTTTCCTTTTAAGCTTTTAATCCTCAATCTCATTCTACTTTTCTTTGATTATAGATTGATTTTGGTGCGATTATCATATGATCCGTGTTGCTCTAAATGATTTCGTGCTTAAAAAGTTAATCTTTTGATCATTTCATAAGTTTTCATTTGATTAAGCTTTAAGACTCTTGTGCTTATTGGCTTATTTTTATGATTAGCTTATTTTCTTATAAAAAGCTTTCTTTAAAAGTTCATATTTTTGATTGTTTGATTGAAAAGTTGCTTATTTTGAGGTTGAATAAGTTGTGATAATTGCTTATTTGATCCGGTTTATTATTGGTTTTGTTAGTTTCGGGTATTAGCTTAATAAATTTAGCTTATTACCTAGCTTAACCGAATCCCACCAAAATCAGAAAAGGTTATAAACCCTTTTCCGATCCAGCTATTCCGACCAGCCACATCCCTCTTTCCGATTGATCAAATCGGAAAAGGGTTTTCATTTTCCGATCAGCATCCCTTGATTATTCCGATCTGGCCTCTTGCTGTACATTCCGATTGTAGTTATTCTCCCAACTTTCCGATTGATTGTGCTTGTTTCAGTTATTCCGATTGGGAGTTTTCTCAACATTCCGATCAGTGTGGTAGCTATTATTCCGATTGATCTCATTTCATGGGTATTCCGATTGTGCATAGTGTCCACATTCCGATCATTAGATCGGAATACATTCCGATCTGGGCCTTTTGGGGGCACATTCCGATTAGAACTTGTTTAGTGTATTGCTTTCATTAAATTTCTAAGTGTTAGTTTTTATTTGGTGATCTAGTATTTTTCTTAATCTAATCTTTAAGTTTGGCAAACATTTATTTTTACGCATCATTTTAGTATTAATCTTTATTCTTTCATTTTACTCAACGACACTTTAATTTCTTGCTAATAGTTTAAATTAGATAAACAAAACCAAACCATTCTCTTGATTACCAAAAGACGATTGAGTCGCACTTAAGACCGGTTTTCAATTCGAAAGGATTCAGACGATAAAGGTTTTATACTTGGTTGCAAAATCGAGTATTAAAATGGCGCCACTGCCGGCTCTTTTTGTTACGATTAACGGTTTCTAGTGAGAGACGCATTGAATTTTGGGATCCGTTCTTTGAACGTTATTTTCCTTGCTTTAAAAATTTTTCAAAAAATCCTAAAAAATATAAAACTCTTCAAAAATACAAAAACATTAAAAAATCATTAAAAGCAATTCTTTTCAAAAGGTTTTGCACCAAAAAGATTATATAGATATTCTCTTTGTGTATATTTTTCTTCTACAGGTGTATGCGTACTAGATCTTCGAACTATTCTGAGCCCGAGACTCGTGAAGATTTAGATATGGCTGGTGTTAATAACAACAATAATAACCCACCTCAACCCAATTTGAATAATCACAACAACAATAACAACAATTTCCACCTACCTGATTTACGAACGATGGAGGAATTGTGTCAACCCACCATGAACGGACGCGGAGGCCCGATTGCGCCAATGCACGTCACGGCTCAGGAGTTTTCGTTGAAGCATCACATGATCCAGCAAGTGCAAACTAACCCATTTCGTGGAATTCCGGATGATGATGCCAACAAACACCTCGACAAATTCATTACCATTACCCAAAGCATGAAGTGCTCCGGTGTTTCTATGGATGACCTTCGCCTTCAACTTTTTCCCCACTCGCTTTCTCACCAAGCCGAAAAATGGTTTGGCCGTCTTCCTAAGAATTCTATTCATACGTGGAATGACATGACTCAACGCTTTTTATCGCGCTACTTTCCCCCATCTATGGTCACTAGCCTTCGTAACCAAATCAGTGGATTCATGCAAGAGAATGATGAATCGCTCTTTGATGCTTGGGAACGATACAATGATTTGATCGACCGCTGTCCAAATCACAATATGCTCCCCGTCACTCTCACTGACACCTTCTACAATGGTCTCACTTTTCGTGATCGTGACACGATCAATGCCGCCGCCGGTGGTACCTTTATGAAAAGGAGACCGGAGGAGTGTCGAGAGTTGATTGAAAACATGACTACTCACCACAAGAATTGGGATTCATCCGCATCCTCAAGATCTAATCAGAGAGTCAATGTTTCTTCTACTACTTCCAATCCTGAGATATCCGAACTTACCCGACAAATCGCGAGTATGCACAAGGATTTCATGTCCATAGCCACAAACCAATTTCAACAAGCTAAATCCGTTGCTCTTTCTTGTGACACATGTGGTGGTCCTCATTCTTACAATGATTGTCCTTCAACCCAAAGCAATTTTTCTGAAAACGTTAACGCAGCTTACGGCACTTATCCCACGGGAGGCTATCAAGCCCGCCCTCAAGGAGACCGTGGCTTGCTAAGTTATCGTTCCAACAATTATCTTGCTCCTCCCGGTTTCCCTCCTGCAAACCAAAACCAACAACAAAGCTACAACCAATCCCAACCTCGTGCTAACAATCAATATCAATCCCAATGAAACCCATACCCAACTCAAGGAAATTCTCAAGCTTACCAAGCTCCACCTCTCAATCAACCGATGGCAGTTAATCCAGACGTCGAGACATTCATGAAGACTAATCGGGAGATGGTGACGAATCTTCAGAGTCAAGTCCGCAACTTGAAGGGTGAAATGGCAAAACAAGGGAATGATTTTTGAGCAGAGCTAAGGAATGATATGGCAAAACACAGCAATGAAATTAATGCAAACATGAGAGACTCTTTTAATAATCAAGCGGTTCACCTTCGTGATATGATTGGTTCGCTCATCCAAGGTAATCAACCCTCTTCTTCGGGTACTCTTCCGAGTAACACCGTTGCTAATCCAAGAGGAGAGATGAAAGCAATCACTACTCGTAGTGGAAAAGGTTATATGGAACCCGAGCTTCCTACACCTCCACCCGTGATTGTGAACAAGGAAAAAGAGAAACTTTCCTCACCCCCTTCACCTTCTATCCCCATTTCCCCACCACCTGTGGTTGTGAGTGATCCTATTCCCCTAAAGCCTTCTTCTTCATCCAATATACCTTATCCTTCAAGGTTGAGGAAAGAGAAGCAAAAGAGCAAGGATGACATTCAGGTTTCAAACTTTCTAAAAATGTTTAAACAATTGAATTTTAACATCTCCTTTGCCGAGGCTCTCGCTCACTTGCCCAAATACGCTAAGATGTTTAAAGATCTTTTAAGTGATAAGGAAAAGCTTCTTGACATTGCTCAGACCCAACTTAATGAGAACTGCTCCGCAGTGCTCTTAAGGAAATTGCCCACCAAACTTGGTGATCCGGGTCGCTTCTTGATTCCTTGCAACTTCCCGGGAGTAGAGAATTGCATGGCCCTAGGCGATCTAGGTGCCAGTATAAACTTAATGCCTTAAAGTGTTTGGAAGCAATTATCTCTCCTCGAGCTAGTCCCCACCAAAATGACTTTGGAATTAGCCAACCGTACGGTTGCTTATCCAGTGGGGATAGCCGAAGATGTCTTTGTTGGCGTTGATAAATTCACCTTCCCGGCGGATTTTTTCGTCGTTGACTACGAGATGGATCCCCGTGTTTCATTAATCGTTGGACGTCCATTCCTGAGGACCGGTCGCACTCTCATTGATGTAGCCGCGGGCGAAATAATCAAGAGATTTGGTGACGATAAAATTGTCTTCAACATGGGTAAGATTTCTAAGCAACCTTATTCATATGAGAGTGTTAATGCTATTGATGTTCTCGATGAGGCTTGTGAAGAACATTTTCATGATGCTTGCAAAAGTACTCTTTCTTCTCTACCCAATATTGAGACCGTTGCCTCAATTGCTCCGGCATTGACTCCTTTTGGAGAAAGTGACTTGGATGATTTCAAAGCTAGCTTGGGTCCTCTCGATATTAAGTATGATATTTTGTCCACCAATTGGGATGAAGACATTCGTACTATTGAGAGACTTCTCAATGAGGACCCATTTTCTCCTCCTTCTCCTAAAGAGGTGACTAATGATGATCCATCGTTAGTTTCACCATCTATTGAGGATCCTCCCACTCTCGAGCTTAAGGACCTACCTCCTCATCTTGAGTACGTTTTCCTGGAAGACAACGAGAAGTTACCGGTCATCATCGCAACGGATCTGAAAGAAGACGAAAAAGCCCGACTTGTCGCCGTGTTGAAGAAGCATAAAAGAGCTATCGCTTGGAAAATCTCCGACATCCGTGGAATTGATCCTCACTTCTGCACACATAAAATTCTCATGGAGGACGACTTTAAGACCACAATTCAAAGCCAACGAAGGGTGAATCCTAAAATCCATGAAGTCATCAAAAAAGAGGTTATCAAACTTCTTGATGCGGGTATGATTTACCCTATTTCGGATTCACCATGGGTTAGTCCAGTCCATTGTGTGCCTAAGAAAGGCGGTATCACCGTTGTGCCCAATGCAAACAACGAGTTGATTCCTACCCGTCTCGTTACTGGATGGAGAGTTTGTATAGACTACCACAAACTCAATGATGCCACGAGAAAGGATCATTTCCCTCTACCTTTTATGGACCAAATGCTTGAACGTTTAGCGGGTAATGAATATTACTGCTTTCTTTATGGTTTCTCGGGTTATTTCCAAATACCCATCGATCCCCAAGATCAAGAGAAGACAACATTCACTTGTCCCTATGGAACATTTGCTTATAAAAGAATGCCTTTTGGCTTATGCAATGCCCCCGAGACTTTCCAAAGGTGCATGTTGGCTATCTTTCATGATATGGTTGAGCAAACCATGGAAGTCTTCATGGATGATTTCTCGGTCTTTGGGGACTCCTTCTCTTCTTGCCTTGCCAATTTGGAACGAATGCTTAAGCGGTGCGAAGACACTCGCCTTGTTCTGAATTGGGAAAAATGCCATTTTATGGTAAAAGAAGGCATTGTGCTAGGACACAAAATTTCTAAAGCCGGTCTTGAAGTCGACCGTGCTAAAGTTGATGTCATAGCCAAATTACCTCCACCTTCAACCGTGAAGGGTGTGAGAAGTTTTCTGGGTCATGCGGGCTTCTATCGTCAATTCATTTAGGATTTTTCTAAAATCGCTCGCCCGATGACCCACCTCTTGGAAAAAGATACTCCTTTTATCTTTTCTAAAGAGTGTCTCGAAGCCTTCAATCTTCTTAAGGATAAGCTAACTAAGGCATCGGTCTTGGTAACCCCTAATTGGGAGCTGCCTTTTGAATTGATGTGCGATGCTAGCGACTTTGCTATTGGTGCGGTTTTTGGCCAACGAGTGAATAAACACTTCCAACCAATCCATTATGCTAGCAAAATAATGACAGGGGCTCAATTGCATTATACGACAACCGAAAAAGAGCTTTTAGCTGTTGTCTATGCTTTTGAGAAATTTCGCCCCTATCTTGTTTTATCCCCCACCATCGTATACACGGACCATTCCGCGTTGAAGTATTTGATGACAAAGCATGATTCTAAGCCAAGACTTCTTCGCTGGGTTTTACTCCTTCAAGAATTCAACATTGAAATTCGTGACAAGAAGGGAGCCGAAAACCTGGCCGCGGATCATCTGAGCAGACTTGAGGATCCATATCAAGGGGATCATCCGAACAAAGAGATCAATGACTCTTTCCCCCTTGAGACCTTAATGTCTATAAATCTAAATCTTGATGGCACCCCGTGGTTTGCAGACATTGCAAACTACTTAGCGGGTGGTATTCTCATCAAAGGGTTAACATCCCAACAAAAGAAGAAGTTCTTGAACGATGTTAAGACTTACTTTTGGGATGACCCTTTTCTATTCAAACAATGTGCTGATCTGATCATTCGTCGATGTGTTGACGGACCGGCAGCTTTTGACATTCTCCAAGCTTGCCACAAAGGACCCACCGATGGTCACTTTGGTCCCAACTACACCGCTAAGAAAGTGTTTGATTCTGGATTCTATTGGCCCACCATTTATCGTGACGCTCACGAAATGGTTAAGTATTGTGATGTTTGCCAACGCCAAGGCAAGATCACACATAAGGATGAGATGCCTCAGAATTTCATACAGGAATGTGAAATCTTTGATGTATGGGGCATCGACTTCATGGGGCCATTTCCATCTTCCAAAGGGAACAAGTACATCCTCGTCGCCGTCGACTATGTTTCTAAATGGGTTGAAGCTAAGGCTCTCCTTACGAATGATGCGAGGGTGGTTGTGAACTTTTTGAAGCAGCTTTTCGCTCGATTTGGCGTTGCTTGTGCTATCATCAGTGACCGCGGGACTCATTTTTGCAACGATCAATTTGCAAGAGTCATGGCTAAGTATGGTGTCCATCACCGTCTTTCCACCGCCTATCATCCCCAAACCAATGGGCAAGCCGAGATATCCAACCGTGGATTGAAGCAAATTTTTGAGCGTACTGTGGGAGAGCATCGCGCCGCGTGGGCCGATAAGTTAGATGATGCTCTGTGGGCTTTCCGTACTGCTTACAAGACCCCGATCGGTTGTACACCTTATCGTCTTGTGTACGGGAAAGCATGCCACCTCCCCATCGAGCTGGAACACAAGGCGCACTGGGCCTTGAAGTGGGATAACTTCGACATCAACAAAGCCGGTGATCATCGCAAGGTTCAACTCAACGAGCTGAATGAATTGAGGAATGAAGCTTATGAGAACTCGTTGATCTACAAGGAGAAGACGAAGATCATTCATGACGCAAAAATCAAGAACCGAGAGTTCCACCTTGGTGATCAAGTCTTACTCTTTAACTCTCGGTTGAAGATCTTCTCTGTCAAGTTGAAGAGCCGCTGGTCTGGTCCATTCACCGTCGCCAAAGTCTTTCCATATGGGACCATTGAGCTTTCTCAGCCGAATGGACCCAATTTCAAGGTGAATGGCCAGCGTCTGAAGCTGTACTTTAGTGAGGACATCTCTCAAGAGATGATTCCATCCCTCACCACGTTCCCCATGAACTAAATTGGGTCGAGTCAGGCTCGTGACTCGGTGAACAAAAACAAGCGCTTCTCGGGAGGCAACCCGTGATCTATCCTTTACTGCTTTCATAATAAGTGTAGGGGAGAGCCCCGTATGTGTTTGTTGTCTTGTTTCTTGTGCTGTGCAGGGATTAAAGCTTCAAAGATCCACCTTGATGACTTTTGACGAACCGTGATACCGTGTTCACATCTTCCCGGTTCTATCCTAAACTCTTGTGATTCAATATTTCATATTTTATATGTTCACATTGAATTCACTATAGTTGTCCTTTCCTTAGTAAGATTTAAACAAAGTGCACAATGTCCTAAGTGTAGGGGAGTTTACTCCCACATGCTTAAACATTGAGGACAATGTTTATCTCAAGTGTAGGGGGGACTTCTATCGATGTAAGTGGTCTTTTCCATGAATTTGCCCTCATTTTAACCGGAAAACTTGATTTTTCGACATTTTTCAAATTTTTAATCTATTTTGGCCTAGTTGTTTAGTTTCTTTCCATTGCTAGAATAGTTCTTCAATAAAGTGGTTTTAGATTTTTCTTAGTCGTGAACATTTTGACTCAACCCGAGTTTACTTATCTAAGTTTACTCTAGCTAGTATCCTTAACGTGTTTAAGTCAAGTTTTGCTAGGCTTTTATATAGGGAGCTATAAAACGCGAAAGTCTTAACTCTCACGGGTTAAGAACAAGAACTTTTCGCAAGTTCCTATAATTGATCCTAGAGAGTCGTTTATCAAGGGAACTTTAAAACGCGATTTCTAAACATGAAAAAGTCTAAGAATTTGCAAGATCCTATAGGCGACTCGAAAACCCAAAACTTTGATTTAATAGGCTAAGCATCCACGAGTCTCATTCCTTGAGATTTTAAACAGTGGAGAACGAGAGATGATAGAGTTAATTATAAGTTCGGTATTCTTTCGTGAATTTATGTGAGTTAATTATAAGCCTATTCTCCCTCCGCTTGTTAATAAATTTATCTGCAATAAATAAGGTTGTACGATTTAAAAGGTTACTTAACTTCTAGCCCCAGATCGTTTAAAAGTTGCTCGGTACGGATTAGAGTTCATAGCCAAGGCATAACTTATTGAAGCGGGATGCGAAGATTGGCGAGTCCGAAAAGGCCCTAACAAGGCATGAGGGCTACATTTTGTTGCTAAAGATCCAAAAGTGATGTGAAGAATCATTTATCGAAAATCAATATGAAGGATCGAGACATACGACGAAAAGCAAGAACTCCCCAAAAGTCATGGAGAAGTCTATCCAAAAAGACCCTAACAAGGTATGAGGATAAATAGATCCAAGTCCTAAAAGGAGGCGGATCGTTGTATATCAAAGTCCAAAATAAAGATTGGAGAAAAATGAAGAAGTCGTGGTCCAAAGACGAAGAATCTCTTAAAACTTCAAGTGAAGAAATTCCTATTATGAAGAGAAGACCATAATTTCAAGAACGTCTCTCAAGATTCGAAGTATGAAGTCGCTGCAAAATATCGGTCCGAGAAAGGTCTCAAATCGTGAAGCGAGTTATGCCAAGATATGAACTTTATGAGGTCCCGAGAAGTAGTTTTAAAAGATTTGGTCCTTTAGCTAACTATTGATTAAATCGTTCACTTTATTTTCGGCCTAAATAACTATCGAAATAAGTCAAACAATGCATCCTCGTGATCATTCAAGACAAAAATAAAATATAAGAGATACACCTAGGAATAAGGGAGTCTAAGTAAATAATTGGCCCACATGAGTTCGTGATAGTTTGCTAACTTATAATAACAATGATCTCGTTTTTAAGCTTGGTATGGGGAACGTGAAACTTGAGGATGATAAACATTCATGGCCGCCAAAACCCAATGTAAGTTTTTAATTTCTTTACTTATTTCTATCTTTTATGATTAGTATTTAATAAAGGCCAAGGTGGGTTATTTATGATGGAAAATGTAAACCGTGCTTTAAAATTAATGCATTGCATGAGGGCATTGCAATGGTCAAGTGTAGGGGATTTAATAAGTGTGAAAACAATTATCCTTTTACCACTTATTTCCAATAATAACAAGACCAAAACGTGTGATCTATGTCGTAAAAGTCGGAATTATGCGTGGTTTGTGTTTTTATTGTGTTTTAGGACCAAAATATGAAAAAGGGAGAAAACACGGGTTTTCACGGGCTTTTATCGAAGAAAACGGGAAAAAGACGAAGTCAAAAGATCAAGAGTGCAAAAAGAACGGAAGTCCAAGGACTATTCTGAAGATTTATCGAAGAAAAAGTCTAAAGACGGAAGTTTAACGAAGTCGAAGAACTTAAGTCTAATAGAAGAAGAAAATTAAAAGACAAGTTCAAATCCCGAGACGAAAAAGACAAAGAATTAAAGTCGAGTCGAGAAAACGTGAAGAAAGCAAGAAAGAAGATGCAACACATGCACTCCTTCCACCTTCCCTATAAATACCCTCCTAATAGTCATTAGGAGGGTGGTCAGATAGTTTTAGCTAGTTTTCACTTTTTCATTTTTCTTTCTAGTTTTAGAGAGAGAAAGTCTTAAACTTTCTCTCACTAAGTTTCATCTTTTTCTTTTGATCTTTCAAGATTAAACACTTTGTATTGCTTATTTTCATTAATCAAGTTTCATTTTAAGCTTTTAATCCTTAATCTCATTCTACTTTTCTTTGATTATAGATTGATTTTGGTGCGATTATCATATGATCCGTGTTGTTCTAAATGATTTTGTGCTTAAAAAGTTAATCTTTTGATCATTTCATAAGTTTTCATTTGATTAAGCTTTAAGACTCTTGTGCTTATTGGGTTATTTTTATGATTAGCTTATTTTCTTATAAAAAGCTTTCTTTAAAAGTTCATATTTTTTATTGTTTGATTGAAAAGTTGCTTATTTTGAGGTTGAATAAGTTGTGATAATTTCTTATTTGATCCGGTTTATTATTGGTTTGGTTAGTTTCGGGTATTAGCTTAATAAATTTAGCTTATTACCTAGCTTAACCGAATCCCACCAAAATCGGAAAAGGTTATAAACCCTTTTCCGATCCAGCTATTCCGACCAGCCACATCCCTCTTTCCGATTGATCAAATCGGAAAAGGGTTTTCATTTTCCGATCAGCATCCCTTGATTATTCCGATCTGGCCTCTTGCTGTACATTCCGATTGTAGTTATTCTCCCAACTTTCCGATTGATTGTGCTTGTTTCAGTTATTCCGATTGGGAGTTTTCTCAACATTCCGATCAGTGTGGTAGCTATTATTCCGATTGATCTCATTTCGTGGGTATTCCGATTGTGCATAGTGTCCACATTCCGATCATTAGATCGGAATACATTCTGATCTGGGCCTTTTGGGGGCACATTCCGATTAGAACTTGTTTAGTGTATTGCTTTCATTAAATTTCTAAGTGTTAGTTTTTATTTGGTGATCTAGTATTTTTCTTAATCTAATCTTTAAGTTTGGCAAACTTTTATTTTTACGCATCATTTTAGTATTAATCTTTATTCTTTCATTTTACTCAACGACACTTTAATTTCTTGCTAATAGTTTAAATTAGATAAACAAAACCAAACCATTCTCTTGATTACCAAAAGACGATTGAGTCGCACTTAAGACCGGTTTTCAATTCGAAAGTGTTAGCCTCAAAATATTGAGTCAAACAAGAATGTTCGGTCATAGGTTTCTATTGTAATATTTATTAGAACGTTGTAATAAGTAGTTATTTAGTCGTGGTTTACGGGCTTGGATTTAAACTAATTAAAGTCTATAAAGACAAGCCCGGCCCAATATATAGTCTATTAAAGCCCGCATGTGGGTGGACTATATATACTACCCTCCTAGCATGTTAGGAGGGTGGATGATCATTTGTAAATTCTTTTCTCTAATCTAATCTCACCAAGTTAATCATCTCTCTCTTTTCTCTCTCTAGTTTCTCTCTCTAAAATTCATCTCATTTCTTACTTTCTTTCATAAATTCGTGTATAACATCACTCATATATTAGGGACAACATTTGGTATCAATCGCCACAGGGTAGATTTGTGATTGGTTGGTGTTATTATATTTGATTCGAATGATTTAATCCATAAATCATCTCGGATTCAAATTTTTTTGTGTTTTCCGTGCTTTGCTTAATCATCTACATCTTATACATAGTTGTAGTAGTGATTTGGTATATTTACTTTGGCTAAAAACACAAAATTTTTGGGTTTTTTGATCATTTTTTGGCTTAAAATCACGTATTGGTTGAGTTTTGTCCGAGAAAAGGGGGATACATTCCGATTGGTGTAATCTGAAAAGGGTTTAGTGATTCAGATTGACATTCCGATTGGTGATTCAGATTGGCATTCCGATTGGTGTTTTCCGATTCACTCATTCCGATTGGTGATTCAGATTTGCATTCCGATTGGTGTATTCAGATTTGCATTCCGATTGGTGCATTCAGATTGGCATTCCGATTGGTACATTCAGATTGGTATTCCGATTGGTGCATTCAGATTGGCATTCCGATTGGTACATTCAGATTGGCATTCCGATTGGTGCATTCAGATTAGCATTCCGATTGGTTATTCCGATAACATTCCGATTGGTGCATTCAGATTGGCATTCCGATTGGTTATTCCGATGATGTGTTTTGCTAAATTTTGTTTGAGTATTTTTTAGACTTAGCCACTATCTAGACTAGTTTCAGAATATCGTTTCCACGAAGATCAAAAAAAAAAAAAAAAAAAAAAAAAAAAAAGTTAAAATTTTTTCGTCAAGTAAATTCAAATTTTTTCCATACTAGTTTTAGGACATTTCTAGATCGATTTCAAATTTTGGCGATTACAAAATTTTTGGACTACCGTTTTAGTCGGACTGGAGAATTTATTGTCGGCCTGGAGAAAAATTGCAATTTTCGGAATTTAAACCACAACAACAATCACAACAAATCTACTTAAGATCCATATTCACTTCATCATTTCAGAGAATATTGAGATGGATTCTACTGCAGAATATCGTGTGACGAACGACAACATCATGGTCGCGGGTAATAAAGAGAGACCACCAATGCTTGTGGCTGGTCGATATGCTCAATGGCAATCACGCTTTCTTCGCTATCTTGATACAAGACCTAATGGTGATGCCTTGAGACAATGTATTAACAATGGCCCATATGTTTTTTCTGAAATTGATGTTCCTTATACACCAGCCACAGACACATGTCCAGAAGTACCTGCAACAAAGATAAAGGAAACTTTATCTGACCTTACACCCGAGAAACGTGCTTGGCATGATGCAGAAAAAGAAGCGATCTATATGATCCTAAGTGGAATTGGAGATGATATTTATTCCACAGTCGATGCATGTCCTACAGCACAAGAAATGTGGACGGCCATTGAACGCTTGCAACAAGGAGAGTCTCTCAACAAGCAAGATGTCAAAACAAACTTGTTTTGGAACTTTGGTAAGTTTACTGCATTGGATGGAGAATCAATTGAGTCCTATTATTCAAGATTTTACAAGATGATGAATGATATGACAAGAAACAACTTGGAAGTCTCCACCATGCAAGTCAATGTGCAATTTCTACAACAACTCCAACCAGAGTGGACACGTTTTGTCACTTTGGTGAAACAACAGAAGCAGTTAGACAAGGTAAACTATCACACTCTCTTTGATATCTTGAAACAATTTCAGCATGAAGCAAATGAGATTCGAGCTGAACGAGTGGCAAAGACGGCTAATCCACTTGCTTTATTAACTACCACTCAAAATGTCCAAGATCATCGATCTCATGCTCCTAAGCCATACTCTAGCCCATCATCCTCACCACGATATTCCACATCATCCAAGTCTTCATCATCCACAAGATCACGCGGCAAAGCACCAAGAGCACCTTCACCACCATCTGAGTCATCTTCAGCAGAAGATAGTGATGAAGATCAAGCTCAGAAGAATCGTGAGATGAAACAACAAATTGCTTTCATTATGAAGACTTACCAGAAGATCTACAAACCCACCAACAACAATCTTCGAACATCATCTAACACAAAGAACCGATATGTTGCGAGTCCTCCAAGGTATGACACACGTCGACGTGGTGAAAGTCCTTCTAGGTATGATCGACATAATCCAACGCATGTTGAGGGTTCTGCAAGATATGATCGACAAACTGCAAAGTATGATACTCAGAGGATTGCTGCTGCTACTGGGAATAGGGAAACGGTTGGAAGTCAAGTGGTTCAGCAAAGCGGGATTCAATGTTTTAATTGCCAAGGTTTTGGGCATATGGCAAAGGAATGCAGGAAGCCGAAAAGGGTTAGAGACTCCAGCTATCACAAGGAAAAGATGTTGCTATGCAAAAAGATGGAAGCAGGGGTCAAACTGTCAGCTGAGGAAGGAGCTATGCTTGATGACACTGATGATGAAGCCTCCGACCAGGAATTAGAAGCACATTACTCGTACATGGCACATGTTGAAGAAGTTCTCAAAGTCACTGAAGATGACAATGGTCCTATCTTTGACACTGAGCCAATCGATAAGGTACACACTACTGATGAATATAATGTGTTTGGTGATATTCCTGACCATAGTGATCTACCCAATGCCATTAATGACACGTGTATGATGGAAACGGTTGATAGTAATACCACACCCGATTCATCAGACATGTGCAATAATGAGTATGAGGATGATCAACATGCAAATGAATATGATGAAGAGGAACGTATTGCGCTTGCTAATTTAATTGCTACTTTACAAAAAGATGTCACTGAAAATAAAAAGAGTCAAAAGCAATTAAAGAAGGCAAACGCTACGCTCACTCAAAGTTTTGAAGAATGTAAAGCTGCTCTTATCAAATCTACTGAGATGACTGAAAGCTATAGAGATGAGCTCCTTCAGAAAACCAAAGAGCTTGAGGGGTACAAGGGAAGTGCGTTAAAAAGTCAAAAGGACGATTTTGAAAACAAATATAATACCACTCTTGAGTTATTAGCTAAAGAGAAGCGTCAATATAATGTTTTCTTAATGGATGAACGTCAAAAAACGTACCTTGCCACTACCAAAGTTAATGAACTTGAACAAAAGCTCTCTATGACCACTACTGATTCTGCTAAAATTCTAGAGGATAAGAAACAAGAGGTAGATGCGTTAAAACAAGACTTCAAAAGTAGATATGATAAAGAAACCGAAAAAGTTACCAAACTAGAAGCACAAGTCGACTTTTTGAAGAACGTTGTTTATAAAACGCATGATTCTATTCAATACGTAAGAATGCTAGCACCTCCATCGATGTTTAAGGGTCAAGCTAGCTTTGCAAGTCCTGAGTACCTTGCCAAAGCTCAAGCTGCGAACCCGCATCTTTATCTTGATGAGACTGAAAGGACAGATCTTGATTGCATGCCTCTAAGTGCCAATAGTGAAGAGACTGCCCTTTGGGATGCTGATAGTCAACCATCAGTTAATAAGGAGTTTGTGAAACCATATAATTATGCTTATGAGAATAGTCTTTATGGTCTGTTCCACAAACAAACTCAGAAATCTCGTGAGGAAGTATTTTTAGAATGCAGGCAAAAGAGAATTCAATGGAAGAAAGCGTTTGCCACTAAGAAAACAAACGTTTCTAAGTTCATCAACTACTTGCCCCTAGATGCTTCTAAAAGCAAGAGTAGGCAGATATTTGGGTTTCTTACTCATTACATAGATAATATTAAGTCCATTATTGATAATGATTGGAAACAACGACAAAATGACGAGTGGAAGAAACCAATTCCTCAAGACATAACTGTGCTTGTCAAACAAATCTTAATACCGAACGCGGCCACACTAAAAGAAAATGTTCTTAAATTCGAAAGCTTAATTCGGTCTGAAATGTTTGATGATTTACAATATGTTGAGTCTCTTGAGAAAGCAATTGATGATCTTCAAATGGACAAGTCCGTTTTTTCTGATGAATATGATTTACTCTTGCAAGAATGCGTTTCTAAAGATATTATGTGTGCTTATTTTACATCTTGTGCTGATATTGATGAATATTCTGAAGTTGCATGCCAATATCTTGAAAAGCTCAAAGAATGTGAACGTCTTCAAATTGAGCTTTCGAAACGGAAAGAAAATGTTGACAAAAAGGCTTTTGAGTTACTTCAACACAAAACTGATTTCCTTCAAAAACATTGTCATTCACTTGAACTTGCTTTGCAAAAAGACGTTGGTCGTTTTTCACATGATAATAAATTGCAAGAAAAACTTTCCCAAACATTTCGAGAAATGAATGAACAGAATTTGGAAATTAAAGAGTTGAAAGCTCAATTACAAGACAGGGACAGAGCGATAGCAGAGTTGCAGAAACTCATTGCTAAAATGGGTGGAAAAATTGTGGAACCTAGCATTAAGAAAAATGTTGTTAGACAACCCAATGCCTCTAAAGAGAATAGATCCTCTATCTTGGGAAAACCATCTGCTTTATCTAATTCCTCGTTTGCAAAACCTGTGTTTGCCCCCAAGATGGATGGAAAGGAAAGGTTACCACAAGCTCAACCCATAAGGAATCCTGTAGCACCAAGCGTTAAGCACAATAATGTGATTAAACCAGGGATGTATAGAATGCCCACTAAGCCCACAAACAAAGATACTCACTCGCCTCAGACTTCTAGAAACACTAATATTCATGTGTCTTCTACTACAGGAATAGTCTCCACTACTAGTGTTAGCCGGCCTCAGCTTAAGAGCACTCAAGAGAATGATAAGGTCTGGAAACACAAGAATCAAGGGAAGATGAAGCAAGTAGAAGAACACCCTAGGATTTTCAATATTTCTAAGAATAAAACGTCTGTAATCGCGTGTCATGACGATTTGAATGATTCGACTTTGAATGCTATGAATGTGAAATTTGTTTGTGTCAAATGTGGCAAGTGTGCTAATGCTAATCATTCTATGTGTGCTATAAATAAAGTCAAAGGCGTAGATACTAGAACTAAGAAGCAAGTTGCAATGCCTATTAGAGCTAGTAAACCCAAACGCAAAGTGAACCATTCTGGTGCAACCCCCACTAAGAAAAGTAATGCATCAGACTCCACCACTAAGAATCCTAGAAGCAAAATTAAGGAATTATATGAGTCTACCAGTAAGTCTTGGAAATGGTGGTTTGCTAATCAATGTCCTCCCGGATATAAATGGATGCCTAAAGTTAGGACAGAAAATGTGAAAACGAGTGTTAGTTTGCCTTTAAATGTCGATAAGGACACTAATGATTCTACTCTCACAACTAATGTGGTATCAAATTTAGCAAATGCTCCATCGTGTTCTAACTCTTCTGCAGGTGATACAAATAATTCTCTTCATAATGGACTCCGGATGCACGAAGCACATGACGGGGAATCTCAAGCTTCTAATTAACTTCGTAGAGAAGTTCCTGGGTACGGTCCGATTCGGAAATGATCAATTTGCACCGATCCTAGGATATGGAGATTTGGTTCAGGGGAATATCACGATTAAAAGGGTATACTACGTCGAAGGGCTCAATCACAATCTTTTCTCGGTTGGTCAATTCTGTGATGCGGATTTGGAAGTTGCTTTCAGAAAGAAGACATGTTTTGTTCGTGATTATGATGGGAATGACTTACTTACCGGTACACGGGGTACTGATCTTTACACAATTTCACTTCAAGACACAACTTCATCAACTCCAATTTGCTTCATGGCTAAAGCTTCAACGACTCAGGCATGGTTATGGCATCAACGTCTTTCTCATCTCAACTTTGATACCATTAACTTGCTTTCCAAGAAAGATATTGTGAGAGGCCTTCCAAGCTTGAAATTCATCAAAGATCATCTTTGTTCTTCTTGTGAACTTTGTAAAGCTAAACGAAGTAGCTTCAAAACAAAGACCACACCAAGCTCTAAAGGACGGTTAGATCTTCTTCACATGGATCTGTGTGGTCCCATGCGTGTTCAGAGTATCAATGGAAAGAAATATATTCTGGTCATCGTTGATGATTACTCAAGGTACACATGGACTCACTTCTTGAGGTCCAAGGATGAAACACCTGATGTTCTCATTAGCTTCCTTAAATTGATACAACGTGGTCTTCAAGCTCAAGTTAAAGTGGTTCGTACTGACAGAGGTACAGAATTTTTGAATTCAAATCTGAGAAAGTATTTTGAAGCCAAAGGGATTGAACATGAAACATCTATTGCTCGAACACCCGAACAAAACGGCGTTGTTGAAAGACGAAACCGTACTTTGGTTGAAGCTGCTCGAACATTATTATCCGCTTCAAAACTTCCACTGTACTTTTGGGCCGAAGCTGTGTCAACCGCATGCTATACACAAAACCGTTCCTTAATTATCCCAAGACATGAAAAGACACCATATCACATAATTCATGATCGAAAACCTTCACTCAAACACCTTCATATTTTTGGATGTACTTGCTACATTATTCGAGATGGTGAAAATTTGGATAAGATGAAAGAGAAAGGTGATGCATGTATTCTTGTGGGATATGCAACTCAGTCTAAGGGATATAGAGTGTTCAACAAAAGAACAAAATTGATTGTCGAGACAATTCACATCCGATTTGATGAATCTCAAGAAATGGCACTTGAACAAAACAGTTTAAGTCCCGATCCACAACGACAAACGACTTCCGTTCACAACCGCACGGAACTCGAAACTCAAGACCACAGCAATGAACCGTCAAGTTCAACGCTGGTTCCAGAAAATGTTCCTAGAGCTGATATGACAGTCGACACGACAATTGAAGAGTTGGAAATGTTATATGGACCAATGTATGATGAATATTTCACGGGGGAGAAACAAGTTGTATCGAAGTCTTCCGCTGTCACTCATGATAAGAATGATGATACCGATCATCGTCAACAACCGGATACAACTTCATCTACTTCAACACGGGTTGCTACAGATTTACCTCCTCAGAATATTACTTCAACAATCGATCCTACAACATCCACAACTACTGTCATTGCTCCAGAGAACACAAATCAAGCAGACAATGCATTATCTGACGATGACGAATTCATCAACCCATTCGGTACACCGGAAACTGGAGAGTCTTCTACTCGCCATGTTGATCCGTCAAATATGCATACTTTCTATCAACGACATCCTTCAACACATCATTGGACCCGAGATCATCCTTTGGTTCACGTAATTGGAAACCCTTCACAGCCCGTTCGTACAAGGCGACAACTTGAAACCGATGGCGATGTTTGTATGTTCGCACTCGCCGTGAGTACTGCTGAACCGAAAAACATCAAACAAGCCATGGCTGATCATGCTTGGATTGAATCGATGACGGATGAACTTCAACAGTTTGAAAGACTTAAAGTATGGGAACTTGTTGACAGACCATACGATGTAACACCATTAAATCTTCGATGGATCTGGAAAAACAAGATGGATGAAGAAAACACGATCATCAAGAATAAATCTAGGCTAGTGGCTAAAGGGTATGGACAGAAAGAGGGTATTGATTTTGAAGAATCATTTGCACCAGTAGCTCGAATGGAAGCGGTCAGGATTTTTCTTGCCTATGCTGCACATAAGGGATTCATTGTATATCAAATGGACGTAAAGACGGCGTTTCTTAACGGTCCTTTGAAGGAAGAAGTCTATGTCACGCAGCCGGAAGGATTCGTCGATCCGCATTATCCTGACAAGGTGTATCGTCTCCACAAAGCACTTTATGGATTCAAGCAAGCTCCAAGGGCGTGGTACGATGAGCTCTCGAAATTTCTGGTCTCCAAAGGTTTCTCAAAAGGTTCTATTGATTTAACTTTGTTCACTTATAAATATGGGGATGACATTCTGCTTGTGCAAATTTATGTTGATGACATTATTTTTGGGTCTACAAATCCAAAACTTTCAAAATGGTTTGAAAAGGTAATGCACAGCAGATTTGAAATGTCTATGATGGGCGAACTAAAATTCTTTCTAGGAATTCAAGTTCACCAATCCCCAAGTGGTATCTTTATTAACCAAGCTAAGTATTGTCAAGAGATAATCACAAAGCATGGTATGACATCATGTGACCCCGTTGGGACACCGTTATCAACCACATCCCTAGATGCTGATTTGGAGGGATTACCCATAGATCAAACGAGATATCGTTCCATGATCGGGTCCCTCATGTACTTGACAGCAAGCAGACCTGATATTCATCATGCTACGTGTTATTGTGCACGATATCAAGCACGACCCACTGAAAAGCACCTCAAGGAGGTTAAACGGATCTTTCGGTACCTTAAGAATACCATTCACATGGGACTCTGGTATCCGAGGGAAACCGGTTTCTTTCTAACCGCCTATTCAGATTCTGATCATGCAGGGTGTCTTGATACACGTAAAAGTACTTCTGGTGGTGCACAATTTCTAGGTCAAGACAAGCTTGTGGGATGGTCTTCCAAGAAGCAGGATTGCACGTCACTTTCATCAGCCGAAGCGAAGTATGTGTCTCTATCTGCGTGTTGTGCTCAAGTTCTTTGGATGAGAACACAACTCACAGATTATGGCTTCCATTTTGATAAAGTACCTATGTACTGTGACTCAAAGTCAGCCATAGCCATCTCCTGCAATCCGGTTCAGCATTCCCGCACGAAGCACATTGATGTCCGATATCACTTCATTAAGGAACAAGTTGAAAGAGGTATTGTTGAATTATACTTTGTTGGAACTGATTACCAATTAGCTGACTTGTTTACAAAAGCTCTTTCGAAAGAGAGGTTTGCGTATCTAGTTAGGCAAATTGGTATGAGATGTTTGACTCCAGCAGAACTGGAGGTTCTGGCAAAGAAGCCTGCTTGATTCATCTATCAAACATCTACCTGTAAATATTAATCAAAAAGCAAAATACAAAATTAAAAAATCTTTGATAATCCAAAAATATTCTTCTCGACATGTCTTTCAGTATCGATAATATGGACGTACCTAGAAATGTCGCTCAATAACGACACGGGTGTGTACATAAAGCTCGAATGAAAGTTGTAAATATTTTTCAAAACATGTCATTTCTATCTTTTCAAAAGGAAATTGTCTATTTTGGACAATATTTCCAACAACGGGTAGAGCAATCTATCTTGGGTTGAGCTTGTCACAAAACATTCAACATTTTGAGCTCAACACAATGGCTTGTAATCACTTTCAGATTGCAACCCGGATCTAAATTCACGGGGGAGTGTACGCTTTTGTACTCTTACCCTTAGCAAAAGAAGTTAAATCTTCTTACACTTGAGTGGATTCGTCAAGACATTCAAAGTCTATGAACTCAAGTTTATGCTTTAGAAAAACCTTTTCGTCAAAAAGAATTGATTTTTTAAAAAAAGCGTTGAACACAATTTTTTCAAGAATTTCTCAATGATATTCAAAATCTTTAAAAAAAATTGTGTGTTCAACAACTCCTATCCTCAAAAGTTTAATGTGGATCAAATCCTCGTAATGACAATTCCATTGGATCAATTTTTGAGGGGGAGCATTTCAACTTCATGCATAGATTGACACATCTTTCTCCCGAAGATTTTCAAGACTATTTTTCAAAATATATTTTAATCAAATTTGGTATCTCTAATATCAAAAGATTTTATATATTAGAGATAGGGGGAGAAAATGTGATTAAAATGTGATCATATATAAGACTCAAGCACTTTAACTCTTACCCACATGTGCGAAACACTTTCGATTATCGATGCACATGTGAAGGGGGAGCTTTTCTGAAACGACAAAACTAGCAAGGTGTTAAATGTTTTTCAAACATTTTGTTAGAATTTAAAGTGGTTTTCATGGTTACGATCAAATACCCACAAAATCTTTAATTTCACGACGTTATTGGTGTCAAAAGGGTGGTTAGGTTTAAGTCCTATGATCCAACCAGAACCGGAGGGATCTTCCCAGGGACAATCCAATAGATTATTAGAAGTCCTTAGGAAAGATGGAGTAGAATGTGAACGTAGCTGAATGCCGACTAAGTACTGATGATAGCACTGGAACAATCACAACAAGGTGCTATTAATGATGTCTTGGTAAGCATTGAAGGGGTTAAAGAATGAAAAAGAAATGTAAGGATAAAGGGTCTAAAGAAAGAAGCCCTCCATACAACTTAGGCAGAAACCGGGTCAACTCATCATGAAGACAAACTCATCATGGACCCAGTGATGTGAAGCACAACCCTTTCCTAGCTACTCAGACTTCTCTCAAAAGAAGTTTGTTTTATTGTCACGGAGATCAACACGACTTCTATTGACCTTCTCACTCCGAGATTGTTGATATTGAATAGGTGGCATCTGCTCCAGCCTCCGACCACTAAAAGTGCACAAATCGAGTCTAGAGCCAAGAGATCAATCAAATCTCGTTAGGACACACGGATGAAGATCAAGAGAGTCCTACGCTATATCCTTGCGATATTGCTAGAACACTCAGAGTGATACTACTTAGTATTCACAATGATGAGTGGAAATCCTTCCAGTGTTAACATCAAACAGCACTGCGGTAGGTCATATGCAAGATTCTTTATGAATTGAACATATGTAAAACTGAAAAGCAACAGTGGTTTGATTCTGAATTGATTCAAACTCGTTTCAGGTTTCTACGCAATATCTTTATGGTCTTGCCAGAACATTCAGAGTGATATTTATTAATATTCATAGTGACGAATGGAAATCCTTCTAGCGTCAACATCAAACAGCGCTACGGTAGGTGACTTGTGAGATTCCTATGAATCAAACTTGTGTCAACTAGAAAGCAACAATGGTAAGATTCTTAATGAATCAAACTTGTTCCAGGAATTTGAATTGACAACTTTAATCAAGCGGATATTTATCCAATTGATTCACTCTTTATGTTCGCAGTCTTGCTTTGAGACGGTCGAGTAAAGAGAACGGCTTGTACTGCCGTGAAACCCTGTCAAGGAGATTCTTAATTGAATCTACCTGATCACAGGTACGATATTTAATATCGTATAACGGTCTTCACCGACCGGAGGTAAAACGCTACCGATTTAGGACGAATGTCAAAGCCATTCAGTCCGTGTCTATGTTTTGTCTCGAGAAGGTGGTGTCACGGTGTACTCAGCAAAGTCAAAGATTCACAACCACATATTCATGCCCAAAGACTTATCCAACAATTGATAGTGTGAGCATGTGGATAAAGACACAAGATCACAAGATGGCAAAGACAAGTCAAGAATGATTTGAAGATCTCAAGACTAAAAGACAAAGTCGAAAGACAACGACAAAGGCTCAAAGATCACCACATGAAGGAACAAAACTACTGTTACACGTTCAAGACTCATGTATGACGAAATTCATAAATCTCCATTGGAATCCAAATATCAAAGAGGAATGACCTCACATTGGGGGAGATTGTTAGCCTCAAAATATTGAGTCAAACAAGAATGTTCGGTCATAGGTTTCTATTGTAATATTTATTAGAACGTTGTAATAAGTAGTTATTTAGTCGTGGTTTACGGGCTTGGATTTAAACTAATTAAAGTCTATAAAGACAAGCCCGGCCCAATATATAGTCCATTAAAGCCCGCATGTGGGTGGACTATATATACTACCCTCCTAGCATGTTAGGAGGGTGGATGGTCATTTGTAAATTCTTTTCTCTAATCTAATCTCACCAAGTTAATCATCTCTCTCTTTTCTCTCTCTAGTTTATCTCTCTAAAATTCATCTCATTTCTTACTTTCTTTCATAAATTCGTGTATAACATCACTCATATATTAGGGACAACAGAAAGGATTCGGACGATAAAGGTTTTATACTTGGTTGCAAAATCGAGTATTAACTTACCACCCTTAAGTTTCACTTTACCCATACCAAGCTTAAAAATGGGATCATTGTATTCACAAGTAAAAAGTGCATCAACTTATTCATGACAATTAAATGTGGAACCGGTTATTATTTGAGCAAATTGCTTGAGAGCAAATTTGTCCTTATTTGAAGCGTGAAATATAAGAAATGCAAAATCCAAAAATAAGGAAGCACGGTTTTAATCCTAAGTAATCCTCTCATCCATTACTTGAAAAACCGCTCACAACTAGTATAAGTCCGTTTCAAGAGTAATAAGTCATTCGCCTTATGTGTAAAATCCTTATGTCATGCATTATTAAGTAGCTACACACTCGCTAAGGAAAGAAAAATAAAACTCACTCAATAATTTACATCCGCCGCCTTTTTAAGACTTTGGATCTTCAATCTCGCAACCCGTCAAGGTAATATTGGATTGGAACAACTATTAAATCCCCGCAACCCGTCAAGGTAATATTGGAATCTAATAGTTACTATAAATAACACTTCACTGCCCCTCTTGGGAGTCTTGTATAATTATTATTTTTTTTCTTTTCTTTTTTCTTTTTTTTTTCTAGCCACTCATTTTTTTGTAAGCCGCTCTTATTATTCTTTATTCCTCACAAAGAAAGTTGAAAAGAATAAAAGGAAAAACACCCGCTAAGTATTAAGCATGACATAAGTCTAGTACACATAAAACGTTCTAACTTAGAATCTTAAGACGTACTTATACCAACCGTGAATGATTAGACAAAAATGCATAAGAGATTACAAACCAATTAAAACTGTTCTTGATTATTTATTAACATATATACATGCGAAGAAAATAGAGGTAAAGAAGAGAAGGGTTTAGCCACAAGTAATTATCATGAAGTTTATCTAGCCCTTTTATACTTGCTTCAACTCTATCATTTCCCATTCTCCACAAATATAAAATCTCAAATAATGAGAGTGGTGGATGCTTAGCCTAATAGACCCAATGAAGGACTACATGGTTAGGATACTAGCTAGAGAGTGCTTGGATAAGCAAACTCGGGTTGAGTCAAAATATCCATGGCGGGCCTAATATGTCAAAGAAGTCTAAATTTGTTAAACCATGTTCTTAATATATTTTTTTCCTTTTTATATATATTTTTTTTGAAAAATAAAAGAAGAAATATATACAATGCAAATGTGTTATGAAAAATGAAAAGAAAATGATTAATGCAAAAACTATGAATGCATACTTTTGGTGGCCAAAGTAGATCAAAAATTTGAAAAATGTTTGAAAAATTAATTTCCAAGTTATCATGAAGTTAAGGCAATGGTCTAGGTAAGGTCACTTCGATAGAAGTCTCCCCTACACTTAAGATAAACATTGTCCTCAATGTTTAAGAGCATGGAGTAAACTCCCCTACACTTATGACATTGATAACTTTGCTTAACTCAAGCTAAGGAATAGACAACTAAAGGGTATTCATTTTAAGCAAAAGTGTTTTGAATATCACAATAGCAAAAACTAATCGAAGTGAACCAGATACACGGGCCTCCTCCATAAGCTCCAAGCATGAAATGTGAGAGAGAAACCCTTCAAGCAAACACCAAAAGACGAAGAAAGGCAACCCCTCCACTTCAACTCTACTATAACATCCTTTTAATTACACCTAACCTATTTAGATCTACTATATGTTTTCTAACCTAGTTATTCATTGCTTGAGTTTTTTTTAACCCTAAGTCGCTAGCTCGACTCGGCCCCGAAAGGTTGTCCTTGGGGAAACCATCATGGAGAATAAAGGATATCCATTTTGAAGCACATCTCACATGATACACTCAAACTTAGCACGTTGCCATTTACTATAAGATTTACAATATCCGCCTCGATAAATGGAACGGTCCAACATGTCTCAAGTTTGTCCAACATACTAAATCTCTCATATAGGAAGCACCCCAGGATCAAATACATAGTTTCCATCTCGACATGTGAACAACTCCAAAGTAGGTAGCATCACCAAAGTAAGCTCATACAAGAAGCCCATATCAATAGAAGTCACACTCTTAAGTGGAGTAGATGAAACCAAGGTGTCTCAAACATACGTATCCCAGGATAAAAAACCTTTCCCTTCATGGGAAAATAAGAAGATGAACTCGTATCCACCATATAAGATTCCCCCTTAGTTATCAAAGCATCATAAGACAATGAAGGTGTAGGTATCAAAACATTCATAACAAGTATATCCATGTTAGGCTCTTCATCATCATCAAAAGGTGGGTAATCTTTCATAGAAGGCATAGAGAAAGGAGGATCAAGATTAATAGTGTCTTGTGAAGGAGGTGTAGGCTCTAGGGTCCCAAAAATCATGTTCTCAATAAGACGAATATCCTCTTCCAAATTAGAAAAAGACGTATCAACCATAATATCATCTCTCTTAAGATAATCTTCAATTTGTTTATCTATCAATTCATCTTCACTAAGCAATCTTTTAATCTTTAGAACCTCCTCATTCTCATCAATGATAGACCCCTCCTCATCACTATAGTAATCATAGATTGGTTTGTCAAAGATTGGTGACTCCTTAAAACTCAAGGAAGTGTGATCATCAAAAATGAAGATTCACAAGTGGAAAACTCATCATCACTATAATCATCATATATTGGTGTATCACAAAGAGAAGGTTCATCATCGCTAAAATCCTCATTGGTTTCTTCATCATGGTGGAAAAGTGGGTTATCAAATGATGTTTCAAAAAGGGGATTGGAAAGAATCACAAAATCACTTGGAAGAATAGGTGAAGGAGTCATAGAGAACATGGATTCATCATCAGATGTGAAGGACTCATCACTATCATAAGGATCATCAAAGGTTGCATCACAAGAATTATAAGGTGGGAGAGGAGAAGGATCCACATTTCCTATAGGAGCAAACTCTTCATCCAAATTAGGAATGTTATCTTGACAAGACAAATCATTGGATGATATAGCATAAGATGCATCACTAGAACCACAATCATCATCCTCTATTTGTGGTAAGTCTTGCACAAACTCTTCCTCAATCTCATTATCCCTTTCTTTAAACAATTCATCAAGATCAAAATCACCAAAATCACTAGTAGTAGCATGAAAGTCAACATGTGATGAAATCTCAATGTGATCATGAGGAGAAGAGGTATCAATACAAAGCTCGTCACATGGTTCATTGGAAACCCTCTCAAGCTCTCTTTGGATTAGGATAAGGTTCTCAACACTAGAAGAGGTTAATTCATCCGAATTGGTGTTTGTATTAGTGCTAAGAGGCTCGTCCCCCATGGTTAAAGAGTCGGTGGGTCCCATGTGAGGTAAAGGTGATGAAGGTGTGTATGGCTCAAGTATAGTCGGTGGAGAGATGGAAGGGTCTATAATAGGAACATCACTAAGTGTATCATCCTCAACATCTACTCTCAAAGAAGGCTCATCATCAGGTAAAGCATCGTCAAGTCTCATGAGTTGCAAGACGTGTGTTCGCAAGCCTAAGATGTTCGGATCAGTTGCCTCTTTCATTTGCTCAAGTGCTTGCATTATAAATTTAAAAGCATCTTTGCTCAAGAAATGATAAATTCCTTGATTTTGAAAGGTTGTTTGATTATGATTTTGAAAATTCTCTTCATTTTGAAAATCGTCTTGATTTAAAAATTCTTGATTTTGAAAATCCTCATTAAACCCTTGATCATAATCACTCGCGTATAGATGACAATTATTTTCACCATGCGTTCCTCCACAAATCGCACAAGGCCCATACACAACTCGATATTGCTCGTCTTGTAATATCTCCAAAATAGGACGATTATCCATGTGTGGCAAAATGGTCGAATGTATATACAAGTGAAATGACGTTTAAAAGCTTCCTCAGAGAAGGAAGTAATACACCAATGGTGGTATGGTTACACGCGTGCAAGTACACGTGTAAGTAAACTTGAGGAGTGAAAGATAAGCTCTCGGTCGACTTTTGAAGGAGAAGAGATTATCTCCCTCGAGGTTCGATATGAAATATCCGCAAGAAAGTATAATATATGTAATTACTACTTGGGTGCAAGACCCCCAATAAAGCCTTCCTTCTTAGAATACGCACTAGTGAACGGGGGGTTAGGTGGCGCAAAGCACTTAAGTACCTATTGACCCTTAGATGGCATTTTATAGCACATATCCTTTCTATTCACTTTGTAGTTTGTATTCTTCGAATTATTGCCTATTGGAAGTATTTATCTATTCTTTCTTTATTGAATTTGATTGATACACGTGTCAAGGACCGGAACGCCCCCTAACACGGTGTATTGCCTCGACAATACTTATGGAGGTAGGTATATTAAGTGTTTGTATACGTATACTTATTTACATATAATAATATATCAAAAATATTTTTGTATTTATTTGTCTTTTAAGAAAAATAATATATGTACGTAAAAACGATGAAAACCGATATAATATATATTTTTGGGTGTAATCTTTTAGGAAAAAGATTACTTTTTGGATTTTTTTATTTTTTGGTTCAATTCTTTAGGAAAAGAATTGATTTTTGTGATTTTTTATTTTTTTTGTATTTTTATATTTTTTATTTTTTTTATGTTTTTGATTTATAATACGTAAAAATAACGTTCACAAAGTGAACGGATCCCAAAATCCAATCGTCTCACTCGAAACCGTTAATCTTCATGAAAAGAACCGGCAGCGGCGCCATTTAATATTTCATTTTTAGTATCGTCTCGTCTCGGAATCTAATCGAATTGATCAACAAGTTTACAAGTTTGACTTAATTGTTTTTGGTTGTAAAAGTTTGATTAGTAATCTATGTCTAATTGGCAAATAGCAAGTAAAAAGGGTAAAAATAATATCTAATATGTAATACGTACTAATCTAAAAACATATTGCAAGTACTACAATTAAATGCACAAAGTAATATTAACAAAACAATATCAATCTTAACAAGTCTAATACAAATTTTGTAAAAGTAACATATAAAAAAAAGTAAAAACCTATTTTATCCAAAATTAAAACTGATTTTTAATAACAAAATTACAATGACTAAAACAACAGTAACAACTACAAACAAATAGCCCAATAAGAAAACCTCAAGCCCAACTACTTAACGAGACTAAAAGACCTAAACTAATAAGGACTACTAACACAAGAAAGTTTTAACTGAAGGACTAACTAGCTAACCAACTTAACTGTCTTGGACCGTGACTGTAATGAAGAGATGCAAAGTAAAGGGTTAAACATGTAACTTCACAAAACTAAATGCAAATAGACTTTAAAAAAGATTACACATCTGTTACTTTTTTTTATCTAGCTTAACTAAGCTTTTCTAAAGTTGTTTGCTAATGATTCTTTAAGCTATAATAAAAGAGAAGTGAAACACATTAATCCATTCATACAGGGGATCCAAAACTCCAAACTTTACAATCTAAATCCTACTGATCTAAGAGCAATTATCCTACAAATCTAGCATTTCAGCAACTAAAAATGGCCCATACTCATTCTTACAGTCATTTGTTTGATTAACTAAGCTAATTGACTTTTAAAGTTGGAATTTGCTCACAAAAAGGCTGCTAAATGAATACTACAAAGTACCTTTAATCAACCTTCAAACTACCTATGCAAACCATGGGATGTAAAATCCTAAACAAAGATATCTAATTAGTAAAAGAACCAAATTAAAGTTATTACACTATCTTAAATCCACCAGATATGGACCTATTAAACTGCTAACATTTCTGATATTAACTAGAAAGCAAAGGCAAAATCCTACCCTCGTTGACTTGAATACTAGCACAAACATGCTGACCTTATATTGAGACTAAATGGACTCTAAACTCATTAACTAGTCTCTGAACTATTTCACTTAGTACATTACTAAAATCAATAAAATGAAACTGTTAGGACCATTGGAATAGTTAAATGTAATAGGTAGACTAGGAGGTATGTAGTTCCTCCTGGTCCTAGTAGTAGTAGGAGCAAGTCGTGCTCCTGGTCCTAGTCAAAGTCAAACTTTATTATTTATTTATTATTATGTTAGGATATGCATGAGATATGTTAGGAAAGGATATGTATATCAGTTTTACACGTTTTGTTTAATGCTGTATTAGGGTTTCCTTGTAGTATAAAAGGAACCTGAGGCAAAAGGGTTAGAGACACCTTCATCAAACGTAGTTCTAGTCATTATCAATATTAGAAATCCTTAGAAAGGATCAAGTCTTTATAGTTATTCTGTTCTTCTTTATTATATTTGTATTCCGCATTTATATTGTGTATAGAGTCTCTCTGTGAATAGACTTGTGATAGAAGTCGTTCACCGTTCCTGACAGGTTGCAAGATCCACATCTAGTGGACCCAACAAGTGGTATCAGAGCCTGGCAGGGTCTCTGTACAAGAAGAATCAAGTTTTCTTATTACTGACATTTTTGTTTTATCATGTCTGCCTCAACTTCTACTCAAACAGGAGAAGACAGCACTCCTAAAACTGTGCAACCTCCACAGATCGTTGCTACAGTTTCCAACACGAATGGTAAATTCCCTCTTCTGAAAAAGGACGAGTATGATAGTTGGGCAATGAAGATGGAATGGTGGATCACCAATACTGATCAAGACCTTTGGAAGGTTATTCTGAATGGGAACAACAGGAAGCTAACTGGAAGAGACAAGAATGGTAATATTACTCTTCTTGACCCTAAAACTCATGAAGAAATCATAGCCATTCAGAAGGAGGTCAAAGCAAAAACTATTTTGCTTCAATCTCTTCCTGATGATCACATGGGTGACTTCTACCATTTGGATGATGCTAGAGAGATTTGGAATGGAATAAAAGCAAAGTTTGGTGGGAATGAGGAGTCAAAGAAAATGCGAAGATCCATGCTGAGAGATGAATTCACAGAATTCAAAATCTCAGAAACTGAAGGTTTACATCAAGGGTATGACAGGTTCCAAAAGATATTGAGCCAATTGAATCAACTTCGGTCAAAGCCTGACGATGGTGATATTAATGCAAGGTTTCTTAGAGCCTTACCCTACTCATGGAATCAGGTAGTAATCTCTCTCAAAGCAAAAGGTGGGCTTGACTATCTCAATTTTGATGATCTATTTCATAAGCTCAAAACTTTTGAACCTCATGTGAGAGGATATTCAAGTGATTCTTTTCCCACTCCTGCTAATTCTGCCTTTGTGAGTTCTATGGCATCCAGTCCCATGTCGTATGCTAGTAGCCCAAGCAATACTGTGTCTTCTCAACATACTTTTCAGCATACTTCTGCTCCTGATCCTACAGCCAAGTCTGGTAGAAGCCGTTCTTTATTCTTTTGTGGCTGATGTTGATGCTCAACAACAACTTGCTTTTGATGACTTCAAACAGGTCGATAAACTTGACCTGGATGAAATGGATCTTAAATGGCAGATGACCATGCTCACTCTTAGGGTTCACAAGTTTGAGAAGAAAGCAGGTCGAAAATTTAATTACAACCTAAGGGAGCCAGCAAGATTCTCCAGAAGCAAGGTTTGATGCTATAACTGCCAGCAACAAGGTCACTTTGTAAGGGAATGCCCTAGCAAGAATGACCAGGAGAAGAGCGGGTACTCAGCTTTTAGGGTTCAGGAGGTAAAAGATGACAAGAAGGCATTGGTATCTGTTGACTCTATGGTCAACTGGAATGATCATCAGACTACCACTTTGGAATCAGCTGAGTCCTCGACTGACGTGTTTGCAATGATTGTTGGGAATCTATCTGATGCAGAAGAAGCAGACGAGTTTGCTCTTATAGGCATCTCACCTCAGGTACAACATTGTCCTCTTGGTTGTCATGATAAATATTCAGAATTGTTGTCCCAATTTAATGAAGTAAATGATCAGAATGATAAGTATTTTTTAGAGGTTCAAGCCTATAAGGCTTCTTTAAACACATTGGAACAACAAAAGAGGTGGCAACAAGATACTCAACGTGAGTATGAGGATAAAATTAGGATACTGAGCATCGATTTAGAAAACACAACAAACATGCTTAAATATACAGAAAAGGTAAAAGATGCCAGTATCAAAGAAAAATAGGAGATGCAAGAAAGATTAGATGCTACAATGTTGAGATTTGAAAAATGGCAAAAGGCACCTAAAAATCTTTCAAAATTAATCGATAGTAGCATGTCTGGTAGGACTAAAAGAGGGTTAGGATTTGATAAATATATTGATTCAAAAGATGTGTTTGATTTATCTTTTTCAAGTGTCTTTGATGCCGACAAAGAGGAAGAGGGAGAACCTAGTTACAATAGGTTTAAACCAGCAGCGGAAATGCATGCTGTCCCTCCCCCTCTTACTGGAACTTTCATGCCCACCTCTAGGCATAATGACTTGGATGGATCACAGATGCATGAGTCCCTAAAAAGTTCTACTAATTCTAATGACTTTGTCTCGTGTACTTCAGTGACAAAGCCAGTGACTCTGCATCAAGTGGTTCAAGTGAAGAGTCAAGACCTACAAGTTCCAAGAAGAATGATCATGCTGCTACTAGTGCTAGGAAGTGTGAAGAGAAAGTTACTTTTAAGTCAACTGTGTCTGGTCCTGGTTTATTGAGTCCTAGGAAGATTGATTCTCCTAGAATTGTGTGTAATAATGTTAGCAGTATGAAACAATGTCATTCTAATAAAAGGTCGATTAAAACATGTTTTGTTTGTGGAAGTGCATTTCATTTGATTAAACATTGTGATTTTTATGACACACATGCTTCTGCTCATCAAGCATTTCCTGCTCCTGGTCCACCAGGAGTTGCTCCATATACTTCTAGAAGACTCAATCCTAGTGCTCAATCGTTTTCTTCTTCTAGAAAGTCCTCTCCATTAGCTTCTGATCATTGGAGAAACATTGGATTAACAACAAATAGAACCACCAGTAACTATTTTCAAAATTTAAATCCAATTTATCCACATAATTTTGACCATATGTATTTTGGTTTGGGAAGTTTGGGAACTGCTGTTAAGCCCTCAGCAGGTTGTTCTTGGTCAAACACTAATACCCATATGATGCATAGGCAACCAAGGAACAACGGTAGATCTCATCAATCTTCTTGGCTCTCTACTAAAGATCCACAAGGCAGGCTCAAACCTGAAAAGGTTTGGGTCCCCTTAAGACACTAACGTTTGCATTTTTATCTTGTTGTTGTAGGTTACTCCATACCAAGATCCTAGTCTAGGAATTGTTGATAGTGGTTGCTCTAGGAGCATGACAGGAAATAAAAGTCTTCTCTCTAACTTTGTACCATTTCAAGGCGGCAAGGTCTATTTTGGTGGAGGTGAAGGCAGGATCACTGGCAAAGGAACAATTCAGACGCCTAATCTAAATTTTGAGCAGGTCTACTATGTGGAAGCACTTCAGCACTTCAACTTGATATCTGTCTCTCAGATTTGTGACAAGAAGCAGTTTGTTCTCTTTACGGATACTGATGCACTTGTGCTCTCCAAAGACTTTAAACTTCCGGATGACTCACAGGTTCTGCTCAGAATCCCTAGAAGACACAATCTCTATAGCATCAAGCTGAATGAAGTCAACCCTACTGGTCAACTAGCATGTTTGGTTGCTAAAGCCTCAGAAGATGAAGCCACTCAATGGCACAGAAGGATGGGGCATGTGAACTTCAATACCATTCACAAATTAGCAAATTTGAATCTGGTCTCTGGTTTACCTCCCAAGTCATTTAGAAATGATATAAATTGTATTGCTTGCAGCAAAGGCAAACAGCATAAAGCATCCTTCGAGGCCATTACTGCTCTTAGTCTTATTACTGAACCATTGCAGCTACTACATATGGATTTATTTGGTCCTACCTCCATTAGGAGAATTGACCACAAACAATTCTGTCTGGTGGTAACTGATGGATATAGCAGGTTCACGTGGGTGTTCTTCATGGCTGCCAAGAGTGAGACCTACTCAATTCTGAGAGATTTTCTTACCCTTATAGAGAACCAGTTGTCCAAGAAGGTTAAAGGTATTCGTTGTGATAATGGAACCGAGTTCAAAAATAAAGACCTCATAGCACTTTGTAATGCTAAGGGCATCAAAAGAGATTATAGTGCAGCAAGAACTCCTCAACAGAATGGCGTGGCAGAAAGAAAGAATAGGACTCTAATAGAAGCAGCAAGAACAATGCTTGCCGATTCCAAGCTTCCAACCATGTTCTAGACAGAAGCTGTTAATACTGCAAGTTATGTTTTGAATAGGGTTTCTATTACCAATCCTCACAAGAAGACTCCTTATGAGCTCCTAACGGCCAAAGTTCCAAATATTGCTCATTTGAAGCCATTTGGGTGTCCTGTCACCATTCTGAATACTAGTGACTATTTGGGGAAGTTTGATGGCAAGGCAGATGAAGGATACATTGTGGGATATTCAGCTCACTCTCGGGCTTATCGTGTCTACAATCTCCAAGCCAAGTGGGTCATTGAAACTATAAATCTCAGGTATTTTGAAGAGAAGTCAAACATCCAAGGCAAGGGTCCTGAATCGTATTTTGATCTTGATTATCTTAGTGATTCATTAGGATATTTTTGTTTCAAAACTAACCATGATGCAGGTCCACAAGTGTTTGCAACTTCTAGCACAGGTGTTCCTTCTAGTCTTTCTGACTCAGATGACGAGGATGATATTTTTGTGGTTCCATCCTACTCCACCACAGTCTCTCCTACTCCTCCTAGTGATGAAACTCCATTGGATGTATTGGATTCCCAAGTAGCTCTTGACACCCTAATCAAACAACAAAAAGAAGCTACTATAGCAGCTGCTCAAGGTGGCTTTGAGTTTCCCTTGAATATGCCTACTAACAAAGCTGCTCCTAGTACCCCAGCTACTACTCCTAGTGCTAGTTTAACACATATTGGTATTCTGGCTAGTGAGTGTGCTTCTCATACTCGATTCTCCAGTCCTTCTGATTTGGGGAACCATCAAAAGAGGTCTTCTACCAAGCTGGATGATATTCATAAACAACCAATAGATGGCATTTTCAACGCTGCTTCATATGATGCTGACTTTGTTGGGGATCTCAATAACTTGGCACCAGAAGTAGAGGTAGCTTCCTATCCAGTGTTGAAATCCCACAAAGATCACCCTACCACTCAAATCATTGGAGATCCTGGTTCTACTGTCAAGACACGCAGAATGCATAAGAAGGCCTCGTCTGATCATCATGCTCTTGTGAGCTATATTGAAGATCAAAAGCGTAATAATCATACGGACTTTCAACACTGTTTGTTTGCTTGTTTTCTTTCATAGGTGGAACCTAGATTGGTCACTCATGCTCTTGAAGTTCAAAGTTGGGTGGAGGCTATGCAGGAGGAAATGCAGCAATTCTTGTTTCAGAATGTTTGGGTTCTAGTTGACTTACCAGATGGAAAGACAACAATCAATACCAAATGGATTCTCAAGAACAAGAAGGATGCACGGGGAATTGTCGTGAGGAATAAAGCTAGGCTTGTCGCACAGGGCCACACTCAATTTGAGGGCATTGAGTACACTGAAGTTTTTGCTCCGGTTGCTAGGATTGAGGCTATTCGTCTGTTTTTGGCTTTTGCTTTTTATGTGGGCTTTATGGTTTTTCAGATGGATGTCAAGTGTGCATTTCTCTATGGCAAGATTGATGAGGAAGTGTATGTCACTCAACCTAAGGGCTTTGTAGATACACTTCATCCCAAGAAAGTTTACAAGGTGGTCAAGGCTCTTTATGTATTACATCAGGCTCCTAGAGCTTGGTATGAGCGTCTTTCAACTTTCTTGTTAAAGAATGGCTATAGAAGAGGTACTATTGACAAAACACTATTTCTTAAGAGGAATACCAAGGACATTATCCTTGTTCAGGTTTATGTGGACGACATTATCTTTGGTTCTACTAAGAAGGAATGGTGTGATGAGTTTGAACACTTGATGAAAGGCGAATTTCAAATGAGTGCTATGGGAGAGATTTCCTTCTTCCTTGGTCTTCAAGTCAAGCAACAGTCGGATGGGATCTTCATCAGTCAAGATAAATATGTTCATGATATCCTTCAGAAGTTTGACATGGATCCTCTTAGACCAGCAGCAACTCCTTATGAAGTTGCTAAAGTCAAACTCAAGAATGAGCCAGATCCCCTGGTCAATGTTCACATGTACATGTCTATGATTGGCTCACTCATGTATTTGACTGCATCACGTCTGGATATCATGTTTGCAGTAAGTGCTTATTCTAGACATCAGGTGGCTCCAACGGTTTCTAACTTGAATGCAGTTAAGAAGATTTTCAAGTATATCAAGGCTCAACCTAAACTGGGCTTGTGGTATCATAAAGAATCACCTTTTGTTCTTGAAGCATATAGTGATAGTGACTATGTAGGTGCTAATAATGACAGAAAATCTACTACTGGTGGTTGTCAATTTTTTGGTCGACGACTTATTTCATGGCAATGCAAGAAACAGACGATAGTAGCTACTTCTTCAACAGAAGCTGAATACGTTGCTGCTGCTAGCTGTTGTGGACAAGTATTGTGGATCCAAAACCAGATGTTGGATTATGGGTTCAATTTTATGAACACCAAAATTTTCATTGACAATCAAAGTACTATCTGCATTGTGAAGAATCTTGTTTTTCATCAACGTACAAAGCATATTGAAATTCGGCACCATTTTATACAGGATGCCAATGAGAAGAAGTTGATACAGGTTCTTAAAGTTCATACGGATGATAATGTTGCTGATTTGTTGACAAAAGCTTTTGATGGTCCTCGGTTCAACCACTTGGTGGTTCACATTGGGATGGTCAATCCTTGAGGTCTAGGATTGAGGGGAGGCTACGCCTAAGGGGAGGCTTCGTGTACATATTTCTTTGCACAGACTAACATATTGGTAGATTTTAACAACATATTGCATTGGTTCTGGTGGTGTGTGTTACTCCTGGTGGAGGTTTTTGCTCACTTCTGATGGTTATACTCTTTCATGACTGGCTTCTAGTTCTTTTTGGTTAGCTTCTAGTCATTCTTGGTTGGCTTCTACTGGATAAAAATCCTTCTTTGTCAAGTGAAGGTTGGCTTCTGGTACTGGTTTGGGACACTGTTCATCTTATTGACTTCTGTTGACCACATTCTGCTTCTAGTATTGACCATTGTGCGCTTTACTTTTAGTCAACACATTCAAATTATGGTATTTATACTCTTATTTAACTTTGGTAAATTGGATTTGGAAATAATGTTAAAAGGGGCAAGTGGTTACTTTGCAATAACTGTCTAATTTGAAAGGGCAACCCCCATTATTAGGGGTCAATGAACAATTACTCCCACCATTATTTATGGTCAATTAACCCCCCTTGACTCATTCATCTCACTCATAACACACACAAATCCGATCCTACTCTCTCAACCCTAACTAAAATCATCTTCCATTCAATTAATCAAGATCCATGGCTGCCCTGATATACCAACTTGCTCACAACAAGGTCGCCTATCTAGGGGATGGTCCACACCGTGATGATTTCACTGACATTCTGGACTTCATTGAGGCTTCAAACCTCAGGTATGCTTTTACTGTATGTCCCACTATTTATGATAGTGTCATTCATCAGTTTTGGGCTTCTGCTCGTCTTTTGGCTGTGGTTGGTCGTCCACGTAAACTCCATGCTACCATAGAGGGTTGTTCATACGTGGTTTCTGAGGCTTCTATTCGAAGTTCCCTTCATCTTCAAGATGAAGGTGGTGTTGTTTCCATCCCCAATGCGGAGGTGTTGGAGGGGATGGCTGCACTTGGGTATAATCATGGGGGGAAGTTTAACTTCCAAAAGAATCGGTTTCCCCCCAATGGAAGATTCTAGTGCATTTTCTGATTCATTGTTTAAGTCCCAAGTCTGGGAGTTGGGATGCTTTCCCTACTCCTTTGGCTACTGGTCTCATTTTCTTAGCACAGGGTAGGGTTTTTAATTTCTCTCGTTATTTGTTTGAGGGGATGGTTAGCAATCTGTCTAGTGCTGGTTCTAGGAAGAAGTTTCTGATGTATCCTAGGTTTTTATAACAGATACTTGTTTGTATACCTCGTGATAGGGCTGAACATGCGCCTTCTAAGCTTACTGCCAAAGTGTAATATAATATGGTCCATGGGTTTAGCGGGGAGTGGAGGCCCCTTACTGAGGCCATGTTGGGGCTGGCTCAGGGTCCTCCTGATGTTGTGGTTCCTCCGGTTGAACAACCCGAGGAGGAACCTCAATTAGGTGATGACCCGATGGAGGAGGAGGATCATGCTGGTGGTGCACCTCATGTGGTTGAGGAAGAGCCGGTTGAGGAGGTGGTGGTTGAAAGGCCATCCACTTCCAAGGCTGCTCCTTCTTCATTGCCACATTCGTCTCCATTTGTGGAGACTCCCCCTCCTAGTCCTGCTCCACACTCTTCTGATAAGCCTTTTGGTGCTAGTGCTCCTGATGTTGACCCATCTGTTGCTTCTGGTTCCAATGACGCCTTCCTTGACCTAAGTCCTCTTGGTGGGAAAGCGGAGGAGCCTATTACACTTACTTCTTTACTTGATCTTATGCACAGGTATCATGCACGGATTCTTTCCTTGGAAGCAGATTTGAATCAACACCGGAAGCTTACTAGGGAATTTGTTCTTCCCATGGCTGATCGAATCAAAGCCTTGGAGACTCAGCAAAGACGACGAAAGAAGCATGTGGTTCACTCTGATTCTGATGAGGAGGTTACGGATCGTGTTGAGGATGGTTTGACTTTGTTGGCAAAGGCTGCCTTTGCTGATAAATTGTATGATGATTTGCCGATTCCTCCGACTTCCTCCAGTGTTCCTTCTCCTGCTGCTATTCCCACACCAATGGAAGGTGCTTCTGGTCCTACTGCTGGTTCCAATGCTGGTCCATCTCATGATCCAAAGGGGAAGGCTCCCATGATTGATGCTCCCTCACCACCTCGCAAGCGTACACGCAGACAGCTTGAGGAGGATAGGTTGGGTGAGGAGGTTGCTCAAAGGATGCAAGCCGAATTTGATCAAGCTGCTCGGGCTGAGGAGGAAGCGCTTCAACAGTAGAGACGTGAACAAGTGCAGCATGATGCTATGCATTGGAATGATAGCGATTGGATGCAGGTGCTGACTATTCTTACCAAGGATTATTCCCAGTACACTGATCTTTTGGGTTCGGATGTGGATGAGCATAACTGTATTCCTCAGGCCATGGTGTTAATACGCAAGCATCAATTGGCGCTTGCTGCAAAGCTTCGTGAGAAGCGTAAAAACAAACCTTTGTCAAGAGCTGAGGAACGAAAGCAGATGCAGCGGTATGTGAAGTATCAGTCGGCTGCCTATTTCACTACTGGTTGGAAGTGGGACAGGGTTCGGGCTTTGTCTTTTGATGAGCTTAAGGTGCTCTATGAATGTATGGTCAAGCATCAGAGCACCCCAATTCCGGAACGATTTTTTTATCGTTCTTCTCCACGTGTGGTGACCACTTCTTCACCTGCTGTTACTACTGGTCCTACATCTGATACTACTCCTGGTTCTGCTGCTATTCCATCGGTTTTTGCTGCTTCTACAGTTGGTACCACCCCTACTCCTTCGGTTGCTCCTCCGGTTTTTTTCTTCAGGTCCTGCTACCACCACCACACATGCTACCACCACCACCTTTGCTACCACAACCACCACTACTGCTACACCTGCTATGGCATCACCATCACCACCCGTGCCGGGTTCTCAACCTATTCCTTCTTCTAGTGCAGCTCATGGTGATCCTTTGGGTGGGCAAACTATTAATTCTACTTCTACTACTCCCACTTCTGCTGCTCAGGTAAAGGTAAAGGTTGAACCCTCGCCTAGTGATCCCACACTTCGCCGTTCGCTTCGCAAGAAATAGGCTCGACGTGTTCGACGTGGCAAGACTGTTCCCTATGAGAAGCGTGCTCCCAAAAATCTTATTGATGTAGCTTCTGATAGTGACTCTAATTTGCCTTTGGGTAATGGATATATTACTGGTTGGACGGTTGCGCATTCCACGACTCTTCCTGGTACGGTATCTCATAGGATTATTCTGAGTGATGGGTCTGTCAGGTTTGCTTCGGGTCTGCAAGGTATTTTGTCTTGGGTGGATCGTAAGGATCTTATGGCTTTATATGGGTTTGTGGATGCCGGCATGCCTGTTCATCCTAATGATGTGCCTTCCTGGCCTGGTCTGCGAGTATGGGCTGATTTGAAGATGATGCTTGATGCCCCTCCCCATGCTCCTATCTCTGGTATCTGGAAGGATCAGCCACAATGGGTTATTCAGCGATGGAAGTTGTATGCGGGCTGTGGTGTGCATATGTTAGAGTTGGAATCTGGTCTTATGGTATTCATGCTCACCGACTTGGATTATCCGTTGACGATTGCTTCGATGGAGGCTATGCTGGCTTGTCACTTGCAGATTTCTAATGCCCCCTCAGGGAATGAGTCTTCAATGGCAACTGCATTGGTGGAAGGGATCCAAGCTCGTTTGAAAGCTGATAAGATGGCTGCTTCTGGTCTTTGAAATGGTTGGTTTGTAAGTGGTTATGTTTTGTGTTTTTGATCATTTGTTCATATTGCAATTCTTTTCACCAATATGTAAAGTGATTAGTGATTTTCATTCAATATAGTAAAAAAAAAACACAAATTGATTTTAAAAAAAAAAACTATACTTTTTATATAATATCTGCTTATACTTTAAACACATCATGGATTTTACACTTGTGGATATAATACCATCTGCTGATTCACACTTTGGGTTCTGGTTGCTGATTCATACTTGTGCTGGTTACTGGTTTCATCTGGTGTTGGACTTGGTCCTCACAACAAATGGTCCTCAACTCACCATGTCTCACCGACAAGAAAGAGTTGATTCACCTTGAGGGTACGGCTCCTGGTGTGATTCTCAAATCCGTTGATGGTTGCCAGGTTACCCAAACTGGATGGTTTTCACTTGCCATGGTCCTAGACTGAAAAGTGGCTAATCCAAGGGGGTACGGCTCTTGGTAAAGATTTTATCAAATCCGTTGATAGCTGTAATAGCTTGCTTAAATCTATAGGGTTTTCAACTCACCGATGCTTCATTGCTGAGAGTTGGCGAGTCCAGAGGGGTACGGCTTCTGGTAAAGACATATCAAATCCGTTGACGGCTGTGATGGTTTGCCTAAAATCATCCGGGTACCCCCACTCACCATTGATTCACGTTCTAAGAGTTGGGCTGGGTTCTGGTCTCCCAGGGTGATGCTTATTCCACTAGAAAGACTGGCTAGCCCAAGAGCGAGCAGCTACTTGGTAAAGGCTCATCAAATCTGCTCATGTTGCTGTAAAGATTCAACACGATGCTGATTTGTTTCAAGCTTTGGAGAAGATTCTAGTGTTCCATGTTGCGGCGGTTCTTCTGTTACTTATCTTGCTGATGCTGCTATTTCTTTTGTTGATTCAATCCTCGAGCATTATTACACGTTTTACCAGGAAACTTGAACTCATCAGGTCAAATTCAAGTTTAGGGGAGGATTGTTAGGACCATTGGAATAGTTAAATGTAATAGGTAGACTAGGAGGTATGTAGTTCCTCCTGGTCCTAGTAGTAGTAGGAGCAAGTCGTGCTCCTGGTCCTAGTCAAAGTCAAACTTTATTATTTATTTATTATTCTGTTAGGATATGCATGAGATATGTTAGGAAAGGATATGCATATAAGTTTTACACGTTTTGTTTAATGCTGTATTAGGGTTTCCTTATAGTATAAAAGGAACCTGAGGCAGAAGGGTTAGAGACACCTTCATCAAACGTAGTTCTAGTCATTATCAATATTAGAAATCCTTAGAAAGGATCAAGTCTTTATAGTTATTCTGTTCTTCTTTATTATATTTGTATTCCGCATTTATATTGTGTATAGAGTCTCTCTGTGAATAGACTTGTGATTACAGAAGTCGTTCACCATTCCTGACAGGCTGAAAGATCAACATCTAGTGGACCCAACAACATCTATATCACTACTAATCCAAACACTAAATATTAAAGCAGGATGAAATTTTATGACAACTCAAACACAAGTAACCATTCAAAATGCTAAAACAAATTACATTAAACTAAGCACAAGTCAATTCAAACAAGTTTAAACTAAATTACACTACACCTAAGCATCTAACTAATTTACTCTAAGAAAAATGCAGAAAAGTAAAATCGTTCTTAACCAAGATATATCAAGGCCTCCGTTGTGGGAGAAGCGGAGCGCTGAGCTCGCTTAAAACCCGAACACACCTGCACTATGGCTACTTATTTGATCTAACAGCTAATTTGCATCATCTGAACTAGTACTCGAATCCTCCAACTACTGAAATCAACTTTAGCTACTTATTAACAATCTGATTGACTTAAATTATCCAGCAGATCTGCTCGTTGAACTGCAATCTTCTGAATTGGATCGAGATCACCTGTATACAATAACCAGGAACGACGTACTTCTGATAACCTCAATAACTACTCAGTATTCATAAGCTACTACTAAGACGAAACTTTGCGAAAATCTAACTCACGTGATTTACAGCTAACTATTTATCTATCTAACTGATTTCTAACAGAAACTTATGAAAAGAAGCTTTATAGACTATATAGACTAGTCTAACAAACTAATTTCTGAACCACAACTGATCCGAAACAACAAACAAGCTTTCTAAACTTTTAAAAAAAGATTACTCATAAGCTCATTAAGACCTATTATCTTGAATACTAGAATTGCAATCAAACTACTCGAAATGAGCTTAAACTGAGTTCTTGTAAATGAATTAACCGTACCAAGAACTGAATGCTAACTGACTGAAAACAAATTTATTAATGGATGTAACCAAACACTTAACTGATCTTATGAACTCTATCAATGGTGGAAAGTAAGACTTATGCTCGAATTCATAACAATCACATCAAACAGTTACAAAACTTAAAATCATATCATCATTTTTAGATTCCTACAATTAAGCAGTAAAACAATAGAGAAATGGAAGAGTTAAGAAAGCTCAAAGATTCATTAATGGAGTAAATGATATTCGGTTACAAATCTCAACTAATTAACAGATTCTAACAAACTTCTAACTGAAAGATTAACAGAAAATCATAAGCTTTTAAGAGAAATACTAACTATCTAAACCTAACTAACTAACTATGTGAGAGAGATACTCCTAAGCTAACCACCTCCAAATGAGGTCTTCATCTTGTATTTATAGACGTTTGAAGAAGAGGAGTGACGTGTCTTGACCAATATCTTGATGCCACGTGTTTAATACGAGGATTAGACTAGGGTTCTTCATCATCTCTAAATTGGGCGTTTCTTCATTCCTTCCTCTTGATCCAATTAAGTCGTATCATTATGTAGAGGAGATGATAAGGATCGATTTTCCTTCTTTGAGCTTTGCCTGAATCTTCGTGTATATCTCGTTATATTGATTTGAAGGTTTCGGTGGTGGACAAAATGAAACCGTCTGAAACTTGTCTTTTTTTCTCACTCTTGATATGATGAAGAAGGACACGTTTGTGTTTGTGTTTTGACCAAGTCTTGGTTAATTGACCAAGTTTACTAAACTTTCTCCCTAGTTTTCTTTTTGGTCCTTCATTTTCTTCTTTCTTTTCAAATGTGTGTAAAAACTTTTAAGTTATTTATTTTTCATCCTTTGTCTTATTTGAAAGTTACACTTTAGGTCCTCGATCTTTGAAATAATGACAAGTAAGGTCCTTGAAACATGATTCGTCATTTTCTTCGTCTTTTCATCAAATAAGTCCTTGAAACCGCGTGTTTGCTCAAAAATGTATCTTCTTACCTGAAAACACATGAAACACAAATACCCACGTAATTCTGATAATTTTCAGTTAATATAATGTATTTGATTGTGTTTTGAGTGGTTTTTAGATCATTATTGATGAGTGTTTTCACACTTATCACTGCACTTGAACCGTCTCATCAATAGTGAACGTATCAGCAAACTCAGGATTTGGTTGATTTATATCGTCAATATCCATATCGATGTAGTATTGAGGTGGAGAGTTATGTATCATAGATGGTATCAGTCCGTCTTCTTGCATAAGTTCGTGTTCTACAGGTGTTGTTGATGAGACATTAGTAGGAACCGGTACAGAAGACATACCTGTGTCTGTTTCTGTGTGATGCTGAACAGGAGTAGGCGGTGGAGAGTGATGTTCCACAGACGGTGATGGTTCTTCTTCAATCATTGGTTCGTCTTGTAGCACTGGCTCTACAGGTTCTTCTTGTGATACATTAGTAAGAACCAGTTCAGATGACTTACCTGTGGTGTTGACATTGGTTTCATCATGCTCATCATTGGTGTTGTTTTCACTCTCGTCTTGTTGTTTATCGCCAACTTTTTCTTTTGAACTTACATCACTTTCTTCCTCTTCCTCATCACCGTCCTCGGATTCTTCAGATTCTTCACCATCAGTACCATTACCTTTATCCTTATCACCTTCCCCTTTCTTCTTATCCTTACCATTCCCATTACCATCCTCATTATCATTATTGTCATCCCCATCACTATCGGCATCCTCGTCTTCCCCGTCATCCTCATCCTCCTCCTCATCCTTATCCTCATCATCATCCTCATCCTCGTCCTCGCCCTCTTCATTCTTATCAGAATGTTCTTTCTCCTCCTCATTCTCTTCCTCTTCTTCCTCATTTTCTACCTTATCTTCATTTTCAGGCTCCCGACGTTTCCTTTTCTTGGAAGATTGGGGAACTTCAATTACTTCTAATGGTGATGTGTTGGAAGCTTCCATTATGACTTTAGCAAGAGCTCTTTGCAATTTGTGTTGAGCTTTTGTTTTTGGTAACTCAATGTTGGTTAATCGAGTCTCCAAAGTTTGCATTAATTGCAAGTCAATAAGGCCTTTAGTGAACAATGTTGGAAGCTCCTGATTGACACAAGACCTAACTTCACGCTGAATAATGTTAGTCATGGTATCATTGATGGAGTTGAGGAAGACATTGTTTTCGTTATCACGTGCTTCTTTTTCATAAATAAACTTCTGATGTTGCTCTTGAAGTTTTAAAACTCCGCCATAAGCTTCGTCAAGTTTGGATTTCTCGCGTTTTTGTGCTCTGTAGGCCTTTGTATCAGGCTTAGTAATACATGACTTTAGATCTTCAATCTTTTTTGCCTGTACTTCCAATTGTTTTTGGAAGTGCTGAATGAGAGGATCATTAATCGTGAGGAATGGAGTGGAAGTGGATGGTAGTTGTACGGTTTTTGTTGGTGGAGGAGTTACCACAAGTGCTAAAGAAGTTGTGGATTGGATGGTGGTTTGTACAGGTCGTTCGAGGATGGATGGCGATGTTGGTACAATCATTGGGGCAGTGGTTGGTACTGGAAGATCGATGATCGATGGAGGCGTTGGTGTAATTACTTGGGTGGTGGTTGGTACAGGTTGATGGATGACCGGTGGCGGCGTTGGTGTAATTACTTGGGTGGTGGTTGGTACAGGTTGAATGGTTTCGATTGTAGGTTCAATCTGGGGGACGGTTGTCACGACAGTGCTGAATATTGGTGGTGGAGGAGGTATTTTTTTTATAGGAAACATCGTCAGATGAGCGTCTTCTTCTACTATCATTTTTGAAGAAGTGATATGTGTGTAAACACACATCTTTTCTACCACTTAATTACAATAATAACCGGACCAAAACGTGTATTTTATGTCTTTTATGTCGGAATTATGCGTGGTTTGTGTTTTTGTTGTGATTTAGGACGAAAAGGTGAAAAGTGGAGAAAACACGGGAATTCACGGGCATTTACGGACTTTTATTGAAGAAAAAGATGAAAGACGAAGTCAAGAAGTCAAGAGTGCAAAAAGAACGGAAGTCCAAGACCAATTCTGAAGATTTATCGAAGAAAAAGTCAAAAGACGGAAGTTTATCAAAAGCCAAAGAATTCAAGTCTATTTTATTGAAAAATTTAAAGACGAGTTCAAAGAAATCCCAAGCCAAAAAGTCCTTAAAGTCCAAGTTTAAAGAAGATTAGAAGAATAAAGGACTAATGATGCAATTAATGAAGATTAAAAGAAGGAGGGACTTAATCTCGCAATTAAGAAGAAATGAAGGAGGGGAGGAAGCTTCCTTAATCCTCGCCTATAAATAGTCATTAGTTGTTAATCATTTTCTTTGTTGGCTAACTTGACAAATTAGCTCTTCCACATTTAATTTCCTTGTCATTTAAATACTTGTCAATTTAATTACCTTGTCTTGCACATTAAATTCCTTTAATTTCAAGTAAGTTTCCATTTAATTCTTGTCAATCTCTATTTTATCTTGTGAATCTCTCATCTACCTTTCTCAATCATTGATTTTTATGTTTATGTTGTGTTCATGTTCATGTTCTTATTTTGATCAAGTGGTTTTTGATCATTGTGGTTAAATTTGTTTGTTTTGTTGATTTAAATTGTTAGTTTATGATTATTGATGTTTCGTTATTAGTTTGATTAAATCGTGTGTTTGATTTTGGTTAAATTTGTTGTTAGATTCGTGTATTCGTGATCCCTTGTTCTTCGGGAGTTTGTTCTGTGTTTCTGTATTCCCAAGTTCCGAGCCAAGAGAAGGAGTTGTTCATTCGGAACTTCAAAGTTTCGAATCAGAGGCTTCATCCGGAAGTCTACTGAATCTATAGTTGTTCATTCGGAACTCCAAAAGTTCCGAACCAAGCTAGCTTCATTCGGAACTCAAAAGTTCCGGATCAAGCAGTTCATTCGGAACTCAAAAAGTTCCGGATCAGCAAGTGCTCATTCGGAAGTCTCAGAAGTTCCGGATCAAGAAGGTTCACTCGGAACTTTAAAAGTTCCGAGTCAAGCTAAAACTTCCGAACCAAGCCGTTCATCCGGAAAAGTTCCGAGTCAAGGTTTGTCTTCCGAATCAAGCTTCATCCGGAAATCTTCCGAACAAAGTTCCGGACGAAATCTTCCGAACGAAGGGAAAGTTCCGAATCAGCCAAAACTTCCGAGTCAAGTCTGTTTCATTCGGAACTCAAAAAGTTCCGAGTCAAGCTACTTCATTCGGAAGTTTTGAACTTCCGAATCAAGGTTTCTTTCAGGTTTTATTTTAGTATTTGTTCTTTAATTTTAGTCTTTTATTTTCAAGCTTTATTTTTCCCGCCTTTATTTTAATTGCACTTTAAGTTTATTTGCCTTAGTTAAATTTTAGTCTTGCCTTAGTTTAAGTTTTAGTTGCGTTTTAAGTTTTCCTTAGTTAGATTTAAGTTTGCGTTATTTACGTTTAGTGCCCTTTAATTTCAGTCACGTTTTAAATACTTGCACCATTATTTTAATTAGACTTAGATTTACTTTAATTGCACTTTTACTTTAAAAGTTTTGCACTGTTATTTAAAATCAACCACAAATATTTGCTTCACCAAAGAACAATAGAGTCACATAGAGAACCTAGATCAATTCGTTAAGATATCGAGACAAGAGAACTTTAATTTTTATACGGGGTGTCAAATCTCTTACATTAAAATGGCGCGCTGCCGGCTCTTTTCGTAAAGATTAACGGTTTTCTGTGAGAGACGCGTTGCTTTTTGGGATCCGTTCACTTGTGAGCGTTATTTTTCTTGCATAAAAAATTCAAAAAATCATAAAAATTAAAAAATTGATAAAAATACATAAAAATTAAAAATTTCAAAAATCCAAAAAGATTTTATCTTTATTGTGTATATATATTGTTTTTGTGTTTGGTTTCTTTTTCTTTTGTCTTTGTAGGTGCATGCGTACTAGATCTTCTAATTATCAAGAGCCCGAGCCTCAGGAAGATTTAGCTATGTCAGGTGTAAACAACAATAATCCACCGCACCCTAATAATAACAACAATGCTCTTCCACATCCCGATCTTCGGACCATGGAGGAACTTTGTCAACCAACCATGTTTGGACGAGGAGGACCGATTGCGCCGATGCAAATCAACGCTCCTGAGTTTTCGTTGAAGCACCACATGATTTAGCAAGTACAAACAAACCCATTCCGTGGATTGCCTGATGATGATGCCAACGAACACCTCGACAAGTTCATTACAATCACCCAAAGCATGAAGTTGGCCGGTGCCACAATGGATGAACTTCGCCTACAACTCTTTCCACACACTTTATTACATCATGCCGAGAAATGGTTTGATCGTATCCCGAAGAATTCTATTCACACTTGGGATGATATGACTCAACGCTTTTTGTCGCGCTACTTTCCACCATCCATGGTCACGAGCCTTCGCAATCAGATCAGCGGTTTCATGCAAGATCCCGATGAATCTCTTTTTGATGCTTGGGAGAGATATAATGTCTTGATCGATAGATGTCCAAACCACAACATGCTCCCTGTGACCTTAATAGATACTTTCTACAACGGATTGACTTTTCGAGATCGTGATACGATTAATGCAGCCGCCGGTGGCACATTCATGAAAAGGAGACCCGAGGAGTGTAGAGAGCTAATTGAGAACATGACTACTCATCACAAAAATTGGGATTCCTCTGCTTCTTCAAAGAACAACCCGAGAGTCAATGTTTCTTCCACCTCAGCAAACCCTGATATGACCGAACTCACCCGCATGATGACTGAAATGAGCAAAAGTATTACGCTTCTAGCTTCAAACCAACAACAACAACAAGTTAAAGCGGTTGCTAATCCTTGTGAAACATGCGGCAGTCCTCACTCATACACCGATTGTCCTTCGACACAAGGAAATCCGGAAAATGTGTATGCTGCTTACAGTAATTATTCACCGGAAAATTACCAAGCTAGACAACAAGGGGATAGAAATTTGCTGAGTTACCGATCTAACAACTACCTTTCACCTGGTTTTTCTCCTCAAAACCAAAACCCCGCCAACAACTACAATAGAAGCAACCAAATCCCACCAAGAGCTTCTAATCCTTATCACCCACCCGCCCACCAAAACCCACCCATTAATCCCGATGTTGAAGCCACAATGAGAACCCAAGGTGAGCAAATCAAGAATCTGCAAAGCCAAATTATCAATCTTAGAGGAGATATCACGAAACAAGGAAATGAGATTAGAACCGAGGTTCGTGATAATATTCAATCCTCCTTCAGCACTCAAACGACTGAATTAAAGAATCTGTTGGCTAGTTTCTTGCCCCCTGCTCAACCTTCTTCTTCGAGTTCTCTACCTTCAAACACCGTCACTAATCCGCGAGCTAATGTGAGTGCTATTACTACTCGTAGTGGAGTCACCATCGTAGGACCACCAATCCCACCACCATCATCTACACCTCCTCCACCACCATGTATCCCTACTCCTCCTACACCTAGTATTAGTGCACCATTACCGTCTCCGCCTCGTAATGACGATGTCTCTCGGAAGGACCCTTCAACTTCCCAACCTTTACTGACTACACCTTCACCTTCCACCTATAAACCTAAAATCCAATACCCTTCTCGCTTAGGCAAGACCAATGATCTAACAAAGGAGGACTCTCAAGTGACAAAATATATCAATATGATTTCTCAAATGGGCTTCAGCATTAGTTTTCTTGAAGCACTTGTCCACATGCCCAAATTTGTTAAAGCATTTAAGGAATTGCTTAACAAGAAGGAGAAGCTGATTGAACTCGCCAACACACGCTTAAATGAAAACTGCTCTGCAGTTATTCTTAAAGAACTTCCGGAAAAGCTTGGAGATCCCGGTCGTTTTGTGTTGCCTTGCGTGTTCAACAAAACTGAAGAATTTACTGCCCTTGCTGATCTCAGGGCCAGTATTAATTTGATGCCTTTGAGTGTTTGGAAAACACTATCATTACCCGACCTCACTCCAACAAAGATGACTCTTGAACTTGCAAATCGCACTCTCGCTTACCCCGTTGGTATAACCGAAGACGTGTTCATTAAAGTTAACGCATTTACTTTCCCGGTCGATTTTGTTGTAGTTGATTATGAAATGGACCCTCGTATTCATTTAATACTTGGTCGGCCATTCTTGAGAACCGGACGTGCTTTAGTGGATGTTGCCGAAGGTGAGTTAATCTTAAGAGTCGGGAATGATTCACAAATTTTTAAAATGGGGAAGCTTATAGGCAAATACTATGGACGAGAATCAGTGAATATGATTAATGTGCTCGATGACTTTACCGTCTATGACAATCCTCTATTCGATTCTTCCATCGATAATCCACTCTTTGACGATGATGTGGATGATTCTCGGTCCACTTTGGAACCTTCTCCCATTTATGATTCTCCACAGGTCTTTGATGCTTATGATGATGATTCTAGCTCAGATTCGGATGATTTTGATTGTACTTCTGAGTATCCTGAGCTGCCCACTTTCGATGATTTTGATGAGGCTGATACTCTCTCGAGTGATTCTTCACATGATAAAGATCTTCCGCCATCACTCGATCCTACTTTGGACGATTATTCATTTGAGGAAGATTTCTCTGAATTTCTCAACACATACTTCCCTCATGAGAGTGATGCTCCTCCTTATGACTTTGAAGATTATCGTCTTGATCCTACTTTGAATTTGAAGAACATTCTGTCAAAGGAGAAGAAACCGGTTGACACCAATATCTGTTGCACATATGATTTGATACCTCTTTGTCCCCCTTCTGAGGACGAGGTTGTGCTTCTTTGCGGATCTTCTTCACACTCGGTTGAGCCTGAGTGCTATTTTCCCTTAAAGGAAAAGGTGTTCGACCCCGGTATTGAAGTCTTTAAGCCATCTCAGTATCCACCTGATGAAATAAAAGGAAAAATCTTTGGAAAATTTGAAGACATGCTTGCACCTCACCATACTTGCTTCCACCGTGCTCCATCTTTGCTTAAGGGAACCTTGCCACTTCTTCTTTGGCTTTCCTTGTTCGCCTTAAGCTTCTGCTTATTGATGGATGAAAACTATGTCTTTGATCCTGGTGGATATGTTTCATGTTTCTTCCGTTGATGATCAAGGTCGAGTCAGGCTAATGACTCGGTTAACAAAAATCAAGCGCTTCTTGGGAGGCAACCCATGCATCTATCTTTTCGCTTTCTTTATCATAAGTGTAGGGGGGAGACCCTTTTGGTTTGCTTTCCTCTCCTCACTTCTTAATCAGGGATTCGAGCTTCAAATGACTCACTCTTGATGATTCTTGACGACCCGTGATTCCGTGTTCCATTATCCCAGTTCTATCCTAAACTCTTTTAGATTCACTATTTTATACATTCTTAATATTAAAATAGGAATCTCTTTCGTTGTCTTTTCCTTAGCGAGATTTAAATAACGTGCACAATGTCCTAAGTGTAGGGGAGTTTACTCCCACATGCTTAAACATTGAGGACAATGTTTATCTTAAGTGTAGGGGGACTTCTATCGAAGTTAAGTGGTCTTTTCCTTGTTTTTGTCCTCATTTTAACCGGAAAATCAATTTTTCGACATTTTTCAAAATTTTTTATCTATTTTAGCCTATTAGTTTTTCCCTTTGTATAGTTATTTTCTTTCTTTGCTAGAATAAATGTTTAATAAAGTGGTTTTAATTTTTAAACGTTGTGAATCTTTTGACTTAACCCGAGTTTACTTATCTAAGTTACTCTAGCTTGTATCCTTAACATGTTTAAGTCAAGTTTTGCTAGGCTTTTATATAGGGAGCTATAAAACGCGAAAGTCTTAACTCTCGCGGGTTAAGAACAAGAACTTTTCGCAAGTTCCTATAATTGATCCTAGAGAGTCGTTTATCAAGGGAACTTTAAAATGCGATTTCTAAACTTGAAAAAGTCTAAGAATTTGCAAGATCCTATAGGCGACTCGAAAACCCAAAACTTTGATTTAATAGGCTAAGTATCCATGAGTCTCATTACTTGGGAGATTTTAAACTGTGGAGAACGAGAGATGATAGAGCCAATTATAAGTTCGGTATTCTTTCGTGAATTTATGTGAGTTAATTATGAGCCTATTCTACCATCACTTGCTAATAATTTATCTGCTAATAAATAAGGTTGTACGATTTGAAAAGTTACTTAGCTTCTAGCCCAAGATCGTTTAAAAGTTGCTCGGTATGGATTAGAGTTCATAGCCAAGGCATAACTTATTGAAGCGGGATTGGCGAGTCCGAAAAGGCCCTAACAAGGCATGAGGGCTATATTTTGTTGCTAAAAATCCAAAGTGATGTGAAGAATCATTTATCGAAAATCAATATGAAGGATCGAGACACACGACGAAAAGCAAAAACTCCCAAAAGTCATGGAGAAGTGTATCCGAAAAGACCCTAACAAGGTATGAGGATAAATAGATCCAGGTCATAAAAGGAGGCGGATCGTTGTATATCAAAGTCAAAAATAAAGATTGGAGAAAAATGAAGAAGTCGTGGTCCAAGTATGAATCTCTCAAAACTTCAAGTGAAGAAATTCCATTATGAAGAGAAGACCATAAATTCATGAACGTCTCTCAAGGTTTGAAGTATGAAGTCGCTGCCAAATATCGGTCCGAGAAAGGTCTCAAAGCGCGAAACGAGTTATGCCAAGATATGAACTTTATGAGGTCCCGAAAGCAGTTTTAAAAGATTTTGTCCTTTAGCTAACTATTGATTAAATCGTTCACTTTATTTTCAGACTTAATAACTATCGAAATAAGTCAAAAATGCATACTCGTGATCATTCAAGACAATAATAAAATATAAGAGATACACCTAGGAATAAGGGAGTCTAAGTGAATAATTGGCCCACATGAGTTCGTGATAGTTTGCTAACTTATAATAACAATGATCTCGTTTTTAAGCTTGGTTTGGAGAAAGTGAAAACTTGAAGATGATGATTATTCATGACATTTCCAAAACCAAAGGTATGCTTTTGATTTCTTTATTTTGTATGTTTTTAATTTTCTATTTCTTTAATAAAGGCCAACGTGGATTAATTATGATGAAAAGTGTAAACGTGCTTTGTAACTAATGCATTGCATGAGGACATTGCAATGGTCAAGTGTAGGGGATTTGATATGTGTGTAAACACACATCTTTTCTACCACTTAATTACAATAATAACCGGACCAAAACGTGTATTTTATGTCTTTTATGTCGGAATTATGCGTGGTTTGTGTTTTTGTTTGTTGGGAATAAATTAAGGCCAGATCACTTGAGCGCTGACAAGAACAAAACAAGCGTTGACAAGAGCAAAGCAAGCGTTGACAGCTCAAGCGTTGACAAGTTAAAGTCAAGCGTTGACACATTGAAGACAAGCACTGATGGAAGATATAATCTACACGTTTATTATATTCTAGAATACTTCTAGTAAGGATAGAAACGACAATGTATTTTCTATGTTTATCTTTACCTAGAATAGTTGATACGTAGCTTATTGTACAAGGCTTCTTGTATCTATAAAAGAAGGCCTTTAGGTTAATGTTTGATATAAGTTTTACATAAGTTTTCGTTCATAAACATCTTTCATTGTAAGCAAGTTCGACATTGATAATCAAAGTGAAAGTTTGTTTATATCTTGTGTGTTCTTGTTTAAGTGTTAAATTCCGCATAACACTTAGATTTACAAAGCATATACAAAGGTTTCTCTACGTGTATTACTTGATCTAATCTCGTATACACAAAGCTAATCGATCTAAGTTTGGGATCCACAATTGGTATCAGAGCCTCGTGGCTCGTGATGCTAGGACCAACAAGGTGTTCGTGTTTCGAGAAGAAAAGAAAAATCCGTCTAGGGTTTTTCTGGGCGATTTTGTGTGCGCAGCAGTATTCAGAAGGTCATAACTTTTGATTGAACCGTTGGATCGTCACGAAATTTTATATGTGTGTTCTACATACATAGATCTAAACACCCACCGGAGGGATTGTCGAGTTTTATTCCCAGGCAAAAGTTATTAAGCGTCAAAGTCAGCAGCAGGGTATATGCAGTTTTCTGTGGACAGCCATGTTCAAAACACGTTTTCTCCTTCGTTAACCGTTGGATCTTCGTGATTTTTGAGCTGTAGGTTCTTGGCACTTGTGTCTAGGATCTCACCGAAGCGATCTTCGATTTGAGCTTTCATTGTCAAGTTATAGTCCGTCGAAGTTCGCTGCAGTAAAGGTATTCAATTTTTGCTTTCACATAAAATCATGATCTAGGGTTTCTCAAACCCTAGATCGACATGAAAAGCAGGATGTTATGTAGTTCGTGGCTGTTATAACGTGTGAAGATACACGATCTAAGGTTAATTTATAAACCCTAAATTAGGGTTTCTATGCTCAAGTTTCAACAAACCCTAGATCGTGCTTATTGCAATAGCTTAAAAGATCCGGAAACCAAGGTTTCCACAATTGGTATCAGAGCTTGTTGAGAAACTTTTGATCTTTGAAGAACACCAGAACCCTAAAAACACCAAAACCCTAATTTTCTCAGAAACCTAACAACATCATGTCTGAAGCAATAACCTCCTCCTCCTCAGCCTTACCTAACATCAAGATTCCCATGCTTGATGCAACCCACTTTGACTTATGGAAGTTCAACTTTGAACAATATCTGGGGATCTATGACTACACACTCTGGGAGATTATTGAATATGGAAACTCATTCAATAAGGCTCAAAAGATTCTTGATGCCATTACTTAAAGATCAGCTGTTGAAGGATGCCCTGATGAGGATAAGAAAGAAAAACCTGGAGATGGTAGAGCTGTAGGTGCTGAAGATATTGCAAAGAAAAGGGTTGACATGAAAGCCCTAAACATTCTGAAAGTCTCTTTGGGACAAGAAAACCATCACAAATATAGAGGCTATGAATCTGCTAAGGACCTTTGGGAAGCACTTGAAGTTGCATATGGTGGCAATGCAGACACTAAGGAAGAAAAGAAAAAGCAACTTCTGCATGATTATGCTATCTTCAAAGCTCAACCCAATAAGAAACTGAGTAGTGTGAGAAGCAGATTGCTTGACATCACAAGCAAGTTGTCCTTCATGGGGACACAAGTTGGTGATGTTGACACCAATGCTACCTTTCTTAAAATTCTTGGTGAGGCATGGAAGATTGAGGCAAGATCTATTCTTGCCAACAATACTTACAAGAGCTCCTCGTTTGATGACATCTACAACAAACTAAGACTGTTGGAAGATGAAACTCTTTCAGAACATGGAAGCAAATCTAGCACCAGCAACATGGCCTTCTTCTCTCATAGTGAAGGTCAATTCAATCACAAGGACTCTTATATGCATCCAGTTACTGGATCATCATATGTCAGCGCTGGAACAAGTCCTGTCAACGTCTCCTTTTCAGACGCTGACACATTCATAAATGACTCCCCAAGAGTTAAACCTGCTGGTTTGGATTTGGATACTGTTTGTGCTTACATTGCTTCTTTGCCCAATGGTTCAGTGATTACATATGAGGACCTTGAGCAGATAAGTGATGAGCACTTGGAAGAGATGGACATCAAGTGGAACATGGCTCTTGCTAGTATAAGAGCAAATAGGTGGAACAGAAGGTTTAAAAAGAAGATGACCTTCAATGCTAAAGACACAGCTGGATTTGATAAATCCAAAGTTGAATGCTACAACTGTCATCGTATGGGGCACTTCATGAGGGAATGCAGATCTCCTAGAAGATCTGATGCTGGTAAACCCTCAAGTCAGGTTGTTAAAGCTCAGGATTCCAAAGCCATGGTTGCAGTTCAAGGAATTGATCGTACAGGATGGGATTGGAGCTATCTGGCTAAGAATGCTGAAGAGGATAAAGCTTTGGTTGCTGATACTGAAGAAGAAGAGCATGTTGAATATGCTCTCATGGCACACTCCTCCTCTTCATCTGATAATGAGGTATATGATGATGCTTTTTGTAGCAAAGGTTGTAGGTTAAACACTGAAAGACTTAACAAAGAGGTGTTAAAACTAAAAGATGATATGAGCACTGAAAGGTGTAAATTGTCCAATTACCAACTAGCTCTTACTAAAAATGAGAAAACCGTTTCTGAATACAAGAAAATGGAATTTGACTTAAAAGATAAGATCAATATCTTAAAACATGAGCTAGAGGGTAGTATGGATGTTAGGAACATCATGACAAAGGTTAATAGAGATCTGCAGGCTAAGTTAGATGAGGCCATTAAGAATAAAGATAATGTTGACCTCAAGATTCAAAGATTTGATAGAGCCACCCAAACCCTAGGAGACTGTGTAGCTAAACAAAGGGATCCTAAGGACATGACTGGGATTGGGATGAATGATTACTCTCTGGTTCCACCACCAGCTGGTGACTTCTATGGTGTCCTTAGAAAGGACTTGTCTTGGATTGGTATACCAGAATGCCAAGAGGAGGAATTCATTCCTCCACCAAGAGTTGTCACTCCAGTGGAAGAGTATCAACAAAAACTGACTGACCTAAATGAGTGGAAGAAAGCTAACCCTACTTTATTTGTTAAGGGAGGGTTGCTATGTGAAAGTCCAAATGAATCACCACCCATTAAGGTTACTCACCCAATCACTGGTAAAGCTGTTGACCTAGGCTCAAACACTGTTAGAAGACCTACCATTAAATATGCAGAGATGTATAGGAATAATAGGTCACCCAAGAGCCAAGTTAGCAATCATGGAACAGGTTTCTTCTCTTCTAGACCTAAGGGTGTGTCTAAGAAAGCCTGTTACACTTGTGGTAGCTTTTCACATTTGGCATACAAGTGTGTCAACGCTCCCAAAGCCAGCGCTGACAGGAACAATTTCAGCGCTGATAGGAAGAAAGTCAACGTTGTTAGAAAGTCAAACGTTGTCAGACCCAAACCTTGTGTGCAGCAAAGTCCACAAGTGATTAGACTTGCCCCATTCTTTTCTAGAAGGTCTAACACTCATGGACAAAGACCTTTGCAAAAGACAAACACCTGGTCAAATAGGCAATGGGTTCCTGTAGCAAACCCTAGGTTCAACGCTGACAAGGGTAATTTCAGCGTTGACAGGACAAATTCTAACGCTGACAGAAACGTGACCAGACCTAAATATTTGCAGCCATAAGGTAAGGGGTCTAAAGCTTCTTCAAGCTTAACATGGAGACCCAAGAAAGATCAAAACCCTAATGATAATGGGATTTCAATGACCTGCAATAGATTTAATCACATTTCAAAGGTCATTACAAAACCTATTGGGGTTAACTGGGTATTTCATCCTAAAAAGGATGAGAATGGGGTTGTTGTGAGAACTAAGTCTGTTCTTATTGAACAACCAGATGAATCCAAGTCTTCTAAGACTTGGGTTCCCAAAGAAAACTAATTTGTTTTCTTTATGTGCAGGGCATTCAAAGACAGATCAATGATTATGGATATTGGGATAGTGGATGCTCAAGGCACATGACAGGAAAGAAAGACTATCTGACGAATTTCACCCCTATTAAAGATGGTGATAAGGTATACTTTGGAGGTGGATATGGGACTATCACAGGCAAAGGAACCCTTCTCACCAATAATCTACGTTTTGAGAACGTCTTCCTGGTAAAAGAACTGGATTACAATCTGTTTAGTGTATCACAAGTTTGTGATAACAAAAATAAGGTTCTTTTCACTGATACTGAGTGCTTGGTGTTAAGCAAGGATTTTAAGATCCCTGATGAGAAATATATTGAGTATAGAACACCTAGGCATAAGGACATATAAAATGTGAATTTAAATAGGATTAAAATGAATACAAATATGTCTTGTTTTTATGCTAAGGCCTCAGTAGATGAAAGTAATTTGTGGCACAGGAGACTAGGGCACATAAACTTTAAAATATAAATAGACTTGTGAGGCTTGGTTTAGTTGATGGTTTGCCTGAAAAGGCCTTCCACAATGACCACTCTTGTGTTGCATGTCTTAAAGGCAAGCAGCACAAGGTCTCATTCAAGTCCAAACAGGTGCATACTAGTTCCATACCTCTTCATATGCTTCACATGGACCTCTTTGGTCCAACAAATATAGAAAGTTTGAATGGTAAGTCATATTGCTTTGTTGTCACAGATGACTTCTCTAGATTTACTTGGACATTCTTTCTTGCTATGAAGAGTGACACAGCTGATGTTCTTATTGATTTTATCACTCAAATTGAGAAAAGGTCTGGCAATGAGGTTAAAATGCTTAGGAGTGATAATGGTGGCGAATTTAGGAACAAGAAGCTAGATGATTTTTGTGCCAGGAAAGGAATTACTAGGCAATTTAGCATTGCTAGAACCCCACAACAAAATGGGGTTGCTGAGAGGAAAAATAGAACCCTAATTGAAGCAGCCAGAACAATGTTGGCTGATGCTCACTTTCCTATAGCCTTTTGGGCTGAAGCTGTTAATACAACATGCTATGTGCAAAATAGAGCATTGGTTAACAAAATTCAGAACAAAACACCTTATGAGTTACTTTGGGGAAGAAAACCTAATATTGGTTTTCTTAGACCTTTTGGTTGTCATGTAGTAGTGTTGGATACTAGTGATGCCTTAGGGAAATTTAGTGCAAAAGGTGATGAGGGTTACTTCATGGGGTATTCAGTGCAGAGCAAGGGTTATAGGGTTTATCTTAAAGAGGACAAACGTATAGTTGAGAGAGTACATGTTAGGTTCTTAGAGAATAAACCTAGTGATCCTGAAAGTGGTCCTAATTGGTTGTTTGATTTGGAACCCTTATCTAGAACTTTAAATTATATGCCTGTCACTAATCCAGACATTGTGAAGGTAACTTCAAATGTTGTGGAGGAACAAGTTGTTAATGTTTCAGGTACACAGGTTTATGAGAAGGATGGATCACAAGCAGAAAAGGCATCTCTTACATTTGAATATGTCACAATTCCCATTTGGACAGATGCTTTTGCTGCTGCTGCTGCTGCTGTTGGACAAGATAATGGTGATTTCCAAATACCACCAGATACAAACATGCATGGTTCTTCAGGCGCTGACAAAGGCAAATCTAGCACTGACAAGACTAATTCAGACGTTGATGGCTCAGACGTTGACAACAACATTTCAAGGGCTGTTAGCCCAGACGCTGACAACCAAGATTCAAACGTTGACAACTCTTATGGGCATCTTTTCTCTTCCAGTTTTGAACAAGGTGGACCTTCCAATATTCATGAAGAGATTCCTGTTGATCAAAGAGAGTCTGATGAAGAAGATATTGGCAACATGGAGCGTGAAGTTGAGGACACCAGACTTTTTGAAGGAGGGGTTCTCACTTCCACAATGAAGAATCACCCCACATCTCAGATCATTGGTGATATTATGACTCCAATTCAGACCAGAAGATCTCATCAAGGTCTTGGTGGGTTTATTGCCAATATACACAAGAAGGTTGATATCCCTCTTGTGCAATCATGTTTGTTTGCATGTTTTCTGTCACAAGAAGAACCCAAAAAAAAATTTGATGCTCTCAAAGAACCAAGTTGGGTGGAAGCAATGCAGGATGAGCTTCACCAATTTGCAATTCAGGATGTTTGGGAGCTGGTTGATTGTCCTAGATATGTCAGACCTATAGGGACAAGATGGGTTCTCAGGAACAAAAGAGATGAAAGAGGTATTGTGGTCAGAAACAAGGCAAGGTTAGTGGCTCAAGGTTATACACAAGAGGAGGGGATAGACTATGAGGAGGTCTTTGCACCAGTTGCAAGGATTGAAGCTATTAGAATTTTTCTAGCCTATGCATCCTGCATGGGCTTCACAGTCTATCAAATGGATGTCAAGAGTTCTTTCCTCTATGGAACTATTATTGAGTTATGTAATGCAACCTCCTGGTTTTGAGGATCCAGAGCATCCAGATAAAGTGTATAGAGTCAAAAAGGCTATGTATGGCCTTCATCAAGCCCCTAGAGCATGGTATGGTACTCTGTCTTCCTATTTGGTGGACAATGGATTCAAGAGGGGCACCATAGATCAGACACTATTTACAAAGAAGAAAGGCAAGGATGTGTTGCTTGTGCAGGTCTATGTTGATGATATCATTTTTGGGTCCACTGATCCAAAAATGAGTGAGGATTTCTCCAAGCTTATGACAGACAAATTCAAGATGAGTGCTATGGGGGAGATGAACTTCTTTCTAGGTTTACAAGTTCAGCAGAAAGAGGATGGTATCTTCATCTCCCAGGACAAATATGTTGCTGAGATCTTGAAGAAGTTTGGCTTTTCTCCACATGAAAAGAGGGCTACTACTCCTATGGATAGAGAACACCCTTGGGGAAAGATTGGAGATGGGAAAGATGTTGATGTCAGGCACTATAGATCCATGATTGGATCCTTGATGTATCTTACTGCCTCCAGACCTGACATTATGTTTGCTGTGTGTGCTTGTACACGCCATCAAGTGACTCCCAAAGAATGTCACCTTTATGCTGTGAAGAGGATCTTTAGGTACCTAAGATGTTACCCCAGTCTTGGTTTGTGGTACCCAAAGGATTCACCATTGGAGCTGATTGCATATTCAGATAGTGATTATGGAGGTGATAAGTTTGATAGGAAATTCACAACTGGTGGATGTCAGTTTCTTGGGAGCAAGTTAATATCTTGGCAATGCAAGAAACAAACAGTGGTGGCTAATTCTACAACTGAAGTAGAGTATGTGGCTGCAGCAGCATGTTGTGGTAAAGTGTTGTGGATTCAGAACCAGCTATTGGACTATGGGTATAATTTCATGCATACTAAGATATTTGTTGACAATAATAGTACTTTATGCATCATTAAGAATCCTGTACATCATTCTAAAACTAAACACATAGAAATTAGACACCATTTTATAAGAGATTGCTTTGAGAAAGGTTTAATACAACCAGATAGGGTTGACACTGAGGACAATGTGTCAGATTTATTAACTAAACCTTTTGATGCTGGGAGATTTCAATACTTGGTAACAAGTATTGGAATGGTTAATCTCACATAATATGTGTTTTAGATTATTTTTGTAAAAGTATGTACAGGATGATGCATTATTATTATTGGTCTTATTGATGATTTAGATTTTCCACTATATTTTTCTAACACTGACAAAGGTTGCTTGAACGCTGATAAGTGTTTTTGCAACGTTGTCAGCAATATAATTGTCTAACGCTGACAAAGCTTCCCTCAACGCTGTCATGTGTTATCGGGGCGTTGTCAGCAACAATGTTAGTTTTGTGGTTTTTAATCTAAATGTGCAGATGGTGTTAGCAGTATACCATTAGATACAGAGTTGCTTATGGATCAATGGAGAAGTATTTGGACAAGTTTTTATTTATGGATGATGGTTGGAATGTCTCATTCCTATCTTGACATAATTTTTTTATGTTCATACATGATTTTAGAAAACTTTTTGTATCATAGTTTAAGGGGAGGTTTTAGGAACCTTTAGGATTTTTGGGTATCCATATGATACTCTTATCACAATTCTAGATTCTGTCCACAGGTGAGTATGGGTTAGTTTTACTAAACCATGAGGCACTGTAGCATGCATAGTATATCAACTTCGCATGCTGCCAAGACATTTTTGGCCTAGAATTGGTTGTGGTTTGTTGGGAGAATTGGGAATGCTTTTGATATGGGATTTACCTGTGAGTAACAAGGATTTTATAAGGTAACTTTGTTGTTAAGAATTTTGGTTAGCAAGGGACACTAGAGGACTGTTATGTCTATCTTGCTTATGCAAGTGTGCATAACTGGACAGTGCTTGCCGCCCTATGATAATTATCAGCTTTTGGTTATCTTCTCTAGGATAAATTACTTGTTAAGGTCATTTTTCACTTTTTAAAATAATTTTATTTTTGGATGCTGACAAGAAATTTCCAAGCGTTGTTGTGACCAAATTGGACGCTGACATTGCTTTAGGCAAACGTTGACAAGATTATAGCCGTTGGGCGTTGATGGGTTATTTTTTACCGTTGACACTCAATGGGACCTACCCAGTTGTTACTTTTTGACATATTTTCAAGCCGTAATTTTAGGAGTTGTTACTTTCATTTAATGCATGAGATAACTTATAACTTTTTCAATATTTTCATGATTAGTTTTTGAAAATCTTTGCCTATTTTTGGGCCAATCACATGCATTATTTCTCTCCTATAAATTTGGCTCCTATTTTAAACAGGGTATCTATAATTCTTGTCTAACACTTTTCTCTTATCAACTTCATCTTCTACACTTAAAATTAACAGCTTTCATCAATGGCACCAAAGTTTAACTCAGCAGAATTAGAATTGGGGTTCAAGTCTCAACACAACATGATTGCTTATCTTGCTGCTGATGATACTTTGTTTCCTCAATACACACAAATGGTGGCGTATTTGAATGCATCCCCACTAAGGTATGCTCTTTCTCATGCACCACTCATTCCAGTCACACACATTAAGCAGTTTTGGAACACTGTCAGTTCCTCAACAGTTAATGGAGTGACCACATTAACTTCTATTGTTCATGGGAGGTCTTGGGTGGTTACTGAGGCCTTGGTACGCCAAGCCTTGCATCTTGATGATGCTGATGGTGTAGCCATCCTTCCCATAAATGAAATAGAACAAGGGCTTAGGGCTTTGGGATATCCTTTTCCTGATGAAGGTACTCTTAATAAGTATCATAAGCAGGAATTTCCCCCAGCCTGGAAGTACCTCATCCACATCCTCCTTCAATGTTTGAGTCCCAAATGTACTGCACACAATGAGATCAATAGATCCATTGCTAGTGCTATTATGTGCATTGCAACAGGGCAAAAATATAACTATTCTAAAATGATTTTTGAAGGGATGTGTAAAAACTAGGGGACAAAAATGACTTTAGTTTATCCCCGTTTTCTGCAAATGATTTTTTATGATCAAGGTTACTGCTCAAGGGATCACAATGATTTTTATAAGATCCCTGAGCAAAAGAAAGCTATTTTTACGAAGATGAATTCACCACCCCATAGAGACTTACCTTTAACCCCAACCATGCTTGCTGTTATTGCAGCAGCACAACCCCAACCAGACCCCCAACCTCAAATTGACCCTCAACCACAACTTGAACCCATTCCTGAACCTTTACCTTCACCTGAACACATGCACCTTGACCAAGAACCCTTCAACGCTGAAACATCAAATGTTGGCGTTGATGTGCCTATTTCCCACGTTGACACACAACCTTCACAATCCCAAACACCCCTTAACCAACCCACATCTACCCATTCTTCCACACCATCTTCCACACCACCTGAATATAGGTTGATGAAACGCCAAAGGACTACTGGGGTGTTCTCCTCTGGTGGTCCTAGCCATGAAGCAGAGAGAACTACCACCACAAGTGTGGCTGGTGACCTGGTTGAGGCTGGGACTATTGGTTCTGGCTTAGATGCTGGCCAAGGCAGTCCCACCATAATTAAGTCCTCATCCTTGCCCAATGAACCTGACTTGGGAGGTCAAATCCCCATTTCAGAAGAGGTCAGACTGGAACCAATGACTCTTTTGGAATTGATGGCAGTCTGCATTCGCTTGCAAAAGCAAAATGCAGACTTAGTACAAATTGTCAGCTCTCAAGGCCTTGAACTCAAGCAATTGAGGGAGAGGATTGTTGTTTTGGAAAGTGATCATGCTAGGAGGGGTATGGAGGAGTCTTCCAAAGGGGAGGAAGATCAAAGAAATCTGAGTGATAAGGGCAGTCAAGATGGTCAATCAATGGATGTTGCTGAAGCCCTTACAACTTTGAAGGAACAAACAGGTTTTGATACGTTCTTAATCTCTCCAACCAATCTAAATTTATCATTTACAGCTATGTTGAGAGAGGTTACATAAGGCGCTGAGGGAAAATATTTGAGCGTTGACAAGGCAAATTTGGACGCTGATAGAAGTATTTTGGGCGTTGACAGACCTGCACATGAAGGTGATGTATCCCAGTCATCATCTATCATCAAGGAGGTTCCTACTCAGGTATTACCATCTACCTTACCAACCATTGCACCATTAGATAAGGGTAAGGGTAAATTGGTAGAATAAATTGTTCCAAAGGATGCAGCCCAAGTTGAATTTGATAGAAGATTGGCTGAACAAATGATGGAACAAGGTGAAAAGGAAAAGTCACCATTTGTTGTGACTTCTGAAGAAGAAAGTGATGGAGCTAGCTCAGACTCAAGTGTGATGATTATAGAACCAGAAAGGCTTGAGTATGGTGATGAGCTTGCTAGGGAAAAGTTGAGAGAATTGAAATTGCAGGTTGACTTTGACATGCCAGAGGTGGTTCAAATGTATAATTCTTGGGAAGAAAGCTGCATGGATAATCCAGACTTGACCATTTTAGATCAAATATGGGGTTTGGAGCTTCTTCTTAGAGTTCAGAAGGATTGTAAGGTGATTTTGAAGCACAAGGCAAGCAATATTCTCTCAGAATTGAAAAGGGATAGAAGAGAGCTCTACTTTATGTTGCTCAGATGTCATGGAGTTGGATGGACACATCAGAAGTTGAAGGCTCTGACATTTGATGAGTTGGAACATAGGGCTTATCCCATTTGGGTGAGATTGCAGGAAGCAAACACTCTCAGACTTCTTTCAGATGAAAGAAAGGAGCAACTTGCAGAAGAAATGGAAATCAAGAAAGCTATGATGATTCCCAGACCAGTGAAGAAGGGATTTAAATTTGAGTTTCCAAAAGATATGGATCCACTATATCCAAGTGAAGCAGTTATAAGAAAGAGCCTCAAGCTCTCACCATTAGAAGCTTCAGATATGGTGCAAGTGTTACCATTAGATTCCAAGAATCCAATTGTGAGCTATGAAGAAGATGAATGTGGATTCTGGAAGATTGGCAGATTTGGCAAGGAGGTACACACTTTTACCACTCTCATATCTTTATTTGCAAGTTGTGATAGAGAAGACTTGGTGGACCTTTGGAGGTTACTAGAGACCAAGTATGAGGTTGAAGCACCAACTTCAGCTAATGGAATAAAACCTTGGACCACATTCAAAAGAATGTGTGGGACAAAAGAGGAAGATCCTGAAATATGGAAGGATCTTGAAGATGACCTCAGTGGTCTTCAATGGAGGTTATATTCAGCTGTTGGTGTATACCATTTGAGTTCTACAAAGTTTGTTGAGTATCTACTTGTGGATGCTCAGTATTTCATATCCAAGGCTGTTTTGGAAAAGATGAAGGACACTCAGCTGGAGATTATTCAAGTGACGTGGCAAAGGATTTGATCAGATTTATTCATTATCAATATGACAAGGTTTGTCAGACTCCTCCAAGTTCTTAATGCTTATTCAGAAACTTGATCATAAGAGTGGATATCAAGTTTAGGGGAGGATTGTTGGGAATAAATTAAGGCCAGATCACTTGAGCGCTGACAAGAACAAAACAAGAGTTGACAAGAGCAAAGCAAGCGTTGACAGCTCAAGCGTTGACAAGTTAAAGTCAAACGTTGACACATTGAAGACAAGCACTGATGGAAGATATAATCTACACGTTTATTATATTCTAGAATACTTCTAGTAAGGATAGAAACGACAATGTATTTTCTATGTTTATCTTTACCTAGAATAGTTGATACGTAGCTTATTGTACAAGGCTTCTTGTATCTATAAAAGAAGGCCTTTAGGTTAATGTTTGATATAAGTTTTACATAAGTTTTCGTTCATAAACATCTTTCATTGTAAGCAAGTTCGACATTGATAATCAAAGTGAAAATTTGTTTATATCTTGTGTGTTCTTGTTTAAGTGTTAAATTCCGCATAACACTTAGATTTACAAAGCATATACAAAGGTTTCTCTACGTGTATTACTTGATCTAATCTCGTATACACAAAGCTAATCGATCTAAGTTTGGGATCAACATTGTTGTGATTTAGGACGAAAAGGTGAAAAGTGGAGAAAACACGGGAATTCACGGGCATTTACGGACTTTTATTGAAGAAAAAGATGAAAGACGAAGTCAAGAAGTCAAGAGTGCAAAAAGAACGGAAGTCCAAGACCAATTCTGAAGATTTATCGAAGAAAAAGTTAAAAGACGGAAGTTTATCAAAAGACGAAGAATTCAAGTCTATTTTATTGAAGAATTTAAAGACGAGTTCAAAGAAATCCCAAGCCAAAAAGTACTTAAAGTCCAAGTTTAAAGAAGATTAGAAGAATAAAGGACTAATGATGCAATTAATGAAGATTAAAAGAAGGAGGGACTTAATCTCGTAATTAAGAAGAAATGAAGGAGGGGAGGAAGCTTCCTTAATCCTCCCCTATAAATAGTCATTAGTTGTTAATCATTTTCTTTGTTGGCTAACTTGACAAATTAGCTCTTCCACATTTAATTTCCTTGTCATTTAAATACTTGTCAATTTAATTACCTTGTCTTGCACATTAAATTCCTTTAATTTCAAGTAAGTTTCCATTTAATTCTTGTCAATCTCTATTTTATCTTGTTAATCTCTCATCTACCTTTCTCAATCTTTGATTTTTATGTTTATGTTGTGTTCATGTTCATGTTCTTATTTTGATCAAGTGGTTTTTGATCATTGTGGTTAAATTTGTTTGTTTTGTTGATTTAAATTGTTAGTTTATGATTATTGATGTTTCGTTATTAGTTTGATTAAATCGTGTGTTTGATTTTGGTTAAATTTGTTGTTAGATTCGTGTATTTGTGATCCCTTGTTCTTCGGGAAGTTTGTTTCTGTGTTTCTGTAATCCCAGGTTCCGAGCCAAGAGAAGGAGTTATTCATTCGGAACTTCAAAGTTTCGAATCAGAGGCTTCATCCGGAAGTCTACTGAATCTAGAGTTGTTCATTCGGAACTCCAAAAGTTCCGAACCAAGCTAGCTTCATTCGGAACTCAAAAGTTCCGGATCAAGCAGTTCATTCGGAACTCCAAAAGTTCCGGATCAGCAAGTGCTCATTCGGAAGTCTCAGAAGTTCCGGATCAAGAAGGTTCACTCGGAACTTTAAAAGTTCCGAGTCAAGCTAAAACTTCTGAACCAAGCCGTTCATCCGGAAAAGTTCCGAGTCAAGGTTTGTCTTCCGAATCAAGCTTCATCCGGAAATCTTCCGAACAAAGTTCCGGACGAAATCTTCCGAACGAAGGGAAAGTTCCGAATCAGCCAAAACTTCCGAGTCAAGTCTGTTTCATTCGGAACTCAAAAAGTTCTGAGTCAAGCTAGTTCATTCGGAAGTTTTGAACTTCCGAATCAAGGTTTCTTTCAGGTTTTATTTTAGTATCTGTTCTTTAATTTCAGTCTTTTATTTTCAAGCTTTATTTTTCCCGCCTTTATTTTAATTGCACTTTAAGTTTATTTGCCTTAGTTAAATTTTAGTCTTGCCTTAGTTTAAGTTTTAGTTGTGTTTTAAGTTTGCCTTAGTTAGATTTAAGTTTGCGTTATTTACGTTTAGTGCCCTTTAATTTCAGTCACGTTTTAAATACTTGCACCATTATTTTAATTAGACTTAGATTTACTTTAATTGCACTTTTACTTTAAAAGTTTTGCACTGTTATTTAAAAACAACCACAAATATTTGTTTCACCAAAGAACAATAGAGTCACATAGAGAACCTAGATCAATTCGTTAAGATATCGAGACAAGAGAACTTTAATTTTTATACGGGGTGTCAAATCTCTTACATTAAGAAGTTGGAAGTGGTTTGCTAAGGTTGACGTCCTCGTACAGGAATGTTTCCATATCTTCTCCACCTTCTAAAGTTTCGTCTTCAAAATCATAGTTGATATAATCATCCATGTTGTCATCATCTTGGTTTGTTTGGTCTGTGATTCTTTCCTCTAGTCTGAAATCTTGTTCTTCTTCATCGTTTGAGTCATCTGGATCTCCAAAAGCTTCCAGGGTAATTTTGCAGGATTTTTTGATCTAGAACCACTACCTGTTTTCTTAGCCTGTGCCTCCATCCTACTTATCTTACGTGTTATTCGCATCTGTTTTTCTATAGACATTAATACTGAAGAATATTGTTCGTCTTCATCTTCATCACGTAGTTGCTCTTTCCCTTTAGCCTTGCCTTTGGTTTGGGATGAGGAAGTCTTTTGGCGTTTGACAACAGTCTTTTTCCTTTTACCCTTTTGCTTTTCAGATGGATCTTTATTTGCTCTTTTAAACTGTGCATCAATATCCTTGAGCATTTGTTTGTAAGGTCCGTTGTCCTTGATTCCTTCATTGATCATTGTGTCTGGCACTAAAGCTGGACGCAGGGAGTACTTAGTGTAATAACCGTCTTCAGTCATTTGATCCAACACATAATCATCGTCTGATGTATGGTAGAAGAAATTCCCACACATGTTTATGGTTGGAATACTTTCCATGAAATGTTTGATGATGATTTTGGTAAACTGTGGGAATGGAAGATGCATCGACTTCTTCTTGGTGCTTGTAAATTGATAGCAGAATTCTTCCCAAAGAAGTAGGGTGTTGTCCACTTTAGATGCAGTGTAGAGACCCCAAAATGTATGAGCCTGAGGGGGTCTCATTGTATCAGATCCACGAGCCTTTGAAGTGCAGCACTTGATGATGATAGTGAATATCGCTTTCCATGGTTGCCCGATGTTGGAGGTATGAAATTGAGATAAGTTATTAATTGGTCCTTCATAGTTCAAGTCGCGAATAACTTGAAGCATTGCTGCTGTATTTGGATTAGGCACATACTTTTCATCGGGTGCTAACCTAGGGAATTTGAACAAATGTCTGAACTGAGACAAATTAAGAGTTAATTCCTGCTTGTTGATCTGGAATGTAATCACCCTCTTAGATAACTGTGTTCCCGGGGATAATGATGCGGTGGCCCAAAATTCTTGCATATAAATTTCGGGAACTGATGCAGTGATTCTAAGGGCATGCTTCAAGGGTGACATTTCTAGGATATCCATGGCTACTTTGAAAGCAGCATAGTTTGGATCAAAGTCCTCTCTCAGACGGAAGTTGTTCTCTTTAGTTGGGAGCCTATCGGTAAGGGGAACTAGTGTGGTGTCTAGTTGTTGTTGTTGTTCTTCGGTGATTGTCATGGTTCCTGCTTAAGATCATATAAGCATAATTGATAAATACAAGTATATACATCGAATTATCCATAAAAAACCATGGCATGGTAAATATAGCACAACAAATGTCCTCACATTAAACATATTACTTAACAACACCCAACATATCGCAAAGACTATAAGACATAAGTACTATTTTAATAGCATACATCTATCCATCGCAATGTTCACCATTGAGTACCAGCGCAATATCCATCGCAATAGGGCATCGCAATATTCCATCGCAATAGTCATCGCAATAGGCATAGCAATAAAGCATCGCAATATCCATCGCAATAGGGAATCGCAATAGTCATCCCAATGACCGTCGCAATAAAGCATCGCAATTTCCATCGTAATAGGGCATCGCAATATTCCATCGCAATAGTCATCGCAATGACCGTCGCAATAAAGCATCGCAATATCCATCGCAATGGCCATCGCAATAAGGCATCGCAATACTCATCGCAACCTGTCATCGCAATGACCATCACAATGTAGCATCGCAATACCCCCATCGCAATGATCATCGCAATCTGGGCGAAAAAACCAATGTAAAACTGGGAGATTCGATTTTTAGGCTCGAAACTGAATATTAAGCTTATCCATTCAAAACCTATGTAATTCTAGATCAAATAGATGAAACCCCTTACTCTATTACATGATACGAGCACAAATCAACTTAAAACCCTAATCAGATGAGATGATCTTAATAGGAAGAGATTCATGACTAGGCACAGTTTGTACGGTATAAAGGAAGTAACTAAATGATACATATATCAATAACACAACAGTTTAGTACGGCAAATGAAGGATTGGAAGGACCTGTCTATGGTGGCAAGAAGTGTAAGTATATGTGTGTGTTTATCAGACGGGAATGAAGAAACAAGGGGGGGAGGATTGTTTGACTAAGGTCAACATTTCAAGCCAAGTTTGCCAAAATTGCAAATTGGTCCCCCCCCCCAGTTTTCAAACATGTAAAAAACTTGTAATATAACTAGTTAACAACACATTTTCCCGATTTCTTTTGAGTTGCTAACACAAACACGCCAATAACATTTGTATCGATATAATTAAGGCATGTGAGGTAAAACCTAAGGCCAAATCAATATCTACACAAGGCACACGTTGCACATAACGCACACACAGTAAAGTTATTGAAGAGATATGTGAAGACCAATTCATCATTAAGACGATTTTATATTTGCTCCCCCTCAAATGCTGACCCGTTTTCTATATAAAGAGTTGTAGTCATTGTTTTTAAAGAGACAAATATCCATGAACACTTTTTCCGTTTTGTGATTATATGGAATGATTATGGGGGCAATATGTAACACCAGTGAAAGTGCCGTATGATGCTAAGTTATTGTCTCAAGAGCTGTTCAGTATGAGCATCTCTCTTAGGTTGTGGCTCACTTGTGGATGTGATATCCCGAGCCCAACATTATTTATTTAATCCTATTTTACGTATATTTTTGAAATTTTTAAGAATTTTTATCGTGGAATTATTTGACGGGTTAAGTTGAAACCGACGTTTACGGTCGTAATTTAACGATTGACGATTTAAGAAGAACCGATAACGACTACGATACCGAGGGATGCCCAAATTTCTATAATTATTGACGATTTATCGATAATGTAATTTTTCGAGAATTTTACTTACGATTCGTGTTAAGTTGAGTCGGGTGAGTTTTATAGCCTTCCGAGTACATTTAAAGTATCCCAAAAATAATTTGGAGTGTTCGGGATGATTTCCGACTCCCGTAAAATTTTCAAAATGGACTAGTGAGTCGAACCCGCAAAGTTTTGATGACGTTTTATACTTAAGGCCAAAAGAAACCCTTATTTGCACTTTGGTCCCTCCCAATACCACAAAAAGCCACAAACACAAACACATACAAACATTTACCAAAAACAAAATCAAAACTCTCTCTCTCTTGTCCTTAGGCCGATGGCCAAACCACCAAGAACCACCATCCCATCAATTTTTCTTGAGTTTTCACAAAAACTAACCTTAGACCACCTCTTAGAATCCATTGGTGAGTGTTAATCCATGGTTTAATTAAACATGCATTAACAAAAATTTTCCAAAAATTTTCAAGAACATTCAAATTCGTTTTTGGGGTCAATTGTGTGGATGCATGTTAAATTCATGTACAATGGAAGTATAATCACCAATAAAACCCACCAAAATCAATTTGGTTGTGGTGATTTGGTCACCCAAACCCCACGGCATAAGGGGGTGTTTGGGGAGCCATGGTGGTTGATGATTTTGAGTATTATCCTTGTGTTTGGCATTGTGTTTAGTGATGTTTTAAATAGGTTTAAGTGGTTGCATGTTTGTTTTCTTTGATTTTAGATTATGAGGTTGGTTGATCAATAGGGGTAGGACTGAAAATTTGTGTTTGATTGTGATTGGGGAAGCTTAGGATGATGCCTAGTAGTGATTAGTAGGTTTGGAATCGAGTTAAGCATGATTTTGGTGTAGTAAAATTTAGGCAGAAAGTTTAAGGCATTTTTATAAAAATTATTTTTCCTACAGGTCTTGAAAACTAAATGTAGTTTTAGAGGGTCTTCTTATCTTTAATTTGGTATAAGGTAGAGCCCGTGACTCAAAACGAGCTAAAAGTTATGAGGTTTTAAAGATCGAGTACCGGGAGACGAAAACTTTCATAATCCGAATTTATGTATAGTTTTAGTCAAATCCCGAGGACCACAAGTATGAATTGGTAAATTGTCAAGGGTCAAATTTTGGTCACAAACCTGTGTAAATGAGTCTATAAGTTGACTTAGGAGTCAAAGAAGTCAAAGGTACATTTCATATAGGTCAAAGAAGTCAAAGTTGGTCGAAGTACAATTTCAGCCCGGAAAATGTAGTTTTTGAAAAGCATTGAGTAACGGGTCGTAGAAGTAAAAACTTTTATTGGGATTAAAAATGTGTTATCTACAGGTCTTATAGGATTTTTGAGAATTTTGTCAAATTTTATAAGAATGGTTAAGTATAGTAAAACAGCCCGTACTTTCGGTGAGTACCGGCGAAAATGAGTAAAAATGGATAACGTAAGTAATAAGAACGAATGATGTAAAATGAGTGATGCTTGTTGTTTTGTTTTGGCGTGAGTTATAATTGTCCTAAGTGACTTGTATCTATGTATTTTATACAGTACCGTAAGGTATTTAAAATGAGATTACTCATTACGCGTTATTTGTTGATAGGTGTTGATTTACCCGGGCATCCGTAGCGTCGTCAGTGATCATCTCTCGAACTACCGACTACTTAATATATAAGGTGTGAATTTATAGCCTCGCTTATATTTATTTCAAACTGTTTTACCCGCGAGGGAAATGCATGCTAGTTTTTAAAAGGAACGTATATCATGAATGATTGTTAGACCCGAACGTTGCCTTAGAAATTGTGTTGAGTACCAAGTTGCAAAAGACCCTAAATTCATGAACTATTAGCTATTGTCCTGCCCTCGAGTAGGGGGAAATAGCCGCTTATACAATTTGTAGTACTACGGGGCTAACGACCCAATGCTAGCCGAGAAGCTGTACGTTGAGTAAGTTCTGCGGTAGATTATCTTGTATGAGAGATAAGGTATAATTGCAACTGATGCCTTTAGAAGGGGCACTGGTTTCATCTGAATCACGCCGGTAATTATTACGCGGGTGATTGAGTTAACGGATTAGTGTCATGAGCTTAAACACAATTGTCAGTATCCTGAATATAGATTGTTTGATCGACAAGTCTATAAATGATCACGAATGGTTTTTATTTTATATACGTTCAAATGAATTGTAAAACCTATGAATTCCACTCAACGTTTTCGTTGACCAAATTTTTGGCATGTGTTTCAGGTAACCGCTGAAGTGTAGAATGGAGCGTGCATGGGATGGATGTTGTGTGTATGGCTTGGAGTCTGCTTGTTTTTCCTCCCTTTTCCTACTTAAACATTTTAAATTTTAATGTAATGTTGTTGTGAGACTAAAATTCTTGGGTTGAGATTCATGGGGACCGAAAACGCTAAACTCTGTTGTACCAAGTGGGGTTGGAAAAACCGTGGACATGTATCATCTAAAAATTTTAAATTCAAGTTTTAAGTTGGCGTCTTTTTAGCGTCGTTTGATATATCTTGTGTGCAATGAATACTGTGTAGCACCCAATGTTGTAGTTCCGCTGCGCATAGCATTTGTGGGGGTGTTACAGATTGGTATCAGAGCCATGAGTTATAGAGAACTAGGTCGTTTTTGAAAATCCTAAACTATAACTTTTGGTGTCGTAAGAAATGGTCCAAGCACACACAACTATCCTGCACGGCTCCGGTAAGAATTCTTTAGCATTGCTTTATATTTTAGATGTATCCCTCGAAATTGATATGAATTCCCTAGTATTTAGTAAGTAAATACTTTGATATATATTGAGATATATTGTTTTGTACGCTGAGTACTTATCATCGTAATTTACAAATTCTTGTAAGATTTTCTTATATGTTGCATGTAATTGGCATAACGGGCTACATTGCATTACATGGCAACACCACGTTGTAATCCTACGTGTATGTAGGAATGGTTGTATGTATAAGTATGTATATACTATGGTATTTAAAGGCATTGCACGTGAAGCAATGGTCCTTGAGTAATTATCGTACATTAAAATGCGGTTTTGTTGAGAGTTCGGCCTTACCGCTAATTATCAATCTTGATAATTAATTTATTGTTCGAATAACTGAATATGAACCTCGTTTGATATCCTAGATACGTAAATGATGCTTCGTAACATATTTTATATCGACTAGGTCGATCTCGATTGTCGTTATCGCACCGTGATGTGTCATTTTGGACATTTTCTTTTGAAACGTAATATACTTACGTATTACTTTATTTCCTTTATTCCTAATGGGTTTGATATGTTAGTTCACGTAACTATAACATAGACGAAGTATAATCGACGATGCGTACATTGGGGCGGCGAATCATGTGTGTATATTATGAAACGTGGTTGAGGCGTGTTGCCATTTAATCGTTGTTTACTATTCTATTTGAATTTTAAAGGTGTGTTTTAAAATAGACTGGCGTTGTGATCAAGCGCGATAACTTGGAATTGGGTTGGTTTTTGTGTTAATTTTGTGGAGTACGATTTCGAGACTCATCCGAGGCCGATAACAACATTTAGTTGACATACGTATTCTCGCTTCGTTTATTTCATTTTGTTTTGTTGTTTCATTATTTTGAAGTAAATATTTTACATGACGAGGTCCGGCATTTGTGCAAGTTAAGTAAACATCGAACTTTGTTGATTGAATGATTTAAACATAAAGTGTTTTATATATTTAATACTTGGTGAATGAAACTTTTGGATAAAAATGACGTATGATGTGTTTGTAACAAGTAAAATTCGTGTAGAGAATAAACGGACATTGTGAAATTATTTTTCCTCCAACCTTGGTCGGTAAATCGTAATAAGTAATTATTATTACTCGTAAAATCCTTGTTTTCATATATTAAAATTTGATACTAAAAGATTGTGATGGACTTGTTAAGAATTTGTTTAAATTAGTTCGAGAAAGGAGTTTTATAATAAAATTTGCGATATGACTGTCGAGTATATATAACTTGGATTTAGTATGAATTAATTTTCGGGTCAACGTAGTAGACTTTTGACGTATCTTGTAATATAAAACATGAGTAGAAGAATTGGTCACGTATTTTGGAGATAAAAACTTTGTAAAATTGGTTTATTTTAAACATAAGGTTATGTTTACGTATGCATTGGTGTAAACTAGAACTCGTCGCTCGTTGTAGTAAATAAACTGGGATAAAATCGGAATATACACTTTAAGTATGAAATTATAATGCTTGAAATAAAATTTTAAACATTGATGGAACGTCATTGGAAATCATTTGTTTGTTTAATTGTCGTTATAGAGAATCAATATGTGTAATTTGATGATGCTTGTTTAAAATCGTTTGAAAAATCTTTTGTTTTATTCCGCGACGAGATGTGTTAATTTTAAAATCATTTGATAATGGGCTAAGGATTAAAAGTTGAATTTTATATATTTTAAAATTATTGAGATAAGCATTTTGATTGTTTATTATATTATTATTATTGAGATTTAAGTCTCGACTAAAATCAGTAAGTATCCGAGATAATACCACGTGAAACCTCTTTGTCATTTGAGTCGAATTACGCGAATATGATTTAACAAAACAGTTTTGGGGAAAACATGTGTGTAATAAAAGTCAAAGGTTGATTTTAAGAGTTAATTGGACTAGTTTGAGTCATGTTGGATACGTGTATATTTGTGAGAATACAAGTCGTAATAATAAAAACGTAAAACTTGGAAAATTCTTACTACGTATGTTTTTGGTACTTAAGATATGAACATTAATGAGGTTTTGACACAAGTATGGAGATTTTCAAACCTAATGATTTGTCAATTATGATAACCGAGTCACCGCATCTACTAATGTTAAAAATTTCCGAGAGATTGAAATTTTTCCAGAAATGAAAGCGTTGTAAAGATTGGAAAATGAAAGGTATAAATTCTTTAATGGTGTAACACAAATTGAAAATGTGTAAATGTTCGATTTTACAATGTACAAGGTAACACTAAATATTATACGCAACTGGATTACACAACACACGCCTACTTGTATATTAATTAATAAAGATGTATATATAATGTTTTGAGTCACGATGGTTCGATCGTCCGACATCCCTTCTTTGATTTTGTGAGTCTGTATCTAAACATGAGTCGTCATGTGATTGTTTATTTTAATATTGTCTATGGTATGAAACCATTATTGTTATATTTATTTTAAAACTACTATTTCGCTAGTACTTGAAAATGAGGGTATGTCACCCGGTGTATTTTGTCATGTTCATGGACGCTGTAAATTTTTTTTTTCTTTCGGTTAATGGAACCTAAAATTCTGTATTTACTTGTATGGTGCTATAAATCTTCGTTAGAGTAGTTGTATATTTATATTTAACAAAAGCGAGGAGGCGAAGCCGCTTTACCAAATTGTAGAAGTGAAAGAACTCGATCTTCCTGGTGAAATTGTTCCTATTTGACCAAGTGATTATTCTTCTCTCCCCGTATACCCTTGGTGGAATGTGTGAGCAACTCGAGACGATGGGAATTATGATCGTTGTGTTATTTTTGACGCTTGTGTTGATATTCAATTTTTACTCTATGTATTCGTAGATCGCTGTTGTTAGCCCGAGACTTTTGTCGTATATTTGAAGTATTTTCATTTCTAATGTAGTTAATTTTAGTTGGCAATTGCATTGCTAGTTTACCTCGTTCGATCTCATTGATTTTTTTTTAATTTTTATTACTTGTGTGCTTGCAATGATCTTTAGTCATGAACCACCTTACCGTCATTTTGTGAATAGTCTATTGTGAAAATAGGTATGAGTGTGTCAAATGTTTTGGTGAACCAAATGCAAATGGTGTCGATTCCTTTATTTAATTATTTATTTATTTTCCTCACAAAAAGGCAAAGTAAAAGTATGTTTCCAAAGTGGACGAAAAATGTTTGATGTGTTTCTTAAAACGATGGTAGCAATATTTTCCCATTTCAAATTTCATTTCAAATGATTTAATTATTTTGAAGGCTAGGTCGAAAACTTCCATAGTCGTGTTTGGTGTGTAATAATAATGTTTGTGTTGTCACTCGATCCTCAATTATGCACAGCTTAGCTAACTATGCATAATTCGGGAAGAGTCATGTTTTGTTGGTTGTTGTTGCTTGATCCTCAAATATGCATGATCTAGCTAATTATGCATAGTTTAGGAAGGGCACTATCGTGTCAAACAAATTGGTCATCTTGAAACCTGTAGTGTTTTGATAAATGTTTGGATGAGAACGTTTTAAAAATGGTGGATCCTTATGCAAGTAATCGTATTTTCTTTGATTCCTAAAGACAATTTTTGAATTTTCTTGTATCCCTTGAAATCTTTTCTTTCGCTTGGCGTTGACTTAGTAAGTCACTGTGACCGAGTAATTTTGGAAAATGTTTTTATGTGTCGTGTGTAATGTGTGAAGATTATCGGAATCACGAGGGTGTTGATGAAATACCAAAGGGGCGCGAATCGACACTGAGAAGAGTTTTTAACAAAAATAGAAGACTTCCGAAGTAGAGGAAAACCGAGTTTGAATAACTCTTAGGGAAAGGACGAAGACTTCTCTTACGACGAATGTATCGTACTTTATTTATTATTCTTTTCTTGTTTTTTTTTTTGATATGTCAACGACACATGATAAACTGTTGAAGTTTACCAACTGTGCATCAGTAATTGGAAGACAATTCCATTGTCGTTTTCGTTTATTTAAGTGAGGAATCCTCTTTGCTTGACTCAACCATCCTTGATATTCGATGGTTAAACGATAGATATCCCTAGTTGATGATTTTGTGGTAAACCCTTGCCTTTTATGTATTTGTGTGGTAAGTAATCTGGTCGAGTGATCGTAAGTTGTGAGAACTTGAGACGACATTGTCCAATGAAGTCCGATCATGGAGAACACGTGCCATGTGATGTATTTTTTTTTAACTGTGAACGATGATATTTATTAAGATTTTGACCACGTTTGGGACGGAAGTAAGATGGTGTTCTTGTAGTATCTTTTGGGTATGGATCCGTGTGTGAGCACCCCACGATGACACATGTAAGTATTTTATTTCCTTTTGGATATGCATCCATAGCTAGCAAGCTCTTGAACCTTCTTTAACTTGCAATTTTCTTTTGACTGGACTCATCCGAGAATTATGTAAATATTCTTGTTTTATCTTGGCTTGGCTGATTAGCAAGCGTGGGTTAACTTGATTGAGCAGATTGACTTGGCATGGTTTGGCTATGTTGCAAACATGTCGTAATGTGATTGTATGTGTTCATAATAGCATAATGGCTTTTGTGTTTGTTTGGATTGTGATGTCTTCGAGAGAGTTATGTACACGCCGAATGATTTCTGTATCGATGAAATCGTTCTTGACGACTAGGTTTGTATGTACATAATATTGCGAATAAGGCGATTTCATACGACTAGTAATAACTACTTCGTCTTTTATATTTCGAACGTTTTCCGATGGGGTTATGTGCGACCTGTGTGATTTTCTTTATGATTAATTGTTTTTATGAGGCGATGAACCAAGTGAAAGGACGATTCAAAAGTTAGAAGACGTGCTCCGAGCGCATGTGTTTGATTTTGGTGGAAGTTGAGATCATGGAAGGGCGTAATTTGTTTTGAAGAATAAGAAAGGTGGGTCCAAAGGTATGCTGGACCGGTTGCCTACTAGTTGGAACTGCTGGATGAACTCCGTGGAAATGACAATACTCATCATGTGTCGAATTTGAAGGATTATGAGATGAAAAGGTAGATCACCAGTTGGATAGAATGAAGCAGGAAAAAGACAGTTGAATGGACTTGAAATGATTCGAGAGGCTACGGAAGAGATGGTGTAGATTAAGAATCACTTGCTAACCGCGAGAAGCTGTGAGAAGAGACATGTCAATGACCGAAGGAAGGGTTTGAGAAATTGAAGTGGAGATCAAGGATCGAGATGTTAAGAGATTGAAGCAAGGTATAATACTCATGGTGAAGGTGTGATGGAAAACAAGACGTGAACCGAAGTCCAGAACAGAACATGGAGACCTCTTTAGGAAGAAGTACCTTTATCTTACTAGTAGTACATAATGCGAGCATAAGAAGAGACGAGCGCCGGGACGTCGCTCCCTTAAGGGGGGAAGGATGTAACACCAGTGAAAGTGCCGTATGATGCTAAGTTATTGTCTCAAGAGCTGTTCAGTATGAGCATCTCTCTTAGGTTGTGGCTCACTTGTGGATGTGATATCCCGAGCCCAACATTATTTATTTAATCCTATTTTACGTATATTTTTGAAATTTTTAAGAATTTTGATCGTGGAATTATTTGACGGGTTAAGTTGAAACCGACGTCTACGGTCGTAATTTAACGATTGGCGATTTAAGAAGAACCGATAACGACTACGATACCGAGGGATGCCCAAATTTCTATAATTATTGACGATTTATTGATAATGTAATTTTTCGAGAATTTTACTTACGATTCGTGTTAAGTTGAGTCGGGTGAGTTTTATAGCCTTCCGAGTACATTTAAAGTATCCCAAAAATAATTTGGAGTGTTCGGGATGATTTCCGACTCCCGTAAAATTTTCAAAATGGACTAGTGAGTCAAACCCGCAAAGTTTTGATGACGTTTTATACTTAAGGCCAAAAGAAACCCTTATTTGCACTTTGGTCCCTCCCAATACCACAAAAAGCCACAAACACAAACACATACAAACATTTACCAAAAACAAAATCAAAACTCTCTCTCTCTTGTCCTTAGGCCGACGGCCAAACCACCAAGAACCACCATCCCATCAATTTTTCTTGAGTTTTCACAAAAACTAACCTTAGACCACCTCTTAGAATCCATTGGTGAGTGTTAATCCATGGTTTAATTAAACATGCATTAACAAAAATTTTCCAAAAATTTTCAAGAACATTCAAATTCGTTTTTGGGGTCAATTGTGTGGATGCATGTTAAATTCATGTACAATGGAAGTATAATCACCAATAAAACCCACCAAAATCAATTTGGTTGTGGTGATTTGGTCACCCAAACCCCACGGCATAAGGGGGTGTTTGGGGAGCCATGGTGGTTGATGATTTTGAGTATTATCCTTGTGTTTGGCATTGTGTTTAGTGATGTTTTAAATAGGTTTAAGTGGTTGCATGTTTGTTTTCTTTGATTTTAGATTATGAGGTTGGTTGATCAATAGGGGTAGGACTGAAAATTTGTGTTTGATTGTGATTGGGGAAGCTTAGGATGATGCCTAGTAGTGATTAGTAGGTTTGGAATCGAGTTAAGCATGATTTTGGTGTAGTAAAATTTAGGCAGAAAGTTTAAGGCATTTTTATAAAAAAAAATTTTCCTACAGGTCTTGAAAACTAAATGTAGTTGTATAGGGTCTTCTTATCTTTAATTTGGTATAAGGTAGAGCCCGTGACTCAAAACGAGCTAAAAGTTATGAGGTTTTAAAGATCGAGTACCGGGAGACGAGAACTTTCATAATCCGAATTTATGTATAGTTTTAGTCAAATCCCGAGGACCACAAGTATGAATTGGTAAATGGTCAAGGGTCAAATTTTGGTCACAAACCTGTGTAAATGAGTCTATAAGTTGACTTAGGAGTCAAAGAAGTCAAAGGTACATTTCATATAGGTCAAAGAAGTCAAAGTTGGTCGAAGTACAATTTCAGCCCGGAAAATGTAGTTTTTGAAAAGCGTTGAGTAACGGGTCGTAGAAGTAAAAACTTTTATTGGGATTAAAAATGTGTTATCTACAGGTCTTATAGGATTTTTGAGAATTTTGTCAAATTTTATAAGAATGGTTAAGTATAGTAAAACAGCCCGTACTTTCGGTGAGTACCGGCGAAAATGAGTAAAAATGGATAACGTAAGTAATAAGAACGAATGATGTAAAATGAGTGATGCTTGTTGTTTTGTTTTGGCGTGAGTTATAATTGTCCTAAGTGACTTGTATCTATGTATTTTATACAGTACCGTAAGGTATTTAAAATGAGATTACTCATTACGCGTTATTTGTTGATAGGTGTTGATTTACCCGGGCATCCGTAGCGTCGTCAGTGATCATCTCTCGAACTACCGACTACTTAATATATAAGGTGTGAATTTATAGCCTCGCTTATATTTATTTCAAACTGTTTTACCCGCGAGGGAAATGCATGCTAGTTTTTAAAAGGAACGTATATCATGAATGATTGTTAGACCCGAACGTTGCCTTAGAAATTGTGTTGAGTACCAAGTTGCAAAAGACCCTAAATTCATGAACTATTAACTATTGTCCTGCCCTCGAGTAGGGGGAAATAGCCGCTTATACAATTTGTAGTACTACGGGGCTAACGACCCAATGCTAGCCGAGAAGCTGTACGTTGAGTAAGTTCTGCGGTAGATTATCTTGTATGAGAGATAAGGTATAATTGCAACTGATGCCTTTAGAAGGGGCACTGGTTTCATCTGAATCACGCCGGTAATTATTACGCGGGTGATTGAGTTAACGGATTAGTGTCATGAGCTTAAACACAATTGTCAGTATCCTGAATATAGATTGTTTGATCGACAAGTCTATAAATGATCACGAATGGTTTTTATTTTATATACGTTCAAATGAATTGTAAAACCTATGAATTCCACTCAACGTTTTCGTTGACCAAATTTTTGGCATGTGTTTCAGGTAACCGCTGAAGTGTAGAATGGAGCGTGCATGGGATGGATGTTGTGTGTATGGCTTGGAGTCTGCTTGTTTTTCCTCCCTTTTCCTACTTAAACATTTTAAATTTTAATGTAATGTTGTTGTGAGACTGAAATTCTTGGGTTGAGATTCATGGGGACCGAAAACGCTAAACTCTGTTGTACCAAGTGGGGTTGGAAAAACCGTGGACATGTATCATCTAAAAATTTTAAATTCAAGTTTTAAGTTGGCGTCTTTTTAGCGTCGTTTGATATATCTTGTGTGCAATGAATACTGTGTAGCACCCAATGTTGTAGTTCCGCTGCGCATAGCATTTGTGGGGGTGTTACAGATTGGTATCAGAGCCATGAGTTATAGAGAACTAGGTCGTTTTTGAAAATCCTAAACTATAACTTTTGGTGTCGTAAGAAATGGTCCAAGCACACACAACTATCCTGCACGGCTCCGGTAAGAATTCTTTAGCATTTATACATAGTCTCATCGTCCAAATCGGGCTTAAAACGCTTAAAATATCATCAAAATACCCCAAAATATGCTTGTGTTTGTTCATTGTGTGTTTTAGGTACGGATATCGTGAATTCACCAAAAGATCAAAGGAATCAAGCAAAATTGAACACGGGAAACGAAGCCCCACAAAGAACCGGGCCCAAGTATGGAACTTGCAAAAATGCCCTTGAAGTTTTGAAGAATGTCAAGTTTGGTCCTCCAAGAATCAATCTATACAAGATGTATACTTGAAGAATGAAGACTTTACAAATCAGGCCCTTGAAGATTGGAAAAAGTTATCAAACTAGTCCTTAAATCCCTAAATGTTAACACAAGGACTAACGGTGAAAGGGGATAAAGGACTGATTATGCAAAGTTATCAAAAGGACAACATAACAGGGGGGACCATAATTGCCAAAACTCAAAACCATTTAACAAACTCCCATTAATCCTCGACAAACTAAAACCCCTCACCCACTCCCAGGCTGCCACATCATCACCCATACTCCCATCCACCAATCAAACCCCTCCTTCCCACCACGTCACAACCCACTTATTTTTTTATTTAACTGATTTTAAATCAGTTGCAAATTGGTGGTAAACTTGTTTTTAAAAACTTAATTAACCCAAAGACAAATCAAACCCTCACCTGCTACTTTCCCTAAACACATAAACCCTAATTACGAACCCATTCAAATTAAAGGGTTTTTCCTTGATTAACTCTAGATTGGGAATTAGCCTCTTCCTAAACGAAACCCACCCACCATATTCCCTTCACACTCACCCAAAATGGACCCCCATGCTCCCCTGCTACACCAAAAGAGGAAAAGAAAGAATCCTTCAGAAAATCAACGTCTCCAAACGTTTTTCTTGGTCCCCAAGACCATTTTAACGTTCAAGATTGAAGATTCCACCTCAGAGATCACATGGAACCAATTTGACCAAGATTCAAAGGGCAATTTCGGATTTTTCTACATTAGGGTTTTAGGATTGTAATATTTTAATCTTTATTCTAGTATGTTCTGTTTAGTTGTATAAATAGGGCGTTTGTGTCCTGTTTCTCTTTTGTTCCAGTTTGTATAAATTTTTTAAGAAATTAATGAAATTGAAATTTTATTCTCCTTGTGCAAACTGAGTTCCCATTTAAACGTTCTTTTTAGTGTAATATAGTGTAAGATGATTATTTATGCAAGGTTAATTTAAAGTTTTCAAGCAAATTCGTTTTCAAAGTTTGTGTTCTGAAAAAGTTTTTTTTCAAGACTTGGATTCAACAAGATAATGAAGTGAAAGTGGAGTTGTTTTTCAAAATCCAGTTTGGTTTTAAACTTTTGTTAGGGTTTTATTTAGACTCAAGATTTTATGGTCTCATAAGTACTTTTTTCAAAGGTTTTTCAAATTCTTTTGTCCCTTTTTCTCACCTTTACTGTTTGAGCGAGCTCATGCTAATAAGCTGGACAAGCTTATTGGCAATAAGCTCATCCAAACTTGAAGTCTGTTTTCTTGTTCTTGTGGTGTTGTGTGCAGGTATCAAGAAAGCAGCAAGCAAGACCATTCATTTCCATTTCATTTTTTATTTTGAAGATATTTGTGCCTTGGGTCCCTCTTGGATTCCAACAGTAGGCAATCTCTACATCTCATAAGCTCTTGTAAGCCCTAAACAACCCCTTTTGGAAGGCAGTCTGCCAAGTAAGGCTTGAACCCCATATGGACAAGTTTTTGAGCTGTTATATGTAAATTATGTGATTGAGTGTATTACCTGCTTATTTGTTATTTTTCTGGCTTGTTTAGGATTGTTTAAGCTTTTTATGCATGTTAGGGTATAGATTAATTAGTTTAGTTAAGATTTAAGCTGCTTTGGTTTGTTAAATTTGGCATTTCAAAAATTAAGGGTTGTTTGGGATAAGGGTTTAAGCCAAGTGTTTGACAAGCTTTTGTCTTAGAAACTGCTTAAACACACCTTGTTTGGGTTAAATAGGTGTTTGCAGTCATTGGTCTTAGTTTTGATATGATTTTAAGCAAGTTTGCATGATAATATTTTGGTAAAACATTGAGAAAATCAGCAAGCTTATCTTTCTGTTTCATTTTGGTAGATTGAGTCTTCTAATCTTGTATGCTGATTGATCTTGGTAGTTACTAGGGTTGTGTCTTGGTTTGTGGTAGTTTCCAAGTGAATTGAGTGAGTTTTGGCCAACCAAAACTCACCCAATTGCACATTAGACCAGCAAAGGTCATCAGACCTACTTCAGTCATTACAGTAACCTCAATTTGCCTGTTTGAGTTTGATTTTGTGAAGTACTTGTGCTTTTTTATTTTTTTACTGACTCCCCACAACCCAACTGGTTGTGGGGGTGCCAATCATTTCCTACAAAACTAAGCCAATCTCAAGTTACAAGTCAAAAGGGTTCGAGACCCGTTTTTATAACTAGCAGTGGGAACCAAGTTCCCACTGGTAGTGTATATTTTGGTACTGCTAGGCTAGAAGACAAAGTAACTCAGGTGTCACTATCAGTCATCTTACTTTTTTGTCTTTAGTGGTCTAAATTAGGAATTAGAACTTGATTTTAGCTTCATAACTTTTCTTATTTAATTTCTGAATTTTCTGTTTAATTTATTTTTATTTTACTGTTCATTTCCTATTTTTTAGATGTAATTGCAATTTAAGTTACTTTTTTAAGTTACTGTTTTTGTCTTTTAGTGACAAAAATTAATATTTTTCAGTTTTACAAATTTTCTCAGACTTAGAAAAATATTTTAAGACTTTTAGTCTAAAAATATTTTACTGTTCACTTTTCAATTAATTTTTAGAATTAATTTTAGTTTAATTAGGGTTTAATTATATACTGTTTTGTCTTTTAGTAAAAAATTTTACTTTTTTCAAACTTTTTCATTTTTCTACTGTTCATTAGTATAGTTTAGGATTTTTAAATAGGTCAAATTATTTTTAGCATTATTTTAATATTTTTAATCATTATTTTAGTCTAAAAATAGTTTTTAGTGTTTTAAAAATAGAAAAATAGTTTTGAAAATTTTGGAAAAATAATTTTTAGTCTTTAAATAATTAAGTGAGTTATTAGTTCAATAAAATAATATTTTGGGCTTTTTCTTAATTATATTTAATTTTAGGGCTTTAATTAGCATCTAAAATTGAATATTTTATTAATAAAAGGTTTAAAAATATATTTATTGGATTTTTATTCTTATTTATATTATTTTAGACGTAGTTTAAATTTTTAATTATTTTTAGGTTTGATTTTTAATTTTGTCACGTTTTACGTATTTACGTTCGCGTTTTACGTCATTACGTCGTAGTGTAACCGTAGTCGTAGCTCGTCTTTACTTTTTCTCTCTTTAAACCAAAAACATCACTAATCCAAACTTTGATTTTACATAATTGGCACACTTAATCCACACACCTCCTTCGAGAACGAACCCGCACTTATTCGACTTGTCGGTTTTCCTAAATCGTCGAGTTTAATACTTGCCCGTTATACGTTGTTTTCCTAAACGCGTGTTTTTACTCAATATCATTTGGCGTTGCTGCCGGGGAGGTGTTTTTAGTGTGCCATTATTACTATCGTGTTTGTGTGAGTAGTGCGTTTTTGATTTTCAATTTTTGGAAAGCGTATATAACGTACATACTCATTTTTGTTATTTCTCCTTAATATATTATAGTATCCAAATAAATCGTGTTTAGTTTTCCTAAACTAAACACAAACCAATCTTTTACTATATCGTAGAAATCCCATTATCGTTTTCGTTTTTCTTGTGAATATATTACTATATTGTACTTACGTAGAACAATAAATATACAAGTACTCCAAAAGCGTGAAAACGTAACCTTGATTCGGGATTTCATCACTCGATCGTTGTATTCGAATCTAAAGCAAAAGTTTAAAGGCAAAATAGATAAATACTTTCGTGAGACTTAATTTCAATTAACACAAACTATAAGGTGGGTGTTAATTCAAGTGATGCCTAAAAACATTATTAGTGTTAACTAATCTTTCTTAGTTTTGATCACAACAAACCATACAACACATTTAGTGTAAAACACAAAATGAATTATTTAACTAACAATATCATCAATGTAATAATCATATCACTAACCTTTCTTAATCATACTTAGTGATCATCAAAATGATTATCCTTAAAACTCACTTTTGTTAATATGACAAAAGACTTTTTAATAAACTTTCTTTTTTAGAAAATGTTTTATTAACATGGAAAATGAAAATTTGAAAATAGCATATTCCAAATGCTGTTAGAATATCCTTTGAAGGTTTCAAATACCTCAGATATTCCCACCCCACTAAAAGACAAAAAACGGAGCGGAGTCTAGTGGCGGTACCTTAAGTACCTACGCGGTTCCTTATCGATAAGGTACCGCGGGGTGAGATAAGGTACCGCGCACAGCTAGCCGTTATAGATCCGTTATACTTTGTCTCCTTTAAATAGTGGGTCAAATCTCATTTTCCAGCAAGCCTCTTGGACGTTTTTCTCAGCCCTCTTTATATTTTCTATAGCATAATCATTAGTAAATGATCACTTAAATTGTTAAGGATGTTTACATATGATTATCCTCTTGACCCCCTCCTTTACCTTGTCCAATGAGAAGATCACTCACTCACTAGTGTTGTGATAAAGATGAATCTATGAGTTAGTCATATTCATCATGATACCCTTTTTGTTTTAGGTCAATCCAATGTATTTATGAATACTTGGACTAGTTGTGTTCATCCAAGTTATTTGTGGATACTTGGATTTGTTGTGTACATCCATTGCATATGTGTTTGCTTGGATTTGTGTTGTGTAAATCCAAGCTACATGTGTGTACTTGGATAAGTCTAGTTGAGTTGTAATAGATTTGATTAGGAGTTCTCACTAAACTATAAAGTGATGTGGTTGTGTCTTGTGAGTTCTCACTAAACTTTAAAGTGATTAGTAGTTGTGTTGTGTGAAGTTCTCACTTAGCTTCAAAGTGAAGAGTCGCGAAGATTGGTTCTAGCTTTCGATTAGAACTCGACATCTAGCCTTGTGTCGTAAAATGGTGAAGTAGGCAACGTCGTGAAGATTGGTTCTACCTTAAGATTAGAACCCGACATCTAGCCTTGTGTCGTTAAATTATGAAGTAGGCAACGTCGTGTAGATTGGTCCTAGCTAAAGATTAGGTCTCGACATTTAACTTAGTGTCGGAAAATAATGTAAGCAACGATGTAAGGTTTTCTCCACCGAGAAGGGAGCTTGTGGATATAGTGGAAATCTCGAGTAGGTGTACTCGAGGAGTGGAGTAGAAAACGATGATAGAGCCTCGTTGTCGAACCACTATAAATCTTGGTGTCTTCCCACTAGGTTGTCTCCTTCCTTACTCTTTATTTATTTCATTATCATTATACTTACCTATTATCTTTGCTAGTGCATTTGAATTGAACCTAATCATTATGCAACTTAGCCTCAAGTAAAAGATAGTTTTGATACAAACCAAATTGAAAGTAATTTTAATTTGGTCACCAATCGAAGAGAAACTATTCAACCCCCCCCCCCCCCCCCCTTCTAGTTTCTACAATTGGTACCAGAGCGTTGGTCACTCAAGATCTTTAAAGTATATTGTACTTTGAAACTTGGATCGATCCATTGTCTCCTCAAATTAGAAGGTCTAGTTGTACTAAAGTTTCTCTTTGGTCAAAACTATGTTTTCTTTGAAAATAGGTCTTTTAATTGATAATATTGCATCCCACTTAAGATTAGTAGCTTTTATGCATTTTAGATATACTCTTGAAATGTATCTACTAGTTTGCATCTTGCTTTGTGTAGGTACTCATGAAGATCAATCACTTAATTGGTTGTGGATTGAGTTACTTGCACTTGTAGAAGACTCATCTTCATTGATCTTTAACATCCTTGAATGATGATACCAAGATCATTGGGAATGATACTAGTCCTTGAAGACTTAGTACTCCTCATAGTCATTGATTGGGCATAGCACTTATTCCGTCATGGATTGCTCTTTGTGGCCAAGTGATAGGTGTGTAAACACCCATCCTTTTACCATTTAATTCTGGCTAAAACGAGACCAAAACACGTATTTAATATCATTTGTTTGGAATTATGCGTGGTTTTTGTGTTTATTGTGTTTTCAGAGCCAACCGGATGGATAATGGAGAAAACATGGGATTGCACGGGATTTATGGAAGAAAAAGGACTCAAGATAAAGTCTATTGTCCAAGAGATGCAAAAGATTTGAAGTCACTGGGCCTATTCGAAGATTTATCGAAGAAAAGGACCAAAGATGGAAGATTTACATAAGTCGAAGAAACTCAAGTCTATTAAACGAAGAAATTAAAAGACGAGTTGAATTTAATCGACGACAAATCCCGAATCAGAATCGAAAACGTCAACTTTTCTGAAAAGACGAGAAGACAAGAAGAACGGGAGAAAGCCCACTCACCAACCACAAGACAAGCCTATATAAAGCCCATCCCCTCACACATAGTGCCAGTTAGTTTTTTTTAGTTTTTCTTTCCCCACTTTTCTCTCTTTTCTGTTTCGTACCATCACCAACACCACTAGGGTGTTTGGTGATTTTGATCTTTGATTTTTCAATCTTGTAATTTCATTCTTGTTTTGTGATTGTTAAAACAGTAATCATCAATACAAGTTCTTGTTTAATCTTTCCATTTAATCTTGTTCATCATCATCTTTTCTTTCAAGTTCTTAAGTTCTTATTTTATTGAGTTTTTATCTACAAAAGTTGTTGGGTTTTATGTTTTTGTTGATGGGATTTGTAGTTTATGGTTAGTGGATGCTTAGTGATTAGTTTATTTAAGTTTTTGGTGAAAAACTTGGTGATTTTTGGATTAAAATTGATCTCCCCTGTTCTTCGGGATAGTTACTGTATCTGGGATTCCCAGACTTCCGGATGAACACCAAAGTTCCGAATGAACATGTTTTTGAAAAGTTCCAATTGAGTTTTCCTTTAAAAGTTCCGAATCAGTTGAAAACTTCCGAACGAACTGAAAGTTCCGGATGAACCTAATCTTCCGAATGAACTGAAGTTCCGGATGAACCAATAGTTCCGGGTGAATAAAAAGTTCCGAATCAATTTTTATCTTTTAAACTTCCGGATGAACTGAAAGTTCCGGATGAGTCAAAAGTTCCGAATGAACTGAAAGTTCCTGATGAGTGAAAAGTTCCGAATGAACGTTTGTTGTTTAAGTTCCGAATGAGTCTTATTTCCATTTCTTCCATTTCTTCCGAATAAACTTCCGGACCAAAAGTTCCGGACGAACTTCCGGATCAACAAGTTCCGAGTGAAGGATTTCTAAAAGTTCCGAATGAAGACTTCCGAGTGAAAAGTTCCGGATGAGAAAAGTTCCGAATCAAGCTTAAAACTTCCAAATCAGTTTTCTTTTGAGCATCTTTTATTATTACTATTTCTTTAGTATTTCTGTTTCTTCATTTTTATCTCACAATTTATATTTTAACTGTAATTTTAATTTTAATTTTAATCTTAATTTTAATTTTAATTCAAGTTTTTATTAATTGTCATTAAAGTAATTGTCTTTGATTTAAGTTTTCATTTTAAGTACATTTTAACATTTAGTATATTAGAAAACCAAACCCTTTTTCTTAGTAACCAAGAACAATCATTCCACTTAAGGCCGAGATCAATTCGAGAGGATATCGAGAGACATAATCTGAACCCAATAAAAAACATGTATCAAATGGCGCCGCTGCCGGCTCTTCTCGTTAAGATCAAAAGTTTTTGTGAGAACTTGGATTTTGGGATCCGTTCCCCGTGAACGTTACTTTTTCATTAAAAATTTCAAAAAAATATAAAATCCTAAAAAATATAAAATTTTCAAAAAATACAAAAAAAATTAAAAAAACATAAAAACCAAAAATATTTTTGCTTTGCTTTTCTTTGTTCGTTCTTTTGCAGGTGTATGCGCACTCGATCCACGTCTTATCAAGAGCCCGAGCCTCTCGATCACTTAGACATGGCCGGTGTACAAAACAACAACAACATACCACCTCCAAACAATAATAATAAAAACCCGCCTTTCAACAACATGAATAATAACAACAACAATGAGCCTTTTCCGGATAATCGCCCAATGATTGAACTGCTGCAAGCTCATGTAGATGGCAACACTGATCCAATTGTTATACCACCAATTGCTGCCAACAATTTCGAGCTCAAGTCAGGCTTTATCCAGATGGTCTCCGCTCAACCATTCTTGGGACGAACCATTGATGATCCACATGACCATATCAAGAGATTTTTGAAACTCACCAACACGGTCAAATTCAATGGTGTTTCACAAGAGGTTATCAGGTTACAACTTTTTCCCTTTTCTTTAGAGGGACAAGCCCGGCATTGGCTTGCTAAGGAACCGCCACAGAGTATTCTCTCGTGGACGGATTTGGAAACCAAATTTATCAATTACTTTTTCCCACCCTCTCGTACTACCGCTTTGCGGAATGAAATCATAAATTTTGAACAAAAGTACGATGAGTCGTTCAATGAATCTTGGGATCGTTTTAAAGATCTTTTAAGAAAATGCCCACAACATGGTTTTACCAAAGTACATCAAATTAATACTTTTTACAATGGTTTAAGCATGAGTGACCAAGATTCACTAAACAGTGCCTCGGGGGGTAATCTTTTGGCTAAGACTTCCAATGCTGCTTGGGATATCATTGAGAATAAGTCTCGTGTGCAAACCAAGAGTGTTCGGACCAATGTCGCTAGTGCTAGCACTAGTGACAGCGACAAGCGATTGGACAAAATCACTACGCTTCTTGAATCGCTTGTCACCCACACCGTCAGCAACAACAACAGCAACAACGTTAAAAACGCTCAAGTTAACGCTGTCAGCCAACCTTGTGAGATATGCAGTGGTCCTCATTCTTACACCACTTGTACCGCCACCCAAGACTACCCTGCTGAGAATGTGAATGCATCATATGGCACCTATCCTCAAACTGCTTATCAAGCTAGACCTCAAGGTGACCGAAATTTGCTTAGCTACCGCTCCAACAACTACCTCTCACCACCCGGTTTTCCCCCCAAACAACCCAAACCAACAACAAAACCTCAACCGCCCTCCTCAACAACAACAACAACCTCGTACACCATACATACCACCTCATAAACAGCAACAACCACCTCAACGAAACAATCAAATCTACCAGAAACCTGCTTATCAACCACCCGCATATAATGCTCCTCCCAACCAAACCACCGCTCTTCACCAAGAAGTGGAAACTTATATGAGGACTAACGATGTGATAGTGGGAAATCTTCATAGAGAAGTGCTCAACCTGAAAGCAGACTTGGTCAAACAAGGAAACGATTTGAGAGCTGACATGAGAAACACGTTGGATAGCCAAACTAATGACTTGAAGAACATGATGGCTAGTTTCTTCCAAGGTAATCAACCCTCTTCTTCGGGTACTCTTCCGAGTAACACCGTTGCGAATCCAAGAGGGGAGATGAAAGCAATCACCACTCGAAGTGGTAAAGGTACCAAGGAACCCGAGCTTCCTATACCTCCACCGGTGGTTGTGACTAAGGAGAACGAGTCACCTGCTCCTATTCCTCATCCTTCTCCTTCCCTAATTTCTCCACCTCTTACTTCTACCCCTCCTCCACCCAAGGATGTGAGTGATCCTATTCTTCCAAAGCCTTCCTCTTCTTCCAATATACCTTATCCATCTAGGTTGAGGAAAGAGAAGCTCAAAAGCAAGGACGATATTCAGGTTTCTAACTTTCTTAAAATGTTTAAACAACTGAATTTCAATATCTCCTTGGCTGAGGCTCTCGCTCACATGCCTAAATATGCGAAAATGTTTAAAGATCTTCTGAGCGACAAGGAAAAGCTCCTCGATATTGCCTACACCCAACTTAATGAGAATTGCTCTGCAGTGCTCTTAAGGAAATTGCCAACCGAGCTTGGTGATCCGGGTCGTTTCCTAATCCCTTGCAATTTCCCGGGAGTAGAGAATTGCATGGCCCTAGCCGATCTAGGTGCCAGTATCAACTTAATGCCTTTAAGTGTGTGGAAGCCATTATCTCTCCCTGAGCTAGTTCCCACCAAAATGACTTTGGAATTGGCTAACCATACGGTTGCTTATCCAGTGGGGATAGCCGAAGACGTCATTGTAGGAGTCGACAAATTCACTTTTCCTGCTGATTTCGTTGTCGTCGACTATGAGATGGACCCCCGTGTGCCACTCATTGTTGGTCGTCCATTCTTGAGGACCGGTCGCACTCTCATCGATGTTGAAGCCGGTGAGCTTATCATGAGAGTGGGTGATGATAAAGTAGTCTTCAACATGGGAAAGTTGTCTAAACAACCTTATTCATATGAGTGTGTTAATTGTATTGACGTTCTTGATGAGGCTTGTGAAGAACACTTTAATGATGCTTGCAAAAGTATTCCTACCTCTCTTCCCAATGTTGAGACCGTGTCCTCTATTGATTCATCATTGTCTCTATTTGGAGATAGTGATTTGTTTTGGAAAGATCTTGAAGACACCATGGGAGATGTGAACTTATCTACTGATGATTCTCCTACCGATGGGGACGAAGACATGCATTTCTTTGAAAGCCTTCTCAACGAAGACAATCCTTCTCCTCCATCTCCCACGGTTATTGCTATCGATACTCCGACTTTGAAAACGCCTCCCGTCGAAAATCCTCCGGATTTAGAACTTAAGGAGTTGCCGCCCCATCTTGAGTATGTATTCCTTGAAGAAGAGAAGAAGTCGCCAGTCATCATTGCTAAGGACCTAAAGGAAGAAGAAATAGCCCGACTTATCACCGTGTTGAAAGATCATAAGAAGGCTATTGCTTGGAAGATTTCTGATATTCGTGGAATTGATCCTCACTTCTGCACCCACAAAATTCTCATGGAGGACGACTTTAAGCCCATAATTCAAAGCCAACGAAGGGTGAATCCAAAAATACATGAAGTCATCAAAACAGAGGTTATCAAACTACTTGATGCGGGTATGATTTACCCTATTTCGGATTCACCATGGGTTAGTCCAATCCATTGTGTGCCCAAGAAGGGCGGAATAACCGTTGTTCCTAATAAACACAACGAGTTGATTTCCAGTCGTCTCGTTACCGGGTGGAGAGTTCGTATAGACTACCGCAAACTCAATGATGCCACGAGAAAGGATCATTTCCCTCTACCTTTTATGGACCAAATGCTTGAACGTTTAGCGGGTAATGAATATTACTGCTTTCTTGATGGTTTCTCGGGTTACTTCCAAATACCCATCGATCCCCAAGATCAAGAGAAGACAACATTCACTTGTCCCGATGGCACTTTTGCTTACAAAAGAATGCCTTTTGGCTTATGTAATGTGCCCGGGACTTTCCAAAGGTGCATGTTAGCTATCTTCCATGACATGGTTGAACAAACCATGGAAGTCTTCATGGATGATTTCTCGGTCTTCGGGGATTCCTTCTCTTCTTGCCTTGCCAATTTGGAACGCATGCTTAAGTGGTGCGAAGACACTCGCCTAGTTCTAAATTGGGAAAAATGCCATTTTATGGTAAAAGAAGGCATCGTTCTGGGACACAAGATTTCCAAAGCCGGTCTTGAAGTAGACCGTGCTAAAGTCGATGTTATCGCCAAGTTGCCTCCACCTTCAACCGTGAAGGGTGTGAGAAGTTTTCTGGGTCATGCTGGCTTCTACCGTCGATTTATCAAGGATTTTTCTCAAATCGCTCGCCCGATGACCCACCTCTTGGAAAAAGATACTCCTTTTATCTTTTCCAAAGAGTGTCTTGAAGCCTTCAACTCGCTTAAGGATAAGCTTACTAAGGCACCCATCTTGGTTACCCCTAATTGGGAGCTTCCCTTTGAGTTGATGTGCGATGCTAGTGATTTTGCTATTGGAGCGGTTCTGGGACAAAGAGTGAACAAACACTTCCAACCAATCCATTACGCTAGCAAGACAATGACGGGGGCACAATTGCATTATACGACAACCGAAAAAGAGCTTTTAGCTGTTGTCTATGCCTTTGAAAAATTTCGCCCCTATCTTGTCCTTTCCACCACAATCGTTTACACTGATCATTCCACGTTGAAGTACTTGTTGACAAAGCAAGATTCCAAACCAAGACTTCTTCACTGGGTTTTGCTGCTCCAGGAATTTAAAATCGACATTCACAATAAAAAAGGAGCTAAAAACCTAGCCGCGGATCATCTCAGCAAACTTGAGGATCCTTACCAGGGGGATCATCCGAACAAAGAAATCAATGATTCTTTTCCCTTGGAGACCTTAATGTCTATAAATTCGAATTCTGATGAAACCCCGTGGTTTGCGGACTTTGCAAACTACTTGGCGGGTGGAATTCTCAAGGAAGGGTTGACGTCTAAACAAAAGAAGAAGTTGTTCACCGACATTAAGACTTACTTTTGGGACGACCCTTACCTATTCAAACAATGTGCCGACCTGATTATCCGCCGATGTGTTGATGGACCGGCAGCTTCAGAAATCCTTGATGCTTGCCACAAAGGACCCACCGGTGGTCACTTTGGTCCCAACTACACCGCCAAAAAAGTGTTTGATTCGGGATTTTATTGGCCCTCCATATATCGTGACGCTCAAAATATGGTTAAACGATGTGATGTTTGCCAAAAACAAGGCACGATCACACATAAAGACGAGATGCCTCAGAATTTCATTCAAGAGTGTGAAATCTTTGATGTTTGGGGTATCGACTTTATGGGGCCATTCCCTTCTTCTAAAGGAAACAAATACATTCTTGTAGCCGTTGACTACGTTTCAAAGTGGGTCGAATCCAAAGCTTTACCTACTAATGACGCAAGGGTGGTTTGTAACTTTTTGAAAGCTCTATTCGCTAGATTCGGTGTGCCTCGTGCCATTATTAGTGATCGTGGGACTCATTTCTGCAATGACCAATTCGCAAGAGTCATGGCTAAGTACGGTGTAAATCATCGTCTTTCCACAGCCTACCACCCACAAACTAATGGCCAAGCTGAAATATCCAACCGAGGACTTAAGCGAATTCTGGAAAGAACCGTGGGAGAACATCGTGCCTCATGGGCTGATAAACTTGATGATGCTTTGTGGGCTTTCCGTACTGCTTACAAGACCTCGATTGGTTGTACGCCTTATCGTCTTGTGTACGGGAAAGCATGCCACCTCCCCATTGAGTTGGAGCACAAGGCTTACTGGGCCTTGAAGTGGGCTAATTTTGATATTAACAAAGCTGGTGACCTACGCAAGATCCAACTCAATGAGCTGAATGAACTTCGGAATGAGGCTTATGAAAATTCTTTGATCTATAAGGAAAGAACTAAGCTCATTCACGACTCCAAGATCAAAAACCGAGAGTTTCATGTTGGAGACAAAGTCTTACTTTTTAACTCTCGGTTGAAAATCTTTTCAGGCAAGCTCAAATCTCGTTGGTCCGGCCCATTCACCATCGCCCAAATTTTTCCATATGGTACTCTCGAGCTCGCTCAACCTAATGGACCGAATTTTAAGGTGAATGGCCAACGAGTGAAGTTGTACTTTGGTGAGGACACCTCTCAGGAGGTGATTCCATCCCTCACCACGTTCCCCATGAACTAATTTTGGGTCGAGTCAGGCTCGTGACTCGGTTATCAAAAACAAGCGCTCCTCGGGAGGCAGCCCGAGTATCTATTTTTTTTATGTTTTAATCCCCTAAGTGTAGGGGGACTTCTATACGCGTTTGTCTTTGTGTGGTGATTTGATTACAGGGATTAGTGCACTCTTGGAATCTTTGAAGAACCGTGCTCCCGTGTTATCCGAAATCCGGTTCTATCTCTCAACTATCGTGATTCAATTTTCTTCATACTCACATTTGAAATTGATCACTTTAGTCGTCTCTTCCTTAACTCGAGTTAACCAACGTACACAATGTCATAAGTGTAGGGGAGACTTTTCCCACATTCTTTAACATTGAGGACAATGTTTATCTTAAGTGTAGGGGGGACTTCTATCGAAGTTTTAAGTGGACTTTTCCATGAAAATGCCTTCATTTAACCAGAAAATCCTATTTTTCAACATTTTTCAAATTTTTTATTAACTATGGCCATTTAGTCGTAATTTTTAAATTTTTATCTTTGCTTTCATATGTATATATCCCGCAATAAAGTCAAAAATATTAATAAAGTGGTGTAGTGATGAGATGGCATTTATACATGATCTCATCGTTCTTTTCGGGCTTTAAATGCATAAAAATGTCATAAAATACCATATATATGCTTGTGTTTGTTTACTTGTGTATTTTAGGTATGGATATCGTGAAAAAGACAAAAGATCACAAGATACAAGGAAAAACGAACACGAGAAACGAAGCCGTACAAAGAACCGGGCCCTAATCATGGAATTTTCATCAAATACCCTTGAAGACTTGAAGAAAATACAAGATTGATCCTCATTCTATGAAGAAATGACACTTAAAACCCTTGTATATTAATAATTACAAGTTTGGTCCCTTAAGTTTGTCAAAATTGCAAAAAGGTCCTTCAACTTTGAAGAAATGGCAAGATTGGTCCCTCAACAAATCAAATTTGTCAACTATGGTCCCTCATGAAGTTAAAGATGCAAAGAAGACCTTTGAAGATCAATATAGTCCAAGTTCAGCCCTTGAATTATCACAAAAGGTCAAAAACAACCCTTGATAAGCCTTTTACAAAGTCTTGTGCCAAAAATGTCAAGTGGGGAAAGTTATTTACAAAGTAAAACGGGTTTTAGGGCTTAAAAACTTAATATGCCAAAAGTTTCAAGTTACAAGGGCCAAAGTTGCCAACTGAAACTTTCAAATCCTAAAAAGGCGCCTAACAAGTTACTTTCCCCTAAAAACGGATTCAAACTCTTACTGTTCACTTTCACCATCCCCAGATTTTACCCCGACCTAAACTTGGGTAAAACCCAATTCATTTTGCACACGAGTAATTCACACATACTAAAACCTATCCCACTCCTAAAATCCCCAATCCCACGCGTGTGTACCAAACCCCCAAATACCCTTTCCACCAATCAGCTTACACCTTGTCCTCCAAGGCATGTGACGTGTCCTACATCAACGATGGAGATTCATTGCTTACTCACAAAGCAAAATTAAACAGTGGAGATCAAGAAAGGACAATTCACACCAAAAACGTCCAAGGGCATATTAGGGATTTTCTACTGATTAGGGTTTTATGTTTAAGAGCCTAGAATGTTCATTAGGTCTCTATATAAGGAGCTCACAGAATGTGTGAAGCCCTTGTTCCAGTTTTCCTTCCAAATATTGTAATTCCTTTTAAGTTGAAATAAAAGTTGTGTTTTTGTTTTAAACAATATAATTCCTTTTTGTTTGTTTAAAGTTGGTGTTATTTGGTGAAGGAATTCTGAGTTCCATCTTTTAATTTAGTTAAGTGATTTTGCTTTTCAAAATTTCTCAAAAGGTTTTGAAAAAGTTAAGTATTACTTGGTAGAAATCTGTCCAAGGTATTTTGGTGTTTAAGGTTCATGATTTTGGTGATTTAAGGGTTTTAGATACGTTTTAAGAAGTTTTGGAAAAGATTTGGAGAGTTTTAAAAGAGAAAGAAATAAATCAGAATAGTATATTGTATATTGTTCTTGTTGTCTTGTTCTTGATTTGTCATAAGCAGGATTGAAGGCTTGTTGATTTGTGTTCAGCACCAGCCCGGGCTGGTAGGGAGGAGGATTTACATCCTCTAGGACCCTTGGATGTAGGGGTCCTAAGGTAAATCCCTTTTACATTGTTAAATTTCAGAAAATAGCATTTTGTATGATTTTGCTTGATTGATTGATTAAGTGTGTTTAAGTTGCTTGATTTGTGTTTAACTAAGCTTATATGCATGTTAGAATAGCTAGGGATCAGTTTGTTTAAGTTTTGTGAGGTTTGGTTTTGTAAAATCTTGGTTTTAGAAAGTTATAGGGTGTTTGGCAATACGGATTAGCAGGGCAACCTTCTTGATTTATTGATTTAAAAGGTGTTAGAAGTTTGGAAAAGGATTAAGTTAGGTTGAGAGTTAGTAGGTAGTTGGTTTTGGTCAAGTTTAGAACAAATTTGTGAGATTAAAAGGTAAAAAGGGAGTTAAAAATCTGCTTATCTACTTGTTGCTTGATTTTTGATGAACTTTGTGCATGATCTTTTGATTTCTGTTAGGATATAGGGTGAGTGAGTTATTGGATTTGCTTAAGTGTTATTTGGAAAGTGTGTACACCAAATTTGGTTGCCAGAAGTGGACTAGGTTGCATGATATAAGCTCATTAGTCCACAGACCTCTCTTATTTGTCACAGAGACTTAACTAGGGTGTTGTGTGCTTTGATTGCTTAATTGGTGTGTGCTTAAGTGTTTATTTCAGCTTGTGTTGACTCCTTGTGATCAAAGGATCACAAGAGTGCCTTATTGCTCCCCTAACAACTCCAAAATAAGCCAAAAAGCAAGCTCCTCTTGCTTCACTTTTCATACTGTGAAGAAAAGAAACACAAGCATACCTGCTTGTTCTTCAAACACATTCTGTCCACGTTTTTGTTAATTATTTGGCTTAATCTTAAGTTAAAAAGTGAATTGGAGTTGGTTTACAAGTCATACAAAAGTCACTAATTGGTTGGAAAGTTAAAAAAGATAAAAAAAAATTAAAAAGAGTAAAAAGGGGGTTTTCAAGACTCGAACCCACAATCCCCACACTCACAACACTCACACACTACCACTGCGCCCTAGGGTCTTTGACTACTAGGGTGTGGTTTTGTTTTCTACTTAACCCGTTCTTCATTTGTATTATTTTTAATAAGCCGTAGCTTTTTAATCTATTTTCAGCTTATTTAATTGACTTATTTGGTTTGGCTTATTTTTCTTAGGATCTTAATAGGGTTATAGATTTTTCAAAATTGGTTTTATAATTTTCCTCTTATTTTATTAATTTCTAGGATTTAATTAATACCCGGTTTTTAAAAAAGCAATAAAAAATACCAAAAAGAGTTTTTATTTTTAGGAAAAATAGTTTTTAGGTTTTAAAATATATTCTTGAGGTTTACATCTAGTTTTGGTTTCAAAAACTTTAATTTTTAATTTTATAATATTTTAAGGTTTTTTATAAACTTTAAAGATTTTTATAAAATTATTAAAAAAGGTTTAGGAGCTTAGATTTGTGTTTTTCTCTTAATTATATTATTTAGGATTTTTAGAAATTTTTTATTTCAAATTTTAGAAACTTTTATTTTTTAGTATTATTTTATTAATATTTTATTATTAATTTTTCAAAATTTTATTTTTCTTTCTTTTTCATTTTTCCTAGGTTCTTTATCTTTAATTAGGACTATTTCCATTTTTAGATTATTTTTATCACTTTTGGATTTATTTTTATAATTATTTTAAGTTTAATTAGGTTTTAATCATTTTTAATCATTTTTAGAGTAATAAAAATAGTTTTAATAGGTTTTAATTTTTAGAAAATTACTTTTTAGTCTTATAATAATATAAGTTGAGTAATTATTCAATAAAATGATATTTTGGACATTTGAATTAGTTAAATTTAATTTTAGGGCTTTAATTAGCATTTAAAATTAATTATTTAATTAATAAAAGGTTTTAAAATATCTTTGTTGGATTTTTATCTTTATTTATATTATTTTAGACTTGTTTTTAGCTTTTTAATCTTTTCTTGATTTTGCTTTTGGTTTTAGTTTAAATTTTAACTTTTGTGGTTTTTCTACGGTTTTACGTTTTCGTCGTAGTTTAATTTTCAAGAAATCGTCTTCTCATCCTCTCATCCCCATTCTTCTCAATATTAATCTCAAAGAAATACAAATTAGAACACACACATATACCTCCTTGGGAAACGAATCTTTTCTCTCATTTTATTTGATTGTGGGTCATTACTTGTGGTTTTCCTAAATCACTCGTCGATACTTACCGCTCATATACGTTCTTTTGTTTTCCTAAACAAGAGTCGTGTTTTATCCTACAATCATTTTGGCGCCGCTGCCGGGGAGGTGTGTCGTGTCTTAATTTGGAAAATTTTGTTTTTGATATTATCCATAAATAGTATTTGTGTTAAGCGGAACTCCCTTAAACACGTATTATCGGTTTTCTTGGTTTTTCTTTGTGAATATTATTAATATATTGTATTAAGTATCACAATCAATATACAATATCTCCAAAAGTGTGAAAACACAACCTTAATTGGGATTTGATCTCCTAATTATTGTATTCGAATCTCAAACAAAAAGAAAAGGCAAAAATAGATAAATACTTTCGTGAAGCTCGATTTTGAAAAATATGAACTATAAGGTGGGTATAAGGCGGGTATTATAAAATATACCCTAAGGAAAAAGGCTCTTAAGTGCTTCGCGCCGCCTCGTTTCCCCGCTTGCTTGTGAGTATTTTGAGATTGAAGGCTAATCGAGGGTTTTGCCGCCCAAAGTATTAATACGTATACTATATTTGCTTGTTTTCTTTGTGATTAAACCCTCGTGAACAATTTGGTTTTCACCAAAGTTCTAAAGTCATTCGAAGGCGTTCACTCCACGTGATCGTTTTCATTCCTTTGAGGCTTCTTTAATCAAGAGTTTGATTCGAGGAGAGATTTTGTAGATTGTTGTCTACGAAGATACACCAAAATCCAAAAAAAAATTAAATATCATCAAAAACACAAAAAAAATTGAAAATCCACAAAACAACCAAAAAGAATCTTCTTTGCTCACCTCCCATTCTTCGTGTAGTTTATGATCACTCGTAACCAAGCTAAACGAGCTCGTAAACGACTTCAAAAGCAAGCAAATCAAGGATCGTTGATTGTTGAAGAACCTCCAATTGTTGAACCTATTATAGAACAAGAAGTCGTAATGGCTAATCGTACTATGATGGAGTTGCTACAAGCACCCACCGAGGGTTTTGGAGAGGCTATTGTTATTCCCGCCATCCTTGCGGAGAATTTCGAGATTAAGACGGGTTTAATGTCGATGCTACAAGCAAACAAATTTCGAGGTCATGAAAAAGACAACCCGCATTACCACATTAGGAATTTCAACCGTCTCACCGCCACTAGCAAATTCAAAGATGTTCCACATGACGCCATTAAGATGATGTTGTTTCCATATTCGTTGGATGGTCCCGCAAAAATTTGGCTCGAGAAAGAATCGCCAAATTCGATTTTGACATGGGCCGATCTCGTTTCTAAGTTTGTGAACAAATTTTTTCCACCATCGAAAACAACACACTTAAAAAATGAGATTTCACGATTTGTGCAACGTAACAATGAAAGTTTTTCAATGGCATGGGAACGATTTAAAGAGATGTTACATGAATGTCCTCACCATGATTTTTCGGAATTGCATCAAATTGATACCTTTTATAATGGGCTTAATGATCATGAACGAGATTATTTGAACGCCGCCGCGGGTGGTAATTTTTTGTGCAAGACGACAAATGAGGCTTTACAAATCATTGAAAATCGATCTAAGGTTTATAGCCCTCGTAACACACCGAGTGTTGCCAATATGGGTTCGTCATCGTCGTCACAATCGTCTCGTAGCATTAACGCCTTACATGATGAAGCTAATGAGGAAAATCGGTTTTTTGATAGATTTGCTAATCTAATGTCCCATTGGAAGGCTCAAGAAGCTTCCAATTCCGCTTCGGTTAAAGCGGTTGCTAAGAGTTGTTTATCGTGTGGAGGAGCTCATGATTTATCCGAGTGCATTACCGCGGATGGTAACACTTCGAGTGCTTATGTAGCAACGGGAACTTACAACCAAAACGGCCAAGGTTCCCGCCAAAATCAAGCTCCACCAAACCAAAATGTTAACAATTATCGAAACAACAACCAAGGTAATTACCAAGGCAACACACGCAATTACAACAAAGGGAATTATCAAAGTGGGAATGGACAAATCTCTAATCAAAACCAAAACCGTGATTTTCAAAACACTACACAAGGTTTTCAAAATGCTCACACGAAAAATTTGCAAGGAGAATTTTTAGATTATGCAAAAGCAAATGATGCTAAATTTGATAACATGCAACGTGAGATGATTAGCTTAAGGTCCGAGTTGAAAAACGAGCTTAAAAATGAACTTGCTAATAAACTTAAAACTCATGCAAACAAAATGGAAGGAAATGTCCAACGTCTTCAACAAAACCAACAAAAGATGGAATTAGGACAACATGAGATTAAGCAAGAGTTATTGAAAGCGGATGCTAGGCAATCAAAATTTGAGGACCGAATGGCTAAGATGTTTGAAGCTATCATGTGTAAGCCCTCTTCTTCGGGTAGTCTTCCTAGTGATACCATTGCAAACCCGAAGGGAGAAATGAAGGTTATTACTACACGAAGTGGTAAAACTTTCAAGGAACCAATCTCTCGTCCAAGTACTTCTACGGAGAAGGAAATCGAGAAAGAACCCGAGGTGATGGTCGAAAAGGAGCACATTACAATCCCACGAAGTACCGCTCAAACCACACCTACGGTTACACCAATACCAATTGTGGAACCCGAGATTCCAAGGCCGTTGCCTAATGACCAACCCACACCACCTTTACCTTACCCTTCGAGACGAAACAAAGAGAAAGCACAAGAAAGGAACAATTATCAATTTGAGCTATTTATGAAAATGTTTCGTGATTTGCATTTTAACATAAGTTTTGCCGATGCTTTAATCATGATGCCTCGATTCGCCGCAAACTTCAAAAGTATGCTAAACAACAAAGAGAAGTTACAACAATCGTCTAGTTGTTCATCGGTTTTTCTAAGCCGCATACCACAAAAAGTCGGTGATCCCGGTAAATTTTTGATTCCGTGTGCTATACAAGATATGGAGGAATGCTACGCCTTGGCCGATCTTGGTGCTAGTATTAATTTAATGCCTCTCGAAATTTTCAAATCGCTTTCGCTTCCGGCTCTTACTCCTTCGAACATGTCCATCGAGATGGCCGATCATTCTACGATCATGGCATGTGGAGTAGCCGAGGACGTTTTCGTTAAAGTCGGAAAGTTTTACTATCCCGTTGACTTTATCGTTGTAGACATTCCCATCGATCGAAAAGTTCCTCTCATTTTGGGTCGTTCATTTTTGGATACATCACGAGCACTTATCGATGTTCATGCTCGAAAAATCACCCTTCGTTTCAATGAAGAAGAACTTGTCATCAATGCAACACAAAACTCCAATATTTCTCATGTATATTCTATTGCAACTTTAAACCATGGTGACTCGACCAATGTTAATTGCAAAGAATTTTCACCAAGAATTTTAGGGAATGTCTCCAAAAACAATTTACCATTTCCTCCGCCGGTGGAGGTTATGAGTGCAAAGCCTACAAAGAAGAAACCATCAATACTTGAATCGAAAAATCCTTCGCCTCATCTCGAACATTCATTCTTGAAAAGTGTTGATAAGTTGCCGGTTTCTACGGAAGATCTTTCGGATGATGAATATGTTGGCCCCGATGGGGAGGTTTTCTTCGTCGATAAACGTTTTGAGAACTTGCCACCACCAAAACCAAAACGGTTTCAAAATGTGAGAATTTTTAGTGTGACTAACATCGTCTTAGAAACACCGAATATTTTCGACATAATCAACAAGGGTTTTCATAAGGAGAGTTTAAAAGATAAAAAAGGAAATGATCTTAAATGTGATTTAATTGATTTTTCTACAAATCTAACTCCGTCATCACCGCATGTTTTGAGTACTACAAACTCGTCTACTCCTTTTGACGATGTTTTGTGTGGTTCTAGTATGGGGGAAGCCCCTTATGTTCCCTCATCCTTGTCCACCGAGGACGAGATTTTCGATCCCGGAATTTCATGTAAAGGGAAATCTCGGTCTTCCACCGATGCAATAAATGGAAACTATATCTATTTGCTTGGTGCGAGTCTACCTTGAGTAGCTCAAACGTTTGTCTTACCAATTGTCTCACCCTTCTACTTCTCATCTATTTTCTTCAAACTCTTTGAGTTTATGGCACATGTTGAAGTGGCATTGATTTGTTTTTCCAATGGAAACGAGAACGCCATCTTCGACCCCGGTATTTTGCATCACTTAAGGACTTAGTCCTTTTTACCGGTTGCTTTTTGGGCCTTGTTTATCATGTAAGTCCCTTTTGACCACACCATGATTTTCCCTAAATGTTCACATTTTAAGGGGATCGAGTCGAGCTCATGACTCGGTAATCAAAAACGAGGTGCCTCGTGGGGGAGATCCCATGCTTATCTTTATGCTTTATTATTCACTAATAAGGGGACTTGTACCCTTCCAACTCGTTGTCTCGTAGTTGTTTGTGATTGTGTTATCTAGATCATCATCATCGTCTACGATTGAAGACTCTCGTGTTCGTTTACGTGAGCCTCCATCGTTCGTTTGAAGAAGTTTTTCACGATTCCATGACATATCCTTTATTGTTCTAACAATTATCTTTTAGCATAATTAATAAACGGCTTTAGATATATTGTTGATCACCCTTTCCATGCTAGATCCTAAGCATTCGATTCTTCGTCTCTAGTATGGGGGTGCTCCACCTTTAGACTCGAAACATTGAGGACAATGTTTACTTTTAGTATGGGGGGGGTGAATAGGTACTTGCTTTGCTACACCCTCACGTTTTCCAACTTTCAATGTTTTGTTTTGCTAATAAGGCTAAAAATGGCCAAATTTTAAAATTTTTCTTAGTTTTCATAAGTGTTTTTAAGACACGAATGTATATTTTCCGATGGGTAGAATAAGAGTTAATTTTTGACTTGATGGGCATTTGGAGCCATTTACATTCCTTAACCCGCTCAATTCAAGTTTTGCTAGACTTTTATATAGGGAGCTTTAAAACGCGAAAGTCTTAATTCATTCGGGTTAAGAACAAGAACTTTTCGCAAGTTCCTATAATTGATTCTAGAAAGTCACTTATCAAGGGAACTTTAAAACGCATTCTCTAAACTTGAAAAAGTCCAAGAAAGTGCAAGATCCTATAGGTGGCTTGAAAACCCAAAACTTTGATTTGATATAGTCTTAATGAAAGCTAATCCAAATTTGGCTTAATTTTGACTTGCATGGCTAAGTATTCACGAGTCTCTTTAATTAGAGGTCTTTAAATAGTGAAGAACGAGAAATGATAGAGTTAGACAAGTGATCATGCTAAACGTAGAACATGAAAGTGTTCTTTCAAAAACTCATATGTTTTTAATTGTGGCTTTTTCTTCCCATAAGATCAATGCATTAGGAATAAAACATAATTGCAATAAGTAAGGTCGTACGATTTGAAAAGTTACTTAGCCTCTAGCGCAAGATCGTTTAAAAGTTGCTCGGGGTTGAATAGAGTTCATAGCCAAGGCATAACTTATTGAAGCGGGACGCGAAGATTGGCGATTATCCAAAAAGGCCCTAACAAGGCATGAGGAGCTCTATTTTTGCTAAAGATCCAAAGATGATGTGAAGTATCATTATTCCAAAATCAATATGAAGGATCGAGACACACGACGAGAAGCTATTACTCCCCTAAAGAATGGAGAAAGTCTATCCAAAAAGACCCTAACAAGGTATGAGGATAAATATATCCAAGTCCGAAAAGGAGGCGGATCGTTGTATATCAAAATCCAAAGTAAAGATTGAAGAAAAATGATGAAGTCGTGGTCCTATATGAAGAATCTCTCAAAAACGTCAAGTGAAGAAATTCCAAATATATGAAGAGAAGACCATAATTTCAAGAACGTCTTCCCAAGATTTGAAGTATGAAGTACATGCCAAATATCGGTCCGAGAAAGGTCTCAAATCGTGAAACGAGTTATGCCAAGATATGAACTTAAGGAGATACACGAGAAGCCGTTTTAAAAGATTTTGTCCTTCGGCTAACTATTGATCAAATCGTGCTACTTTGCTTTCGGACTAATAACTACTCCAATAAGTCAATATGAATCACTTGTGATCCATGACAAATAGATAAAAAATGCTAGTAACCCATTTCCTTTTATAATAACTAGGATTGTGGGGAGAAAAAGTATTACACAATTTGAACGTATGAGTAGTGTTAGCATTGTGACTTGTACCAACAATGATCTTGTTTTTGCACTTAGCATGGAATGTATGACAATCAAGGATGACGAAGTTTACTCTAAGGGACATTGACTTGTTTCTATTCTTAGACCCTAAAAGTCACATTTTGGTGATGAAAATCATACATTATGTCTTTACACATCATCGTAGTATGTCGAAGTCTTTTACTCTTCAATAAAGGTTAATAAAATTGAACTTTGGTGATGCTTAGATACTTTATTCTAGCATTGCGTGAGGGCACGGCAATGGCTTAGTATGGGGGAGTGATGAGATGGCATTTATACATGATCTCATCGTTCTTTTCGGGCTTTAAATGCATAAAAATGTCATAAAATACCATATATATGCTTGTGTTTGTTTACTTGTGTATTTTAGGTATGGATATCGTGAAAAAGACAAAAGATCACAAGATACAAGGAAAAACGAACACGAGAAACGAAGCCGTACAAAGAACCGGGCCCTAATCATGGAATTTTCATCAAATACCCTTGAAGACTTGAAGAAAATACAAGATTGATCCTCATTCTATGAAGAAATGACACTTAAAACCCTTGTATATTAATAATTACAAGTTTGGTCCCTTAAGTTTGTCAAAATTGCAAAAAGGTCCTTCAACTTTGAAGAAATGGCAAGATTGGTCCCTCAATAAATCAAATTTGTCAACTATGGTCCCTCATGAAGTTAAAGATGCAAAGAAGACCTTTGAAGATCAATATAGTCCAAGTTCAGCCCTTGAATTATCACAAAAGGTCAAAAACAACCCTTGATAAGCCTTTTACAAAGTCTTGTGCCAAAAATGTCAAGTGGGGAAAGTTATTTACAAAGTAAAACGGGTTTTAGGGCTTAAAAACTTAATATGCCAAAAGTTTCAAGTTACAAGGGCCAAAGTTGCCAACTGAAACTTTCAAATCCTAAAAAGGCGCCTAACAAGTTACTTTCCCCTAAAAACGGATTCAAACTCTTACTGTTCACTTTCACCATCCCCAGATTTTACCCCGACCTAAACTTGGGTAAAACCCAATTCATTTTGCACACGAGTAATTCACACATACTAAAACCTATCCCACTCCTAAAATCCCCAATCCCACGCGTGTGTACCAAACCCCCAAATACCCTTTCCACCAATCAGCTTACACCTTGTCCTCCAAGGCATGTGACGTGTCCTACATCAACGATGGAGATTCATTGCTTACTCACAAAGCAAAATTAAACAGTGGAGATCAAGAAAGGACAATTCACACCAAAAACGTCCAAGGGCATATTAGGGATTTTCTACTGATTAGGGTTTTATGTTTAAGAGCCTAGAATGTTCATTAGGTCTCTATATAAGGAGCTCACAGAATGTGTGAAGCCCTTGTTCCAGTTTTCCTTCCAAATATTGTAATTCCTTTTAAGTTGAAATAAAAGTTGTGTTTTTGTTTTAAACAATATAATTCCTTTTTGTTTGTTTAAAGTTGGTGTTATTTGGTGAAGGAATTCTGAGTTCCATCTTTTAATTTAGTTAAGTGATTTTGCTTTTCAAAATTTCTCAAAAGGTTTTGAAAAAGTTAAGTATTACTTGGTAGAAATTTGTCCAAGGTATTTTGGTGTTTAAGGTTCATGATTTTGGTGATTTAAGGGTTTTAGATACGTTTTAAGAAGTTTTGGAAAAGATTTGGAGAGTTTTAAAAGAGAAAGAAATAAATCAGAATAGTATATTGTATATTGTTCTTGTTGTCTTGTTCTTGATTTGTCATAAGCAGGATTGAAGGCTTGTTGATTTGTGTTCAGCACCAGCCCGGGCTGGTAGGGAGGAGGATTTACATCCTCTAGGACCCTTGGATGTAGGGGTCCTAAGGTAAATCCCTTTTACATTGTTAAATTTCAGAAAATAGCATTTTGTATGATTTTGCTTGATTGATTGATTAAGTGTGTTTAAGTTGCTTGATTTGTGTTTAACTAAGCTTATATGCATGTTAGAATAGCTAGGGATCAGTTTGTTTAAGTTTTGTGAGGTTTGGTTTTGTAAAATCTTGGTTTTAGAAAGTTATAGGGTGTTTGGCAATACGGATTAGCAGGGCAACCTTCTTGATTTATTGATTTAAAAGGTGTTAGAAGTTTGGAAAAGGATTAAGTTAGGTTGAGAGTTAGTAGGTAGTTGGTTTTGGTCAAGTTTAGAACAAATTTGTGAGATTAAAAGGTAAAAAGGGAGTTAAAAATCTGCTTATCTACTTGTTGCTTGATTTTTGATGAACTTTGTGCATGATCTTTTGATTTCTGTTAGGATATAGGGTGAGTGAGTTATTGGATTTGCTTAAGTGTTATTTGGAAAGTGTGTACACCAAATTTGGTTGCCAGAAGTGGACTAGGTTGCATGATATAAGCTCATTAGTCCACAGACCTCTCTTATTTGTCACAGAGACTTAACTAGGGTGTTGTGTGCTTTGATTGCTTAATTGGTGTGTGCTTAAGTGTTTATTTCAGCTTGTGTTGACTCCTTGTGATCAAAGGATCACAAGAGTGCCTTATTGCTCCCCTAACAACTCCAAAATAAGCCAAAAAGCAAGCTCCTCTTGCTTCACTTTTCATACTGTGAAGAAAAGAAACACAAGCATACCAGCTTGTTCTTCAAACACATTCTGTCCACGTTTTTGTTAATTATTTGGCTTAATCTTAAGTTAAAAAGTGAATTGGAGTTGGTTTACAAGTCATACAAAAGTCACTAATTGGTTGGAAAGTTAAAAAAGATAAAAAAAAATTAAAAAGAGTAAAAAGGGGGTTTTCAAGACTCGAACCCACAATCCCCACACTCACAACACTCACACACTACCACTGCGCCCTAGGGTCTTTGACTACTAGGGTGTGGTTTTGTTTTCTACTTAACCCGTTCTTCATTTGTATTATTTTTAATAAGCCGTAGCTTTTTAATCTATTTTCAGCTTATTTAATTGACTTATTTGGTTTGGCTTATTTTTCTTAGGATCTTAATAGGGTTATAGATTTTTCAAAATTGGTTTTATAATTTTCCTCTTATTTTATTAATTTCTAGGATTTAATTAATACCCGGTTTTTAAAAAAGCAATAAAAAATACCAAAAAGAGTTTTTATTTTTAGGAAAAATAGTTTTTAGGTTTTAAAATATATTCTTGAGGTTTACATCTAGTTTTGGTTTCAAAAACTTTAATTTTTAATTTTATAATATTTTAAGGTTTTTTATAAACTTTAAAGATTTTTATAAAATTATTAAAAAAGGTTTAGGAGCTTAGATTTGTGTTTTTCTCTTAATTATATTATTTAGGATTTTTAGAAATTTTTTATTTCAAATTTTAGAAACTTTTATTTTTTAGTATTATTTTATTAATATTTTATTATTAATTTTTCAAAATTTTATTTTTCTTTCTTTTTCATTTTTCCTAGGTTCTTTATCTTTAATTAGGACTATTTCCATTTTTAGATTATTTTTATCACTTTTGGATTTATTTTTATAATTATTTTAAGTTTAATTAGGTTTTAATCATTTTTAATCATTTTTAGAGTAATAAAAATAGTTTTAATAGGTTTTAATTTTTAGAAAATTACTTTTTAGTCTTATAATAATATAAGTTGAGTAATTATTCAATAAAATGATATTTTGGACATTTGAATTAGTTAAATTTAATTTTAGGGCTTTAATTAGCATTTAAAATTAATTATTTAATTAATAAAAGGTTTTAAAATATCTTTGTTGGATTTTTATCTTTATTTATATTATTTTAGACTTGTTTTTAGCTTTTTAATCTTTTCTTGATTTTGCTTTTGGTTTTAGTTTAAATTTTAACTTTTGTGGTTTTTCTACGGTTTTACGTTTTCGTCGTAGTTTAATTTTCAAGAAATCGTCTTCTCATCCTCTCATCCCCATTCTTCTCAATATTAATCTCAAAGAAATACAAATTAGAACACACACATATACCTCCTTGGGAAACGAATCTTTTCTCTCATTTTATTTGATTGTGGGTCATTACTTGTGGTTTTCCTAAATCACTCGTCGATACTTACCGCTCATATACGTTCTTTTGTTTTCCTAAACAAGAGTCGTGTTTTATCCTACAATCATGTAGCTAGTTTAGAAGTCTTTGACATATTAGGCCCGTTGCGTTTATTTTGACTCAACCCGAATAGACTTATCCAAGTTTATTCTAGCTAGTATCCTTAACCATGTAGACCTTAATTTGTTTATTAGGCTAAGCATCCACGAGTCTCATTCCTTGAGATTTTAAATTGTGGAGAACGAGAAATGATAGAGTCAATTATAAGTCGGTATTCTTGCGCAAGCTCACTTGGTGTAATTATTTGCCTATTCTTCCATCACTTGGTAATAATTTATCTGCAATAAGTAAGGTCGTACGATTTGAAAAGTTACTTAGCTTCTAGCCCAACATCGTTTAAAAGTTGATCGGTAATGATAAGAGTTCATAGCCAAGGCATAACTTATGAAGCAGGGCGCGAAGATTGGCGAGTCCGAAAAGGCCCTAACAAGGCATGAGGATTCCATTTTATTGCTAAAGATCCAAAGTGATGTGAAAAGCATTATTCCCAAAGTCAATATGAAGGATCAAGACTCACGACTAAAAGCAATCAACTCCCACAAAGATGATGGAGAAGTCTATCCGAAAAGACCCTAACAAGGTATGAGGATAAATAGATCCAAGTCCGAAAAGGAGGCGGATCGTTGTATCTCAAAATCCCAAATAGAGATTGAAGAAATAATCATGAAGTCGTGGTCAACAAAGTTGGAGAACCCCTCAAAAGTCTCCAAGTGAAGAAACTCTATGAACGATGAGAAGACCATTATCTCAAGCACGTCTCTCAAGATATGAAGTATGAAGTACATGCCACATATCGGCCCGAGAAAGGTCTCAAATCGTGAACCGAGTTATGCCAAGATATGAACTTTTTGATATCCCGAGAAGCAGTTTTAAGAGATTTTGTCCTTTAGCTAACTATTGATCAAATCGTCCTACTTTGCTTTCAGCCTAAATAAACTATCGAAATAAGTCCAAAAATGCATATTCATGATCATTCTAAGACAAAAATAAAATATAAGAGATACACCTAGGAATAAGGGAGTTTAAGCATTTAATTAAGCCATGTGTGTAAGTGTTTGATTTACTAACTTATAATAACAATGATCTCGTTTTTAAGCTTAGTTTGGGGAACGTGAAACTTGAGGGTGATAAATCTTCGCAGCACCAAAGCCCTAATGTAAGTCCTTGATTTCTTTGCAAGTTATTGCCATCCTTTTGTTTACTTTAAAGTTTTAATTTCTCTTAAGTATTTTAATTTTTGTTTTTTTTTAATTTTTGTTTAGTAGTATTTGAATAAGGCCAAGGTTGATTAATTATGAGAAAAGTGTAAAAGTGCTTTATCACTAAGCATTGCATGAGGGCATGGCAATGGTTAAGTGTAGGGGATTTGATAGGTGTGTAAACACCCATCCTTTTACCACTTAATTCTGGCTAAAACGAGACCAAAAAACGTATTTAATATCATTTGTTTGGAACTATGCGTGGTTTTTGTGTTTATTGTGTTTTCAGAGCCAACCGGATGGATAATGGAGAAAACATGGGATTGCACGGGATTTATGGTAGAAAAAGGACTCAAGATAAAGTCTATTGTCCAAGAGATGCAAAAGATTTGAAGTCACTGGGCCTATTCGAAGATTTATCGAAGAAAAGGACCAAAGATGGAAGATTTACATAAGTCGAAGAAACTCAAGTCTATTAAACGAAGAAATTAAAAGACGAGTTGAATTTAATCGACGACAAATCCCGAATCAGAATCGAAAACGTTAACTTTTCTGAAAACACGAGAAGACAAGAAGAACGGGAGAAAGCCCACTCACCAACCACAAGACAAGCCTATATAAAGCCCATCCCCTCACACATAGTGCCAGTTAGTTTTTTTTAGTTTTTCTTTCCCCACTTTTCTCTCTTTTCTGTTTCGTACCATCACCAACACCACTAGGGTATTTGGTGATTTTGATCTTTGATTTTTCAATCTTGTAATTTCATTCTTGTTTTGTGATTGTTAAAATAGTAATCATCAATACAAGTTCTTGTTTAATCTTTCTATTTAATCTTGTTCATCATCATCTTTTCTTTCAAGTTCTTAAGTTCTTATTTTATTGAGTTTTTATCTACGAAAGTTGTTGGGTTTTATGTTTTTGTTGATGGGATTTGTAGTTTATGGTTAGTGGATGATTAGTGATTAGTTTATTTAAGTTTTTGGTGAAAAACTTGGTGATTTTTGGATTAAAATTGATCTCCCCTGTTCTTCAGGATAGTTACTGTATCTGGGTTTCCCAAACTTTCGGATGAACACCAAAGTTCCGGATGAACACCAAAGTTCCGAATGAACATGTTTTTGAAAAGTTTCGATTGAGTTTTCCTTTAAAAGTTCCGAATCAGTTGAAAACTTCCGAACGAACTGAAAGTTCCGGATGAACCTAATCTTCCGAATGAACTGAAGTTCCGGATGAACCAATAGTTCCGGGTGAATAAAAAGTTCCGAATCAATTTTTATCTTTTAAACTTCCGGATGAACTGAAAGTTCCGGATGAGTCAAAAGTTCCGAATGAACTGAAAGTTCCTGATGAGTGAAAAGTTCCGAATGAACGTTTGCTGTTTAAGTTCCGAATGAGTCTTATTTCCATTTCTTCCATTTCTTCCGAATAAACTTCCGGACCAAAAGTTCCAGACGAACTTCCGAATCAACAAGTTCCGAGTGAAGGATTTCTAAAAGTTCCGTATGAAGACTTCCGAGTGAAAAGTTCCGGATGAGCAAAGTTCCGAATCAAGGTTAAAACTTCCAAATCAGTTTTCTTTTGAGCATCTTTTATTATTATTGTTTCTTTAGTATTTCTGTTTCTTCATTTTTATCTCACAATTTATATTTTAACTGTAATTTTAATTTTAATTATAATCTTAATTTTAATTTTAATTCAAGTTTTTATTAATTGTCATTAAAGTAATTGTCTTTGATTTAAGTTTCCATTTTAAATACATTTTAACATTTAGTATATTAGAAAACCAAACCCTTTTTCTTAGTAACCAAGAACAATCATTCCACTTAAGGCCGAGATCAATTCGAGAGGATATCGAGAGACATAATCTGAACCCAATAAAAAACATGTATCACCAAGGTACGCTTTCGTTCTTCCACACGCCCTTTGATCATTCTTTTGATCATTACTTGACTATGTGCTTGTTCTTGGCATCCTTGCCTTGACATTTATTTGTGGTTTGTGTTTCTTTTCCTTTATCCTCTCAAACCTTCATGGCTTGGATACTTGACTCACTATGGTGATGTAGAGTGAGTTAGTAGAAGCTTAAAGTATCAAGCATGATTTCCATGGTTTGCACCCATACGGTTAGTAGGCCCTTTGTGGGAGAGAAAGTGAATTAATACCTTGCTCATATTTTGGTTTAGACTAAGACTATTATTGAAAGTGATCTTAGTCTATACTTAAATAGGTTCTTTGTGCTTATTCATTACCAAAGCCGTTTAACGTTTCGCTAGAAAGGCACGTCTTAAACCACTATATATGACACAAGCTCTTCGTTACCACTATTTGAAGATTGTCATTATTCCCTTGAGCATCCTTCCTAGTCTTGATTCACTTCCCTTGTCTTCTCTCCACTTAGTCGTTTTGCTACGAGTAGTCGTTTTTCCGTTTCGGTTCTTTTCGATCTCGATTCAACTCGTAATCCTTCATTAAAACATATTGCCTAGTGTTATGATGATCCAATGATATTCTAAAATGCTCATGATATAATTTTAAGTATTTTAGAAAAACTTGGTTTTTAAAATTTGGCGTTTTTCATAGATAAAAACCTGCCTCTGTAGGCGGTTCCTTATCTCTGTGGCTCAAACCCGCGGTTCCTTATCGATAAGGTACCGCGGGCAGTAAGTTTTGTCAGAGCGCCAGTTTGACTATTTTATTCTTTTTCAAACCAAACCCTCTCTCTCCCAAAAACACACAGCCGACGGGTTTCTTGTTTTCCACCATTGTTGAAGCTTCCAAAACCTTCAATCACTCAAATTAATTGATTCCAAGTTGTGGGTTTCACTCATCCATCATCTAACATCAATTAATTGTAAGTATTTTCTTTCAATTTCATCTATTTGGTTCTAGGGTTCATCCTTTCATAATTGGGGATTTTTAAAATTGAAATTGAATTAAAACCTTAATAGGAATGTGGGTTGACATTGTTATTTTACTATGATTCCTTAGGTTGATATTCATTAAGATTTCACTAAAACCCACTTGTAGAACAAATCCGAATTTTGATTAATTATTTTTGATTAAAAGATGGATTTGAGATGAACCCATGAACAAGTAGGTAATGACATTGTGAATGCTTACCTAAAAACCTTGTTTTGAAAAACCAATGTTCTAATCCATTGTTGATCTAACATAGATCATGTGTTCTTGGTTAATGATGGAATAGACACATTGTGAACATGAAAATGATATGGATTCAATCCTATGTTTGTCAAGAAATTGATATAACACATTTTCATTCTTCGTTTTCTTTTTAATTTTCATATGAGTGATTGAAAATATTTTTGTTTGTATTTAGGTACTTAATCATGCCTTCTCAATATCAAAAAGATCATCAATTCACTAGAGATTTATATGCCCGACATTTCTCAAACCTTTGTTTCCCCTCAACTCCAAAACTCTTACCCATCCCTTTCCTCTCGTAATTTCCATGAGGGGAGGATTGTAGATTCAATAATAGCGGGAGATAATTATATCAACTCTATGTTCGAGCTTATTGGGTTTGATTGTTTGCTCTACATAGACGAGGTAATTTATCCCTTGTTTCTTCTTGAGTTCTTTAGTACTTACTCCATGCTTGAAATCAACGACCAAATCTTTATTCGTTTCTTGTTGAATGGTCAAATCATTCAATATTCCCTCGATGACTTTGGTGATATTCTTGGTGTGCCATTTGAAGGCACTTGTCGTTTTACGGATAAGTGGAGACTAGATGCTCTCTTGGAGTCTAACGATAAACCTCCAAATGACACCACCGAAGTTGATCTAAATTTCATCCTTGAAATCATCACGAAAGAGCGTAGTGGAAACGTTGTGAGAAGCCTTCATACAAATGTGCGAAATGTGAATAGGTATGAAGTGCTCTGAAGCGACCTTAAGGATTACATGCTCCAATGGGCAAACATCCTTAGGGAAAATGTGTTTTGTCTTGGTGGGAACCGAGATCATATCCCGGCTTGCATGGGGCATATGTTGTTTTGCCTCTTTACTTCCACCAAGTACAATCTTGCATATTACATCGCTCGACGTATAAATTATGCTCTTTCCAAACCCAAAACAAACCTCCCTTATGCTATGCTTCTTACTCGCCTCTTTAGAAGGGTTGGTCAAGATTTTCCTCAACTCGATCTTTCTCGCTTTCACCCGGTTCAACGGGTTATGATGCCTATTCAAGAGGCGTGTGAACGAAAGCCAAGAAGTGACCGTGGTTCGAGAAAATCCGACCATCAAGAGCCGGATGATGAGGACACCGATATGCCACCAAGTGATGGTGATGGCATCGGTCCTAGTTCTCATTTTGACTCTTCGAGTAACTCCCATCCATCCTCAAATCAATTCGAGGATGATTTTGAAGACTTAGCTCCTCCTCCTCACCCTTCTAGTGATGTTCCAGAAGATCTCAATATGGAGCATCTTTATCGTGAGAATCTTAGAACTCGGGGAGATTTACATGAACACCGAGTGGAGACAAGAAAAGGATTCAAGTATTTGGGAAAGATGATCAAAGGTTTAGGAAAGAAAAGGAGGTGAAGACTTTGAAGTTGTGTCAAAGTTTGGATTTGATGGTTAAACATTTGGTTATTAACACTTTGGTTTAGTTGCTTATTAACTTTTGTTGCATGTTTGGATTATTATTTATTTTGATCCTTAATGTTGCTTATGCAATAATGTTTGTGATTTACATAGCTTTGTGCATGCCTTATGATAGTTAGCTTATTAGATTATGATCTGTAGTTAACTTTGGCTTGTGAATCTTTTGAGAAAAATCTGGGTTTATCAAAATCTGGGATGGGAAATTTTTGAAAACCCTCTGATCGCGGTTCCATATCGACCCGCGGTTCCTTATCTATAAGGTACTGCCGGTCCTAGATAAGGAACCGTCGGTCACTGTGCACGACAGCATCTTTGCTTTACACAGTTTTCTTAAATCTGTGTAAACCTTACATGATTTTCAGTAATAAACTACACATTTCCTAAACTAGGTTACCTAAATTCATTATTCACCTAAAATGATTTTAACCCATTACTAGTTTGGATCATCCCCTCACCCATTTAAACCCACCTTGTTTGCCATGCTCTTCACACATCAAACATACTTCCCTAAACCTTAAACCACCCTAAACAACCCTGGTGTGTACCAAAACCTCAAACACTTCCAAGACCTCCACCCCAAGGAAAACACTCAAAATAAGGATTAAGGTAGCCAAGCCAAACTCCTCACCTTTCCACACACCTAAGAATGAGATGGCTCCTATCCTCATTTCTTCATCACCTTCCCCACCTCTTGCACCATGCAAGACATCATCCACCCATGGTACTAACCACTCCATTGGTTCTACCTCCTCTTCATTCAACTCAAGAATGAATGAGCTCTCTTCACCCTTCACTCCAAGTGCACCCTTGGATGTGACCACACAACCCCAACCAATCCAAAGCATTACTTTTGTGAATGACTTTGATGAAACTTTGGTGACTTCACCATTTACCCCTCACAACTCACCCATTTCACCAACCTTAAAGAATTTACATCCACACTCACCCATTTCCCCTTTAGGGAACATGCCTCCACTCTCACCAACATCACCCTTGGAGAACATGCCTCCTCCACCTCCACCCAACTCAAACATTCCAATTTTGGGTGTTCCACTTTTCCTCCTTTTGGGTGATCCATACTATGGGTTTCAACAAACTCATGGTCCTAGTTGTCCATGTTGTCTTTCAACCACTACATCATCCATAACCTTAGGATGGATATGTATGGACTACATAGGAGGTTGCAAGAGTTCTTGCTTGCCTTGTTCTCCATGCCTCCTCCTAGGAGATGAATGATGGATTCTTCCTAATAAGAGTTTTCAACAAAACCAAGCCAAAGAAAACTACTTATCTATATTTAATGTTAAGCTAGCTATGTATTAGTTAGTTTTATTTGTCTTTGTACTTGCTTCCTTAATGAATGTTTCTTGTTGTTGATCTATGGATTTAGCTTTGTGTGTTTCTATCCTTTTGTGAACACTAATCAACTTTAATTTGAAATTAAAATTGAACCTAAATCTATCACAACCTCTAAACTTGACTAAAATTGGTTCAAAATGGTATCAAAATTATTTTGTCACCCTTTGTCAAGACATTCTTTTTGAATGTGTTGCTTTATGCAACCCTAGCATAATTTGGTGCTAATAGAGGTAAAATTCCAAGATTTGCAACTTTTTGAAAAAGTCTTAGTTTTTCCCAAAACCCAGGAAAAACATGGTTTCAAGTCCACTGGACGCGGTTCCTTAAAGTCCCGCGGTTCCCTAGCGATATGGAACCGCCGGTCCCTATAAGGTACCGCGGACAGTAAGTGGCTTTTGAAGAATTTTTGGTCAAAACTTTTAAAACCCTATACCCTGTCAAGATTCCTTGTTTACTCAAATTGACTAAACATTCCTTGACACTACACATTTTGAATTCAAACTCTTACCTTGATTACATTTTACTTATACCCCAACCTTGAGATTTCATTCTCACACCTTCCCAACCTTGAGATTTCATTCTCACACCTTCCCAACCTTGAGATTTCATTCTCACATAACCTTGAGATTTCATTCTCACACTCTCACAATGCCTAACTCCTACATTCCTAACCTTGACATTTCTTTGTCACAACCCCACTCACCCAAAGCTTCCTCATCTAAGCTTTCAAAGAAACCGAAAATCTCGGTTCGACCTATTTGGGTTAAGAAGAATGAACCATCTTCGTCCAACCCACCCAAAAACCCTACCTTCTCTCCAATCAAGTATTGGAATGAGACTTATACCATAAACCCCATCACCGGAGCTAAAGAAAATGTTCCACCACCACCACAATCCTTCCATACCCCTCAACTCAATGACCTTTCAACCTTCCCAAACCTCACAAGGCATTGTGAAAACATTCCCAAACCCATTACCCCACCACCACCAAACCCTAAGTTTGATGCCATACCCCCATCAAACGATTTTGTGTTGCATCATGGAACCTCGTGTGCTTGTTTTCGATTTCAACAAATTGAACTTGCTCATGTGTATGAGAAGTTAAATTTTCTTGAATTCCTCCTCACTCGACCTCCTATTCAAGTTTTCGTTCCGGTGGACAAAACTTCGAATGATACATCGTCGTCTTTTTAGTCTTTTATTTTTTTGTTTAAGCAATCTTGGAAAATATCACTATTAGACTAGCTTATGCTTAGTGGTTTATTTTCCATAATTATTGCTTTTAGATACTCATATTGTGTGTATGACTATCTTCTTTGTTGTGTCTTTTTTTCTTTGTGTTGTTTGTGTGCTATTTCATTAGTTCTATTTTGAGTTGATCATGGTTAATTTTTACAATTGCTTATGGGTGATTCCATCAATTCTAAGCTTTAACCCATTGACAAGCTTATCATCTTCATTGGATTGAAGTTTGATTTTGTCAATTACCTCTTTGGACATACTTAGCAAAATACTTGATTCTAATTTGAGATGTCTTCTCTCTCTCCCTCTCAAGTTACTTAGTAGGTAGTGATCATATATACATTGGTGTTTCTTTCCTTTCTACTAACCTTTGTGTAGCATGTCACCTTAGCTCACAAACTTGGTGCCCCAAGCAAGGGGGAGCAACCACCAAGGGGGAGCTACTAGCAAAGTTCGATGTTCTTCAAAGACTTGTGCTAACCTTTTTGCTACGACAAAGGGGGAGAAATGATAGTGATAAACTAGTTAATAATTCCATATTTTGTGTTTCTACGTAAATGAGTTTATCGTTTGTCGTAATCAAAAAGGGGGAGATTGTTAATGCAAGTGATGCCTAAAAACATTATTAGTGTTAACTAATCTTTCTTAGTTTTGATCACAACAAACCATACAACACATTTAGTGTAAAACACAAAATGAATTATTTAACTAACACTATCATCAAGGTAATAATCATATCACTAAACTTTCTTAATCATACTTAGTGATAATCAAAATGATTATCCTTAAAACTCACTTTTGTTAATATGACAAAAGACTTTTTAATAAACTTTCTTTTTTAGAAAATGTTTTATTAAAATAGAAAATGAAAATTTGAAAATAGCATATTCCAAATGCTGTTAGAATATCCTTTTGTTAGAAATACGTTTTTAACGTATATTAGAAGTATCGGTCACTCCACAATATTATTTATGTTGTAATAGCTCGTAGTTAATGTTGCTTATTAAGTTAAGTAAGAAACCGACCCATGGGCTTGTCATGGGTCGGCCCAAGCCCAAATAGTGGCCTTGGATATAAATACCCCTTTCCACCATGGAAAGGGGTTGGTTGTTGATCATTCCACAATTTTCATTTGAATAAAAACACATAGTTTCTCTCTCACTTTCTCTCACTAGTTTCTCTCTCTAGGAATCTTCAACCCACTTCATAGATTCATAGGTTATCAATATTCTACATTTGGTATCAAGAGCTATGGGGTGATTTAAGGTAATGATTTGTGTTGTTATTTAGTTTTTGATTGTATTAGTGTTCTTTAAGAAGATCCATCTTGATTCTTGGAGTTTTTGGTGATTTTGTGATTGGGATTAGTAGATAAGTAGTTCTTACTTATTATTGTAGAAATCACAAAAAATTTTGGGTTATTTGGTAAAAATCTGGGTTTATTTCATCATTTTTTGATCGACTGGTACTCGAACAAAGTTTCTGTTTCCCAGTAAAAGTTCCGAACCAAAAAGTTCCGGATCAAAAAGTTCCGGATCAACCAAAGTTCCGGATCAAAAAGTTCCGAACCAAAAGTTCCGGATCAAGGAAAGTTCCGGATCAAAAAGTTCCGAACCAAAAGTTCCGGATCAAGGAAAGTTCCGGATCAAGGAAAGTTCTGGATCAAGACAAAGTTCCGAATCAACAAAAGTTCCGAACCAAAAGTTCCGAAACAAAAGTTCCGGATCAAGGAAAGTTCCGGATCAAGGAAAGTTCCGGATCAAGGGAAAGTTCCGGATCAAGGGAAAGTTTCGGATCAAGGTAAAGTTCCGGATCAAGGGAAAGTTCCGGATCAAGGTAAAGTTCCGGATCAAAGGAAAGTTCCGGATCAAGAAAAGTTCCGACTCAGTTCTTCCGAATCAAAAGTTCCGGATCAAGGAGTTCCAAGCCAAAATCTTCCGAACTAACACTTCCGAATCAACAAAAGTTCCGGATCAAGGGATATTTTACTTGTTTTTTTCGACGATTTTTTAGAGGATTTAATCTTGGTTTCTGACAACAAAAACTCAACACAACTCACAAACTTAACTTCACTGCTCGATCAACCGATAATCCTTGTTTCTTTGAAGTGAACAAAATGAATCCGAATTCATTAATGCCTCAGATGACATCACTTACGGACATTTTCCGTCATTACGGGAACGGATAATCGCCCTCCAATGCTCATTAAAGAAGTCTTTGAAGCATGGCAAGGCCGTATGATGTCATACCTTAAGGGAAAACCGATATATGGGAGGCTTATGGTTAAGTCAATTCTAAATGGTCCACTTGACTATGGTACCATCGTGGTTAACAATGTGACTCGACCAAGGGAGTTTGAAGAACTTACACCAGCTCAACAACTAGTTGCCGATGCAGACGAAAAGGCTCTTCAAACCATTCTCCAAGCTCTTCCACATGACATCTATCAAATTGTAAGTCAGTATACGATGGCAAAGGATTTATGGGAACGTCTAAAGGTGTTGCTACAAGGTACGTCTCTTACCAAACAGGAAAGGGAATGTCAGTTGTATGATCTGTTTGATAGATTCACGTACAGCCCAGGGGAAACGCTTCACGACTATTACTTCAGATTCACTACTCTCATGAATGATCTGAATGTATACAATCTCGTGATTGCTCCATTCCAGGTTAACACCAAATTTTTGAATACTTTACCTCAAGCTGAATGGGGTGAGTATATTACCGATGTTAAGTTAACCAGGGATTTGCATAAGTGCAATTTGGATCAACTCTATGCTTTTCTTCAGCAACATGAGAAACACGTGATCATGCACCGTTCGCCTCGAGGTATGTACCCTGATTCTTTAGCTTTGATGGCCAATCAACCAAGCTTGTCACACAACAACACTCCTTATATCTTGGGACACCAAGCCTATCATCCATCACCTTACATGACACCAAGCTTCCCCCAATATTCGATTCTACCGTAACCACCCACCTCACATCAGCAACAATATCGGTTTAATGCACCTTCATCACAATATGCTTCACAACCTCACCCAGCAAGCATTGCACCTTATGCTCAGTCTTCATATTCTTCTTATCAAGAGAATGCAGCATATCCATCAAGCTACTCTGATCACATGAGTGTTCCTTCTAGTGCTTATGCAGCTCAACAAGACCAAGCACTGTATTGTGACAATGATGAAGTCCCCATTCCTGAATTCAAACAAGGAACTGACCCAGTTGAAGTGTTAGCCACTATGTCTGCTTACCTCACAAGGACTTTAAGCAAACGAAGATTTAGAGGACCAGCTCCTACTAACAATCAGCTGAGGAATTCATCCAATTCTCACCAACAAGCTACTATTGAGAATGGCAGGGTAATGGTTCAACCTATTCAACCTTATCAGGGGAGACCTACTACATCAACTACCAATGCTCGCACGGTCAATCCTGCTCCAATGGTCAACACTCCTCCACGTGCAAATTCCACAGGAAAGTTGAGAATGATTACATGCTACAACTGTAAGGAAGAAGGTCACATGTCCAGGGATTGCAAAAAACCCAAGAGGAGAAGGGATGGTCAATGGTTTGCAGAGAAGATTTATTTGGTGAACGCTCAGGCACAAGGAAGGGAACTTGATAAAGAGGAGCTTTCATTTCTTGCTGATCCAGGGATTGCTGAACAAGACGTTGTCAACACACAGAATGCAGCATACCAAGCAGATGACCTTGATGCGTATGATTCAGACTGTGATGAACTTCAATCTGCATAGGCAGCTCTTATGGCAACTATCTCTAGCCTAGGACCAGAAAAAAGATCTGAGGTACTTATTAATACCACTAATAATACCACTGATACTAGTATTCAACCACATCAAGTTGTGCAAGAGCGTGCTGATTCGAATGAGTCTTCGGTGGTGAGTCTTTCAAATGAGGAGACAATCAATGATAGTAATATCAATGTGAGTCCCTAGACTTTGAGTGAATCACAACCGGGAGCCATTTCGCATACACATACTCCTGCTCAACAAGATTTGGTCATGGTTCCTGCTACATTACTTAGCCAAATGAATGCTGCACTTTTAGAAACCCTAGCTAAGAATAAGAATTTGTCTGATGAGCTTGCCTTATGCAACGAGAAAGTTCAAACTTTGGAATTAGTTCCTTCGTCCAATGTTCTAACAAATCTCGAATATGATCATTTTCAAAACAAACAAATGGGTCATTTGCAAGAAATTGAAACCTTAAGAGAAAATCTTTCTAACGAACTTAAAGAAAAAGAGTTAGTGGTCACTAATTTTCAAAAACTTCAAACGGATTTTGAATTACTCGAGTCTAAGAAGAATGAAATGGAAATTAATGCGGCTAATAAGATTAGAAGTCTAGATTATTTTCTTTTAAGACAATACGCTGCCTCTCAACTAGTGCACTTATTTGATGCTTCGTTTAGAGAATTTAACTTATCACGTCAAAAAGGCCTTCCCCCTAACCCACGGTATGCAAAACAAGCTTTTATCCATAGTCCAAGACTTTATAATGCAACCCAATTAGGATTGGTCTTAGACCCGATTGTTATTTTCGATGATCGCACAAGTAAGGATCTAGTTGATGAGAATTGGTCATACAACTTTGCAAAATATCCCGATTGTGATTATTTTAAAATGAATCAGGAGCTTGCAAAAACGGATTTTAGAATTCGCTTCCATATGGATAAATATCTCATCACAGCACCAACCTACATGTTAAATGAAGAAAACCCTAGTACACTTCCTACACTTGTCAAAATGGAAGGACCTAAGGAAATTCCAAAGGATCTTCCACCTATTAGCACTGTATGGTTAAACTTGCAAGAGATTAATCAATACTTTGCTAGTTTTGACAAGGTCATTTTGGAATGTACGACTTCAAATGGCCTAAACGCCGGAGAATGGGCTTTCGAACACATGAACGAGGTGTTTAAGAATGAGATCAATCCGTTTGTCGAAAGTCTAAAAGGAAGTTTTGCATCTCTTAAGGAAAATCTTGAGTTTGAAATTGGAGAAGTTCAAAAAGTGTTTTATGAAATGGACACCGCTTACGAACTACAATTAATTGAAAAGGAAAAGATTTTATCCGAATATGACGGATTCTTGTCCCAAGTAATTTCGTGTGATGTGTTTACTATTGTGAATGTTAATTATTCGAATGAGCTTACATCCGCTATGATTAAATGTGATGTTGTGAATATATGTGATGATGTTTGTGATCTCTCTGTAAATGTTGATGATACTGTAAATGAGGTAGATAATCATTCTTGTCACGAATCTAACGCTGAATTTTTAAAGCTACAAGATTCTTACAATTTACTTTCAAAACGCTTTAATCAACTTGAACAATATTGTATATCTTTAGAGTTAAAACAACAAACTCAAAATGAGGATCTTTTGATAACAAATGGTTGTGAAAACAGTGTTGAGACGAGTGACAAGATGATTACAATAGTTAAGGCATTAGAGGAAGAGATTATGAGATTAAAGAGAGATGTGTCATCAAATGAAACACTAAAATTGGAACTAGAGGCTGCAGAGTCTAAAAACCAGGAGTTAGAAATTAGACTTTCGTCTATTCTAGGGGAGATGGATCGGGCAAGACAGGGACTATCCGCTCTTTATGGTTCAATAGAAGAACGCTTAGCTTTTAATGCAGCACAACAACAATCTTATGTTGAACAACTAAACCAAAAGTGTGAGGAAATCTCTGACTTAAACATCCAGCTCATTGACAAAAACATGGTTTTGGCCGAGTTAAAGGAGACACTTCTTCTCACCCGACAAGAAGTTGTTGATAAATTAGCTACCGACTCTGCACCGTCCTCTAGTGCTCCAACAACCAAGTCAGTAGTGCTCTATAAGAACCCACTCCATAAGAAAAACCCGGTTACCTACGATGATTATATGAGGAACGCAATTAAGCATGTAGATCTTGTTAGGGATATCTTAGACGATCTTTATGCCTTAGATCCCTCAAGTAGCTACTATTATTCAGCTCATGAATACATTAAGCGAGTTCAATATTGCTTAGCATATTTGCAATACATAGGTAAACCAGGTTCTGCACTACTCACTAATCGACCCATTGCTGTAACTCCATTCAATAAGACCCCAGGAGCAAAACCGTCGTTGGCACCATCAAGTAAGGCACCTTTAAAATCTGTTGCTAATGTTCCCACTTTGACTTCTCTAGGATTAAAAGAGTCTACTAAGGCTAAAGGATCGCCACTCAAGAAAGATAAGATCAAGCCCTCCACTAGTAGTACCAAAAATAAGAAAGTAGAAGCTCACAATAGGAATGTTATGTCAGATTTAAATAAAAAGAATCATGTTGCTAAGACTAAAAGCTCTGCGCCTGTGCAGAAGCTTAAATCATTTATGAATTCTAATTTGAATTGTTGGAATTGTAATGAGTGCATGTTTTCCCAACGTCATGATTTTTGTCTTATTGATCATGTGAATGAAAGGAATGCCATTGGGAATAATCTTGAATGGAAGCCCACTGGGAGAACTCGTACCCAAGTTGGCTGGCAATGGCGTCCCACTGGTAGGACCTTTAGATTAGATGGAACAATGTGCCCTTTAACTGGGAAGGCATCCATTGAGGTTAGGTCTCGGCGTCCTTTAGTTAGGAACACTAGCACTACAGTATGGAAACAGCGCCCTTTAATTAGGTCAGCCCCCACTATAGTGCCTATCAGTGAAGAAATACCTCAGGATTTAAGCCAACTAGAATCTACACCACCAACTAGGAAGAAGGCTAGGAAATCTAAGAAACCTAAAGTTAGCAAATCTAAGATTATTAAATCTGTACCTGCTAATAACAAGGAACATTCAGATTCCGATACCTCTACATTGTCCTCGTCTGGTGATATTTTCAGGTGGTCCAAATCATCCTCTGGTATTTGGAATCCGGTTGTTCAAAGCATATGACCTGAGATCGCTCGATGCTCCGAAATTTCGTCAGCAAGTTTCTTGGAACGGTTAAATTAGGTAATGATCATATTGCAAAGATAATGGGTTATGGTGAATATCAGATTGGAAACGTTACGATTTCAAAGGTATACTATGTAGAAGGTCTTGGTCATAATTTATTTTCAGTAGGACAGTTTTGTGATTCCAACCTAGAGGTTGCTTTTCAACAACATACTTGTTTCATCCGCAACTTGGAAGGAAAAGACTTGTTGAAGGGTTCTCGTGGTGCAAATCTTTATACGTTGTCCCTACAAGACATGATGGCCGCCTCTCCAGTATGTCTTCTCTCTAAAGCATCTAAGACCAAGTCATGGTTATGGCATCGCAGATTATCTCATCTCAACTTTGATGCTATTAATCATCTGGCTAAAAACGAATTAGTTTGTGGTCTTCCAAAGCTCAAATTTCACAAGGACCATTTATGTTCCGCGTGTTCAAGGGGGAAAAGTACCAAGAAATCATACAAGCCCAAAGCTGAAGACACCAATCAAGAAAAACTTCATCTTTTGCATATGGATCTTTGTAGGCCAATGAGAACTGAAAGTGTGAGCGGTAAGAAATTCATTATTGTTATTGTGGATGATTTCTCCAGGTTTACATGGGTAAGATTTTTACGTACAAAGGATGAAGCACCGAAGGCTATCATCACTTTTCTGAAATTCATTCAGGTACGTTTAAATACTACTGTCCGCCGTATTCGTACAGACAATGGAACAGAATTCATCAACCAGACTCTTCGTGATTACTATGAAGAAGTTGGTATCTCACATGAAACATCCGCTGCACGTACTCCACAACAAAACAGTGTCGTTGAAAGACGGAATCGTACGCTTATGGAAGCTGCTAGGACGATGCTGATTTATGCGAACGCTCCATTGTTCTTGTGGGCAGAAGCTATATCTACTGCATGTTTCACCCAAAACCGTTCTATCATTAAGAAACGCCATGGAAAAACACCTTACGAGCTTCTACATGATCGTAAACCCGATGTTTCATTCTTTCATGTGTTTGGTGCTCTTTGTTATCCAAACATTAATAGTGAGAACTTGGGCAAACTTCAACCGAAAGCCGATATAGGTATTTTCATTGGTTACTCACCCTCCAAGAAAGCATACCGAATTTACAACCGTCGTCTTGGTAAGATAGTAGAAACTATGGACGCAGATTTCGATGAGCTGACAGCGATGGCTTCTGAGCAACGCAACTCTGAACCCGCGCTTCATGAGATGGGAACCGGTGCTATTAGTTCCGGATTAGTTCCCAATAATCCTACTTCTACATCATTTTTACCACCTACAAGGCCCGAGTGGGATAAACTGTTTCAAACGTTGTTTGATGAATTCTTTGATCCCCCAAATGATGAAGTTCCAGCACCTGTAGTGATAGCTCCAATCCCTGAAGTTGTTACTCAAGCTAATGAAGCTTTATCTAATGCATCTTCAATTAACATTGAACCGGATGCACCTTTACCAAGTGATTCTCAAACTACACCTGAATCGTCACCCTTACTTGTGCCTAATGATGTTGAAGAGGATTCTATTGATCACGATTTGGAATATGCTCACCTACAAGAGCTTCCTTTCTTTGGTGTACCGATACCTGAAAACCCTTCAGCCGTGTCTACCTCAGAAGAAGCTCCTTCAATTGTTCACTCCAGACCACCACGGATTGAAAATCATAGCACCAAATGGACAAAAGATCACCCAATTAGGAATGTCATTGGAGATCTAGATCGACCAGTCTCTACACGCCATCAACTACAAGAGAGTGCACTCTATTGCTATTTTGATGCATTTCTCTCCGAAGTTGAACCTAAAAATTGGCAACAGGCTATGACTCAATCATCTTGGATTGAAGCCATGTAGGAGAAACTAAATGAATTCCAAATACTTTAAGTATGGGAATTAGTTCCTCTCCCTGACAAGGTTAACATCCTTACTTTGTTGTGGGTTTATAAGGTTAAACTCGATGAGATGGGTGCAGTATTGAAGAATAAGGCTAGATTGGTCGCTAGAGGATACAAACAAGCCTTGGGTATCGACTTTGAAGAATCTTTTGCTCCTGTTGCAAGATTGGAGGCTATTAGACTATTCCTTGCGTATGCTGCTCATATGAACATGATCGTCTATCAAATGGATGTGAAGACGGCATTTTTGAATGGTGAACTAAGGGAAGAAGTCTATGTTAGTCAGCCGGATGGGTTCGTTATCACGGAGTTTCCTAATCATGTGTACAAGCTTAAGAAGGCTCTCTATGGGTTGAAACAAGCTCCACGTGCTTGGTATGATCTCCTTTCAACATATCTCATTTCGGAAGGCTTCTCCAAAGGCAAGGTGGACCCCACTCTATTCACTCTCAAGGAGGACAACGACATGATTCTGGTACAAATTTATGTTGATGATATAATATTTGCTACCTCTAACATAGAATTGTCAAAACGCTTTGAGAAGATAATGTCCACACGCTTTCAGATGTCAATGATGGGAAAATTTTCATTTTTCTTAGGATTACAGATTTCTCAAAATCCCAGAGGCATCTTTATTAATCAATACAAATATGCTCTAGAATCTTTAAAGAAATATAACTTTGAAAATTGTGACCCCGTGGACACTCCAATGGTGGAGAAATCCAAGTTAGATGAAGATAGGAATGGGACTATTGTCGATCCAAAACTTTACCGTGGGATGATCGGCACCCTTCTCTATCTGACTGCTAGCAGGCCTGATTTGCAATTTGCTGTATGTATGTGTGCTCGGTATCAGGCTCGGCCTACCGAAAAGCACCTACATGTTGTTAAAAGGATCTTTCGGTATCTCAAAGGAACACTTCATCGTGGTTTATGGTATCCGAAAGATTCCTCCATTGCTTTAATATCATACGCAGATGCCGATCATGCTGGGTGTCAAGACACGAGGCGTAGCACTTCTGGATCTGTGCAACTCCTTGGAGACAGATTGATCAGTTGGTCTTCAAAAAGGCAGAAAAGCACTGCAATTTCTAGCACGGAGGCTGAATACATCGCCATGTCCGGTTGTTGTGCTCAAGTCCTTTGGATGAGATCACAATTAACTGACTACGGTTTGGGATTCAACAAAATTCCGATGTATTGCGACAACAAGAGCGCCATTGCCCTTTGCTGCAACTACGTTCAACACTCCCGGGCCAAGCACATAGACATTCGCTACCATTTCATTAAAGAGCAGGTGGAGAACGGAGTGATCGAGCTGTATTTTGTCACTACTGAGTATCAGCTGGCAGATGTGTTCACCAAAGCCTTAGATCGAGGACGAATCGAGTTTTTGATCGACAAGCTTGGCATGAAATCATTCACTCCAGCGACTCTCAAAGAATTGGCAGAAGAATCAGCTGAATAGTGGTGGTAAACTATTCAGGCGTATCCTTTGTTCGTGATCATGTATATTATCGTATATATATAAACCACAAAAAGAAAAATACAAAAATATAAAACCAAGAAAAACCATAAAAAAATATAAAACCTAGAAAAACCATAAAAATTATAAAATCCAGAAAAACCAAAAATATTTTTCATTTTTAAATCGGGCATGTCTTTTAGTACGGTAATATTTACGGCCTTAGAAATGTCGATCAATATTGACACGGTGCCATAAATAGAGTCCGTATAAAAGTTGTACATTTTTAAAACATGCCCATTATGGCTTGTAGTTATTTCAGACTGCAACCCGGTTTTCATATTAAAGTCACGTATTTCCTTGGAAAACATTGGCTCACAACGGGAATTAATTTTCTCGGGCATGATTTACAAGCCAAATCATGAAAAGGAATCAAGTTTACTTTACAACTTGGTCTAACACGAGTTAGTGTACGTCTCAGTGCATTAATTTGTCAAAATAAGAGAAATCTTATTGCCACCACGAATCAATCTTTTCAAGACATTAATTGGAAATGTTTTCATCAATATTTGACTCTTTAAACAATGACTACAGCTCTTTAAATAGACAACGGGTCATCGTTTAAGGGGGAGAAAATATTAATTCATCTTCGTCATCAAAACAATTTTCAAAAGTGTTTGTGGAAAATTAATTGGCTAAATGGTTTATGAGTGGTCTTGCTTTAGAATACGACTTGTGCTCGCTCAATATGATAGGAATTGCTTTAAGATCTTGGAGATTTGCTGTGATGCTTAAGTTGTGTGAAGGTTAAGTTGGCTAAGTTTAACGTTGGTTAGGGAGACGAGAAAAGAAATATGAAAAGATAAGGAATAAAAAGGGAAAAGGAAAGAAAAGTATAGGGTTAAAAATGACTAAGGGAGAAAGTTATAAAATTTTTGACCTAAGTCAAACCAAAACCCCCCCCCCCCCCCCCCCCCCCCCCCCGTTTTTTCATCATTCACTGTTTCTGCTTTATTTGTTTCTATTGCCGCCATTAACACACACACTCAACACACACAAGCTATCACAAACTCTCGTATAAATCATTCAATTCGTTTCATTCGATCTAAAAGGTAATAACATCGAATCTTTAACTTTTAATTCGCCTAATTCATCATTTAAATCAAGTTAATTGATTCGGGTAATCAACTTTATCAAATTAGGGTTCGTTTGCCTAATTAGGGATTAATTGACTAGGGTTTTAGGTGGGTTTTACTCGTAATATCCTTAGAAAGATGTTAAGTTGCCTTAGATTGCCTTAAATCTCACACACGCGCCTAGAATAATCATTTAGGGTGTGTTTAGAACTTCCGGATGAACAAGGATTATGAACTTCCGAATGAAGGAAGTTCCGGATGAACTTCCGAATGAAGGAAGTTCCGAATGAACTTCCGAATGAAAGAAGTTCCGAATGAACTTCCGAATGAAGAAGTTCCGAATGAACTTCCGAATGAAGAAGTTCCGAATGAACTTCCGAATGAAGAAGTTCCGGATGAACTTCCGAATGAAGAAGTTCCGAGTGAACTTCCGAATGAAGAAGTTCCGAATGAACTTCCGAATGAAGAAGTTCCGGATGAACTTCCGAATGAAGAAGTTCCGGATGAACTTCCGAATGAAGAAGTTCCGGATGAACTTCCGAATGAAGAAGTTCCGGATGAACTTCCGAATGAAGAAGTTCCGAGTGAACTTCCGAATGAAGAAGTTCCGGATGAACTTCCGAATGAAGAAGTTCCGAGTGAACTTCCGAATGAAGAAGTTCCGAATGAACTTCGGAATGAAGAGTTCCGAATGAAGGACTTCCGAATGAAGAGTTCCGAATGAAGGACTTCCGAATGAAGAGTTCCGAATGAAGGACTTCCGAATGAACTTCTGAATGAAGAGTTCCGAATGAACTTCCGGATGAAGAGTTCCGAATGAAGGACTTCCGGATGAAGAGTTACGAATGAAGAACTTCCGGATGAAAAGTTCCGAATGAAGAGTTCCGAATGAAGAGTTGTTGGATTAATAGTTGTTTGCCTGTTATAATTACTTGTTGAAATGTGTTATGCTTAGAAATCATAATGATATATAAATATATATATTTTTGTGCATCAACCTTTTATGTCTTATCTTAAGCAGACACGATGACTAATCCAACAGTACAAGCACTCCAAGATGCTAGAGCAGCCGAAATTGCCGAAGCAAGAGCCCTCAAGTTCATACCAAACAATTACCGGCTGAAGCAAGTCTCAAAATCCACTCACCATGGTTTTAAAGTTGCCATAGCAATCCTTGATCACTCTCACTTCAAGAATGCTTTAAGGAGTACTGCCTCGGTGCCATATGATTACATGTATGAGTTCTGGGCTACGAAGGAAAGTACTTCAAACAAGATCACCTTCACTCTCGACAACAAGCAGCAGACACTCACAGTTTCAGACTTCCGTAAGATATTTGGCATTCGGGATACACCCAAAGGTATGTCATTTTCCAGGGATCCTACTAAAGACGAACTCATGGAGATGTTCGATGCTCTTGGATGTCCTGACATACGAGTTGTGTCTGAGTTTACCACCGCTAAAGTAGGACAACCTTGGAGAGAAATCTTGGGCATTCTCAGTAGATGTCTTACACCCAAAACCAGTGGGCATGATGCTTTGCGTAGTCCAATTATGAACATCTTCCATGGAATGTACACAAGCTCAAATGCGGATTATGCATTATTGTTGTGGGAAGAATTTAACTTTCAACTCTTCCAAAACAAGAAGCTGAAGACTAAATTCTTTCCTTACCCTCGGTTTATCAAGCTTATCATTAATTATTTTAGGAAGAATGATGTTACTATTGATAAGCGTGCAGCAAGTCGTCATCACACTGAAGAGGCTGATCACACTGTGGATCTAAGGCATGAAGGACCATCTGGTGCTGTTATTCCTGGTCCTATTCCCGATTATCTTCTGACGGATAAAATTAAAGCTTCTACTGATTACAAACTACTGCTACTAGAAATCAAGAAGCTAAAAGCAAGCCTTCAGACAGGAGAAGACTCGTCTACTACGGTCAAGAGTAAGGGTAAACGCAAGCAACCAGCTGCTTTATCTGAACCCGAAACCAAGAAGAAGAAGACTGAGGCTAAGAAGGGAAAGGGTACGGCTGATGAGTTAGTTCTCCGCGACGAAGAAGATGTTGATGATCCTACTCTTGACAAGGCTGAGAGAAAATTAATGAAGATAGCTATTGAAAGGAGTAGGAGAGATACGGGCGGTAGTGGTTCGGGTGCACAGATGAATATTGAAGAAGAGTACCAGGAGCCAGATGATATTGATGAGTTTGGATCACCTGAACGGTATTCTACTTCGAAGGAGACATCCATCCCTGTTTCAGCAAGTGTTGAAAAGGAGTTCGGTGCTCCTACAATCATGGTACCTACTCAGCCTTTAGTAACTCAACCTCCACCAATACAGCCCTTACCAACCCGACCGGCACCAACACCATTCCTTCCACCTCCAATAACTCCCATCCTCAGTACTATGGTCACAACCGAGCCTCTTCAACCAACCCAGAGTAGCTCTGCATCATCTTCAATGGCGGCATTTGTAATGGCAGAAATGTTGGATAAACACACGGATAATCAAAGACAAGAGATGAATAACCTTCGAGAAGAACTACTTCGACGGGTACAAGGTGAAGAAGCCTCAAAGAAAGCCCAAGAAGAGATGCTTGCTAAGTTCGCTGCAGAGATGGAGTTGACACGTAAAGCTCATGCAGAAGAACTAGCTCAGGTTAAGCAGGCTGAAGCTGATAAGTATGCTGCACGAATCACAAGACTTCAAGCTATGAGGGATAAATACAAGGAGCAAAAAGAAACACTTGAAGCTTCTGTTGAAGAGAGAGTGAAAGAATCCGTTGAGTCCATTATGCCAAAACTGCGTGATGAGTTAAAGACACTCGCGGCTGATAACTTGATGATCAAGTCATCCAATCCTTCTGAATCCGCCTACAAAATTGCCTATGATTTAACGAATTTTGAATTAAAGAAGATCCTCAAAGCTCGTGTGAGGGAACTTGGATCTTTTGATAAATCTAAGATTCAACGGACACTCTACAAGTCACTCAATGACGCTATTATGGAGGATGATCGGATATTTAAGATGTTTGGAAGTGTGGTACCTTACCACATTTTGCCTGAGGAAGAAAGTGAACAAGAAGAGGGTGACGGGGAAGAAGAAGGTGAAGAAGAAGAAGAAGAAGAAGAAGAGAATGTTGATGGTGATGATGATGAGGATGATGATGATGATGATGATGGTGATGATGATGGTGGTGATGGAAATGAGGAGAGTGCTAAGGGAAGCAACGAGGATAGCGATGAGGATGATGATGGTAAACAGCCTGAAACAGGGGATAAGGTTGCCAGCACAAAGAAACCTTCTAAGTCTGGAACCAAGTCTAAGAAAGATGCTTCAGAAAAGGAAAAATCCACTTCAACGGAATCAAGACGATCCAAGTGGCGCCATGATGTGAATGCTACTAAGGCGTCATCGATTCCTGGTACATCTATTGCTGTGTATATACCTGTTACCACTAACCCTGTTAGTTCTGTTGTTGCTCCTGTGATTGCAGAGTCAGTAACTGAACCTGAAGCTGCACAACAGTCGCCGGTTCATGACACCGTCGAGATGCCTGAATCAGAACCAGCACGTGTTCATGTCTCTACTCCTCTACAACAAGAACCACAATCTACTGTTCCTGGGTCAAGCACACGGGACTGGGCAGACACATTAGAGATTGACGAGACTGTACCGCCACAAGCTTGGATCACGGCAGCGGCTCAATATGATCCAATCACAGACGCTGACAGAGATGTTCTATATCTCTGTATCCGTAGTCCGATTGACTTGTGTGCATTTTTGGCTCATGAGTATAAGTCTTCAGTCACTCCGTCTTTGGTGAAGAGAGCGCTAAAGGATAAGAGAATTCGCGCCAAAACAAGGTTAACCCGAATGGAGTACGAGTATTATGCTGACGAGGTCCTGAAAGCTCTTAACACCGTTCAAAGGCCAGGCCTCCATGAATCAGAAAGAGCTCCACCTCCACTTGATCCTTCTCAAGATAATCAAATTTCTCTCGACTTCTTCGTTACCTATGATCTTGAGTATCTCCTCAAGGGTTCATCAAAGTACGCAACCTCCCTGACCTTGCTGAAAGCTGCCAACTGGGGGACAATACCCTGGATCGAGGAAAAGGTAAACCGACTCTGGGTCCCAAAGGTAACTCGTAATTATGATATGTATGCTGTTATAGGTGCATCTCATTGGGACGAACGAGTCCGAAGGGCGTACAGAGGTTGCTGCTTAGCCAATTCAGGAAGCAACGTTAGATCCGATATTCGCATCTCCAGCATTTTGGGACTGAAAACTGAAGCCAAGAATGGCTATTATCATGTAACAGAGATTCGTCTAAAAAGGGAGGATGACAGAGAATACAAAATCCAGCAGGGAGATTTTTCTATCATTCGCCTTGAGGATATCGAAGACATGTTACTTATGATGACCCGGGATCAGCTCACCCATATTGCTCGTGAAGACATCTTTGCCTTGAATACAGCACTTCGTATGTTCACACGAAGCGTTGTTATCAAGAAACGAGTTGAAGATCTTCAATTGGGAGTCGAAAGCTACCAAAGGAAGCTTAACCTCACCCGTCCAGTGAATCAAGTTCTACCTCAACATGTCACAAGATGTCCCTATACCGGCATTTCTGTTCCGAGTTACGGGATTTTCTACTTGAACAGTCGAGGGATAATGAAGTTTATGAGGGTGGGTGAGCTTTATAAGTATAGTGATGGGACTCTCATATACGTCAGAGGAAAGTTGGACCATCTTAATTCGGGTGGGTCTTTACCAGAGATGACTGAGGATTGGCATCAGGGTTATCAGCAGATGGCGAAGTATGTGATCAAGAAGATTGATCAAAAGCTCCGTGAACGTAGATTTATGAGGAGCTTAGAAAGATTCGTTGGTGGAAGACCATATGGAGTGCACCACAAGTTACTGCAACGATCCATCTAATGGTTCATACATTTCAGGTCCACTTTATATTGGTTTTTAATTGTGAATATGTAAACTTGTGAATATTGTGCTTCTACGGCTTGATGTAGTGTTAAGGTATGATAATTTTTCAAGAATTTCTCACGAGATTCTAAATCTTTCAACATATATCATACTAAAGCACTACAACTATCCCTTATTAATTTAAGGGGGAGCATTAACATGTTCTATGGCCAAACATCGATTTCATTTTTACCCAAAGACCGGTTAATCCATTCAATATCCCAAATATTAATGGTTAACATTTTGTATAAGGGGATAAAATGGGATTGAGGAGACTTAAATGATACTTGGCTAAAAGATGAAAAAGACTTAACGATTATCCAACTTAATATGTGTAAAGCACGTGTTAAGGGGGAGCGTTTTTGATGAACAAAACACCTAAGGTACAAAATTTTGATTTCAATATCACAAGTACCTTAAGTTATTTTCAATGATTTTTCATGGTGGCTATACTTTCCCAAAACACGCTTAATTCACGACGGATGTGGTGACAAAAGGGTGGTAGGAATAGGTTTAGTCCAATGATTCATCAGAGCCGATGGAATCTTCCCAAGGACAATTCCCTAGATAGAATTAGAAGTCCTAGGAAAGTTGGAGAAAGATTGTGAACGTAGCTGAATGCCGACCAAGTACTTAAGCTAGCACTGGAACAATCACAACAAGGTGCTAGTTATGACGTATTGGTAAGCATTGAAGGGGTTGAAGAATGAAAAAGAATTGTAAAGATAAAGGGTGTAAAGAAAGAAGCCCTCCTTACAACTTTAGGCAGAAACCGGGTCAATACATATGCTATTGAGATCATTTTTGTTAATGATTCTCGATATTAAAGAAAGACATCATGGACCCAGTGATGCAATGCACAACCCTTCCCAGCTAACTCAAATATCTCTCAAAAGGTATTTCTTTTTATCACACGGAGATCAACACGTTATCTATTGGTTTATTCACTCCGAATAGACTGATATTGAAAAGGTGGCACTCCTCTCCAGCCATCGCTCACTAAATCAAAACGCACTATCGAGTCTAGAGCCACGAGATCATCAAAAGTCTCATTAGGACACTTTCCATTTATTCCTTGCTTTCTCACACACTGTGAAAAGTAAGAGATTTTTATGAGTCCTGCGCAGTATTCTTGTAATATTTCCAGAACATCCGAGTAATACGCAAGTATTACAATGAAGATGGAAATCCTGCTTGAGCCAACATCAGACAAGCTCATGGTAGGTTACACGTGCGGTTCTTTTAGAACCATTCTTGTGAAAAACTGGAAAGAAACAGTAGTTTAATTCTTAATTGAACATAAACTCGTTCCAGGCCTCTACGCATTATCATATGATCTTGCCAGAACACTCAGAGTGACTCTTTATTGATCACAGTGACGAGTGGAAATCCTTCTAGCGTTAACATCAAATAGCACTTGGTAGGTGACGTGCAAGATTCTTTATGAATTAAGCTCGTGATAACTGGAAAGCAACGATGGTGAAAATCTTAACTGAAATTCACTTGTTCCAGGTTTCATGAATTGACGGCTTCAATCATAAGGATTTTTTAATCCAAATGATTCACTCTTTATGTTCGCAGTCAGCTTTGGACGGTCGAATAAAGAGAACGGGTTTACCCGCGAAATCCTGTCAGGAAGTTACTTAATTGAAACTATCCGTCATGGGTACGATATCTAATATCGTCCAACGGTCTTCATCGACCGGAGGTAAAATGCTACCGAATTAGAATAAAATGTCAAAGCCATTTTATTCGTGTCGTTGCTGTGTACCTGTTGAAGACGGTGGCATTGCTGTGTACCTGTTGAAGACGGTGGCGTTGCTGTGTACCAGTTGAAGACGGTGGCGTTGCGGTGAACCAGTTGAAGTCGTTCCCACATGCTTATGTTTTTCTGCATCAAAGTTCAGCAAAAATTCAAGAATGTACAAAATGAAGTCTTCCGCTGTACCAAACTCTGAAGCTTTCGAGAATTTAACAAAAGACATAAGTGTGTGGAACATGGAGTCACGAGGAGGCAAGATTCACAAGAAGGCAAAGATCGCACGTGAAAGGCCAAAAGAACAATGCTCACAAGCCAAAGCCTAAAAGATCAAATCAACATATTCACAACAAAAAGAAAAAAAAAAGACTACGAGCTGAAGAACGAATACTTAGTATAGTATGCTAGGTTTAGAACTTTGTAAACGTGGAGTGACCTCCCTTAGGGGGAGATTGTTAGAAATACGTTTTTAACGTATATTAGAAGTATCGGTCACTCCACAATATTATTTATGTTGTAATAGCTCGTAGTTAATGTTGCTTATTAAGTTAAGTAAGAAATCGACCCATGGGCTTGTCATGGGTCGGCCCAAGCCCAAGTAGTGGCCTTGGATATAAATACCCCTTTCCACCATGGAAAGGGGTTGGTTGTTGATCATTACACAATTTTCATTTGAATAAAAACACATAGTTTCTCTCTCACTTTCTCTCACTAGTTTCTCTCTCTAGGAATCTTCAACCCAATTCATAGATTCATAGGTTATCAATATTCTAGACCTTTGAAGGTTTCAAATACCTCAGATATTCCCACCCCACTAAAAGACAAAAAATGGAGCGGAGTCTAGTGGCGGTACCTTAAGTACCTACGCGGTTCCTTATCGATAAGGTACCGCGGGGTGAGATAAGGTACTGCGTACAACTAGCCGTTATAGATCCGTTATACTTTGTCTCCTTTAAATAGTGGGTCAAATCTCATTTTCCAGCAAACCTCTTGGACGTTTTTCTCAGCCCTCTTTCTATTTTCTATAGCATAATCATTAGTAAATGATCACTTAAATTGTTAAGGATGTTTACTTATGATTATCCTCTTGATCCCCTCCTTTACCTTGTCCAATGAGAAGATCACTCACTCACTAGTGTTGTGATAAAGATGAATCTATGAGCTAGTCATATTCATCATGATACCCTTTTTGTTTTAGGTCAATCCAATGTATTTATGAATACTTGGACTAGTTGGGTTCATCCAAGTTATTTGTGGATACTTGGATTTGTTGTGTACATCCATTGCATATGTGTTTGCTTGGATTTGTGTTGTGTAAATCCAAGCTACATGTGTGTACTTGGATAAGTCTAGTTGAGTTGTAATATATTTGATTAGGAGTTCTCACTAAACTATAAAGTGATGTGGTTGTGTCTTGTGAGTTCTCACTAAACTTTAAAGTGATTAGTAGTTGTGTTGTGTGAAGTTCTCACTTAGCTTCAAAGTGAAGAGTCGTGAAGATTGGTTATAGCTTTCGATTAGAACTCGACATCTAGCCTTGTGTCGTAAAATGGTGAAGTAGGCAACGTCGTGAAGATTGGTTCTACCTTAAGATTAGAACCCGACATCTAGCCTTGTGTCGTTAAATTGTGAAGTAGGCAACGTCGTGTAGATTGGTCCTAGCTAAAGATTAGGTCTCGACATTTAGCTTAGTGTCGGAAAATAATGTAAGCAACGATGTAAGGTTTTCTCCGCCGAGAAGGGAGCTTGTGGATATAGTGGAAATCTCGAGTAGGTGTACTCGAGGAGTGGAGTAGAAATGAGGATAAAGCCTAGTTGTCGAACCACTATAAATCTTGGTGTCTTCCCACTAGGTTGTCTCCTTCCTTACTCTTTACTTATTTCATTATCATTATACTTACCTATTATCTTTGCTAGTGCATTTGAATTGAACCTAATCATTATGCAACTTAGCCTCAAGTAAAAGATAGTTTTGATACAAGCCAAATTGAAAGTAATTTTAATTTGGTCATCAATCGAAGAGAAACTATTCAACCCCCCCCCCCCCCCTTCTAGTTTCTACAGTGGGTATAAGGCGGTTGTATTTCACGACCTAAGGGAAAAAGGCTCTTAAGTGCTTAGCGTCGCCTCGTTTCCCCCGCTTGCTTGTGCGTGTTTTGAGAAAGAGGGCCAATCGAGGGTTTACCGCCCAAGTATTATCTACGTATATTATATTTTCTTGTGTTTTCAAGATTAAACCCTCTTGAATGTTTTGGTGTTCCACCAACGTTCTAAAGTCATCGAAAGCGTTCACTCCACGTGATCGTTTTCATTCTTTGAGGCTCCTTTAATCGAGAAGATCGATTCGAGGAGACATTTGTAGATTTGTGTCTACGTAATATGATGAGACTGCTTTTATACATGTTCTCATCGTTCTTTTTGGACTTAAAATGTATTAAATATCATCAAAATACCCAAATATATGCTTGTGTTTGTTGCTTGTGTATTTTAGGTACGAATATTGAGAAAATGACAAAAGATCACAAGAATCATGCAAAAACGCACACGGGAAACAAAGCCGCACGATGCACCAAGCCCTAGTGAGGAATTTTCCAAAGAAAACCCTTGAAGATTTGAAGAATATTGAAGATTGGTCCTCCAAGTTTGAAGAATTGACACTTTATACCCTTGTATCTTCATAATTAAAAGTTTGGTCCCTAAAGTTTGTCAAAATTACAAAAAGGACCCTTAACTTTGAAGAATTGGCAAATTTAGTCCCTCAACAAATCTAAATTGTCAATAATGGTCCTCCAAGAAGTCAACCAACAATTCAAAGCCTTGAAATTTGAAAACATGTCAAAATCAGTCCTTGGAAAATGAAGAAATTGCATGTTTAGTCCTTGTTTCAAGATTATAAAAAGATTGTGCCAAAAATGACAAATCAACAAAGTTATTTACAAAGGGAATCTTGTTTTAAGCTGATTAAATCAAAGAGACAAGAAAGAAGGAGTTCAGGGGGTGTTTTTGCCAGACAACTAAACAAATTCCACCACTCTCCTTTTGACACGTCACCCCCACCAGTCCATTTCACCAAACGAACCAGTCCAAATCATTATTCTACCCTGTCACAACCCCTTTTGACCCCCCTTGTTATTAAAACAAGTTATTTAATGATTAAGTGGGGGAAACATTTTTTTAAACTTATTTAAACACCCAAAACGAATTAAATTCACCTGTTCATCCACCCCTAATCCCTAGAACCCTAATCATGATTATCTCCAAATCAAAGGGGTTTTAAACAAAAGCTTCCAGAATGCTAATTTACCCAGTCCCCAACCCAGAAAACGACTACACATCCCCTTGTCCCCTCACAAGCCCTCCCCTAACCCACTCACATGGCGAATTGGCATCTATACAGTCATCCAACGGCTCCACAAGTTTTCCTTGGTCCTTAAGGACTCCAATATACGTCCAAGATCATCTTACAAGCTGGAACATCAACATCACATCACATGGGGCTCAAACAAAGACCAAATTCAAAATCAGTCAAAGGGCAATATGGGAAATCAGCTTGCTAGGGTTTTAGTTTTTTCCAGCTTTGTATTATTTTATTCCAAGTATTCTAGAATAGTCTCTAGCATAGTATAAATACAAGTCGTCTTGTGACTTGTGTTTTTTGTTCTCAGTTTTATGTAATTTTCTTTTCCATGAATTAATGAAAAGTTTTTAAACCTGCATATGACTGAGTTCCCTTTTTACTTTCCAGTATTTCAGTTTCAAAGTTTGTTTTTCCTCAATTCATTTTAAAATCTTGAAGTTTGTTTTTAAGGATTTCACTTATTTTCAAAAAAATTTCAGAAACCTATTTTTAAGCTTACTGCTATAAGCCATTCAATAAGCTTGTTAAACCAAGCTTATTGAATCTCTTATAAGCTTGTTCTTTCTCTCCTTGTTGTTTGTGGTGTGCAGGAAACAAGGAAAGCCAAGGTTTATTCTCACCATTTTCTTGTCTTTTGTGCTCAAACCACTCCAACTCCCACAAGGCTCAGCACAAGCCCGAGCTTGTAGGAGGTGGCTTATCAGCCACTGTTGGGCTTGGAAGTAAGCCCAACAACGTAGCCTTTGTCTTCTCCTTTTATTTTTCATTTTTTTGAAAATTATATGCTTTGTATGATTTGCATGAAAAAGATGTTATATGATAGTTTAATGGTATGATTTGAGTTTATTTAGTATCTTATGCATGTTTAGAAGGATTTAATCCAGTTGGGTAAAGTTTTGTGTTGATTCAGTTTGAAAAAAAGTTGATATAAGATTTTTAAGGGGTGTTTGGGACTAGGGTATAATCTGAAATTGGAGACAATTTGTTGGTTAAATCCTGTTTACATATGTCTTATATGTGAGTGTTAGTAGTGGGTGTTATTCATCTTCTAGCTTGGTGGACTTTTAAAACAAGTGCATGCTCATTTTTGGTAATATTAGCTAAAAATCAGAAGTTCATCATTACTGCCTTGTTTTGTGCTAATTGCTTCTCACAAGTTTGTTGGTTGCTAGATTATAGGACTACTTAGGGTTATAGATCAGTTTGTAGTGATTGGGTTGGCCATTTGTGAAGATTTGGTGAGCCAAATCTCACTCATTTGCCATTTGCATCAGCAAACAAACACCCACCAGACCTAGTTTTTTACTTCAGCAACTTTTAATTGCCTTTGTGTGCTTTGATTATGTGATTTGGTGTTAGTAACTGCTTGAATTTTACTTGTCTTGACTCCCTATACACCCAAGAGTATAGGGGTGCCCTGCTTGTTCCAAAAACACCACCAAAAATCAAGAATCTAAGCTCCTCTTGGACTCTTTGCACAAGTAAAAACAAGCAAACCTGCTTGTGTTCTAAAAACATGAACTGGCCACGTTTTTTATTTTAATCTAGCTTAACCTAGTTAAATAGGGATTGGATTTGTGTTAAAAAGGTTATAAGTGTCACTGGATTGGATTTAAAAGTAAAAAAAAAAAAAAAAAAAAAAAATTGGCAAAAAGCATACCCCGCCTGGACTCGAACACGCGACCCCTCGCTGGGGGAGTAAACGTGTTTACCAGTGATCTAGATAGCTTTTTACGTTATCGGTTCATTTCATTATTTACTTAACCACGTTTTCATTTTGTGCTTAAATAATAAGCCGTAGCTTATTTAACCCTTTTCAGCTTATTTATATAGCTTATTTAGCTTAGCCCATTTTTCTTAGGTTTATATCAGTGTTTCAGACTTTTCTGTTTAAAAACATTATTTTTTCTCTTTATTAAATTAATTATTAGGATTATTTTTAGGTTTAAATTTAGAAAGTAAATTAAAAATAGTAAACAGTAATTTAAAAATCCAAAAAAATAGTTTTTAAGTTTTAATTTATATTTTTGAGGTTTACATTTCATAAAGTTTTCAAAAACTTTAATTTTTAATTTTATTTGATTTTAGGTTTTTTATTAAACTTTAAAAATTAATATAAAATTAATTAAGAGGTTTTAGGAGCTTTAATTTACATTTTCTTCTTAGTTAGAATATTTAGGATTTTTGAGAATTTTTTGGAATTTATCTAAGAACTTTTAATTTTTTTGATTATTTTAATATTATTTTATTATTAAAAATAAAAAGTTTTATTTTTAACTTTTTTTCATTTTTCCTAGATTCTAGACATTAAATTAGGAACTTTGTCACTTTCCAATTAATTTTTAGGCTTTTCAATTAATTTTTAGAATTAATTTAATATTTAATAGATTTTAATAGTTTTTTAGTGTTTAAAAATAGTTTAAATTGGTTTTAAAATTTTTAAAAATAGTTTTTAGCTTAATTAGGATATTTTTGAGGTTTACAAACTATAAAATCTTGTTTAGGGCTTTTTAATAATTAAAAGTGATTTTTAGGGCTTTAATTAGCATTAAAAAGTCATTATTTAATTAATTAAAAGGTTTTGGCAAGTTTGGATTTTTTGTAAACTCTTAGAATATTATTTGGGATTTTTAGTAATTTTTAGGAATTTTTAGGTTAAAATTTTAATTTTGGCACTATTAACGGTTTTACGTTTACGCCTTTTTCGTCGTAGTTTAATTAATTTTCGTAACCGTCTTTCTCTTCTAATCCCATTTCTTTCTCAATCAATATAATCACAAACAAAATCAACTCTCAACACAACGCACTAGCCTCCTTGGGAAACGAACTTGCTTGGTCATTAGTGCTCGGTTTTCCTAAACCGACACTTAATACTTCCACTATTTGTCGTCCTTTTCCTAAAGGGTACAAAAACTCTACATCATTTTGGCGCCGCTGCCGGGGAGGCGTGTTGTGTTTTGGTTGAACCATTGTTGTTTTTATATATAGCCATAAAAGTATTTGTATTAATAGCACTCTATTAATACGTATTATCGTTTTTCGGTTTTTGTGTGAATATTATTACTATATTGTATACGTAGAACAATAAATTCACAAGTACTCCAAATACGTGAGCAATCACAACCTTGATTCGGGATTTCATCACTCGATCATTGTATTCGAATCTCAAACCAAAGAAAAAGGCAAAAATAGATAAATACTTTCGTGAAGCTTGATTTTGATAATACAAACTATAAGGTGGGTATAAGGCGGTTGTATTTCACGACCTAAAGGAAAAAGGCTCTTAAGTGCTTCGCGCCGCCTCGTTTCCTCCGCTTGCTTGTGCGTATTTGATTTTGAGAGTGAATCGAGGGTTTTGCCGCCCAAAGTATTATTAAGTATCATATATATTTTCTTGGTTTCATTTGATTAAACCCTCTTGAACGATTTGGTGTTCCACCATCGTTCTAAAGTCATCGAAGGCGTTCACTTCACGTGATCGTTTTCATTCCTTGAGGCTTCTTTAATCGAGAGATTTGATTAAGGAGGAGATTTGTAGATTTTGGTCTACTTAATACATTCCAAAAAATCCAAAAAAGTTAAAAACAATCAAAAACCACAAAAAAATTGAAAAAGTAAAAATACCAAAAAGAATATTCTTTGCTCGCCTTCTCGTTATACGTGACGTTTATGCAAACTCGCTCTAAAGCAAGACGTGCTCGTAAACGAAGAAACAAATCACTCACTCCTACTAGTGAGGACTCTCCTATTGACGAACCCATTGTAGTGAAAGAAGCACCCATGGCTAATCGAACTATGATGGAGTTGCTTCAAGCACCCACCGAGGGTTATGGAGAAGCGATTGTGATTCCCGCTATCCTTGCGGAGAATTTTGAGGTTAAGACGGGTTTGTTGTCCATGATTCAAAACAACAAGTTTCGAGGGGACGAAAAGGACAACCCGCATAACCACATTCGCCAATTTAATCGTCTCACCGCCACGTGCAAGTTTAAGGATGTTTCAAACGACTCGATTAAGATGATGCTTTTTCCGTATTCCTTAGCGGGGCCCGCAAAAATTTGGTTAGAGAAAGAGCCACCCAATTCTATATTGACGTGGAAGGATCTCGTTTCAAAATTCGTGAACCAATTTTTTCCGCCCTCTAAGACTACGCACTTGAAAAACGAGATTTCAAAGTTTTCACAAGAGTATAATGAGAGTTTTTCAACGGCTTGGAATAGGTTTAAGGAAATGTTGCACGAATGTCCTCATCATGGTTTTTCCGACTTGCATCAAATAGACACGTTTTACAATGGCTTGAACGATCATGAGCGTGATTATCTTAATGCCGCCGCGGGTGGTAATTTTTTGTGTAAAACGGTCGAGGAAGCATTGTTAATCATTGAGAATAGGTCTAAGGTGTATAGTCCTCGTAGCACATCGAGTGTTCGTAAGGCTTCGTCTTCATCTTCACCTAGTTTGTCACACACCGTTGATGCTTGCCAAGTCGAGGCTAATTTGGAGAACAAAATTTTTGATATAGTGAAAGGCTTGTTAGTTGAATTTAAAGTTGGTGAACAACCCGCTCCCGCTACGATTAAAGCGGTTGAGGTTTCGTGTATGTATTGTGGTGGAGCTCACGATTATTCCGAGTGCATTACCAACGGTGGTAACACTTCGAGTGCCTTCGCGGTCGCGGGAACTTATAACCAAAACGGTCAAGTTCCTCGCACTAATCAATTGACTCCACTGGGTTTTTCACCAAATCAAAATGCTAACAATTATCGAAACAATCAAGTTGGTTACCAAAGCAATCAAAGGAACAATTTTAAGGGTAATAACAACTATGGGAATCAAGGGAGTAGTAGTAGCCAATTGCAAAATCAAAATCAAAACCGTAATTTTCAAAACACGAGTCAAGGTCTTCAAAATACTAAAGAACTTCCAATGGACTTTTTGAATTACGCTACTTCAAATGATAAGATTTTGGAAAACATTCAAGAGAAAATGGCTACTCAAGCTAGGGACACGGCTAAGAACGCAAAGGAGTTAGCTAATTTCATTAAGGAAAATCTAGCCATGAGAAACGAATTGAAAAATGATTTTGCTAACCAAATTCGAGGTCAAAACAACAAGATAGAGCAAAGTCATGCTAGGCTTGAACAAAGAATTGACCAAAAAGCCGCTAGCCAAGATTTGAAGTTTAATAGTCAAGATGCTAAGCTTAATGCAATTTTAGAAGCCGTCATGGGGAACAAAGCCTCTACTTCAGGTAGTTTGCCTAGTAACACCGTTTCAAACCCGAAGGGAGAGATGAAAGTGATTACCACACGAAGTGGTAAGACACTTAAAGAACCGACTCCTCAACCAATTACTCCAACGGTGGAGGAAATTGAGGAAGAACCCGAGGTGGTGGTCGAAAAGGAGCATATTTCAATCCCACAAAGTACCGCTCATGCCACACCTACGGTTAACCCATCACCCATTTTGGAACCCGAGATTCCAAAGGCTATGCCTATGCCCCAACAACACCACCCTTGCCTTACCCATCGAGACTTAGGAAGGAGAAACGAAAAGAGCGCGACAACTATCAATTTGAGATTTTTATGAAAATGTTTCGTGATTTGCACTTTAATGTAAGTTTCGCCGATGCTTTGGTCATGATGCCTCGATTTGCCGCTAACTTTAAGAGTATGTTGAACAACAAGGAAAAATTACACCAAATGTCTAGTTGTTCGTCGGTTTATCTTAATCGCATACCTCAAAAAGTCGGTGATCCCGGTAAATTTTTGATCCCTTGTGCAATTCAAGATATGGAAGAATGCTATGCCTTGGCCGATCTTGGTGCTAGCATTAACTTGATGCCACTTGCAATCTTTAAGTCGCTCAACCTTCCTAATCTTACTCCTTCACGAATGTCTATTGAGTTGGCCGACCATTCCACGATTCTTGCATGTGGTTTGGCGGAAGACGTTTTTGTGAAAGTGGGGAAGTTCTACTATCCCGTAGACTTTATTGTTGTTGACATCCCCACGGATCCTCAAGTTCCTCTTATTTTAGGTCGTTCGTTTTTAGATACGTCTATGGCTTTAATTGATGTTCATGCTAGAAAGATCACCTTACGTTTCAATGACGAGGAACTTGTTATAAACGCAACTCAAAATTATCAACTTTCTCATGTTTATTCCGTTGCTACCATAAACCTCGTTGATATGATCGACGTGGTTTGCGAGGAATTTTCACAAGAAGTTTTAGGGTTTGGTGATGAAGAAACTAGTGGCAATCCCACTATGTTAGATCCAATTCTTGATAATTCGACACCAACCTTCACTCCTTTCGAAGGTGGTGGTTTTACGTTGGAAGAATTCGATGTTCCACGTACTTGTGACGAAGACCTCGACAACGATGAGGACTTCTCGATTATCAAGGATTTTCTCAACGATTTCCCATTGCCTCCACTCGAGGAGGTTATGAGTATCGAGCCTAAATCTTCACTTGAGGAACCACCTATTCTCGAGTTGAAAGATTTACCTCCTCACCTCGAATATGTCTATTTGGAGGAGGACGACAAGTTGCCGGTTATTATTGCGAAGGATCTTTCGAATAATGAAAAAACCGCACTTGTCGATGTTCTTAAGGACCACAAAGGGGCGATTGCATGGAAGTTATCCGACATTAAGGGAATCGATCCCAAATTTTGTACACACAAAATCTTAATGGAGGAGGATTTCAAGCCAACAATCCAAAGTCAAAGGAGGGTGAACCCCAAAATTCACGACGTCATCAAAAAGGAGGTCCTTAAACTCCTTGACGCGGGAATGATTTACCCTATTTCCGATAGCCCTTGGGTGAGTCCTATTCATTGTGTCCCTAAAAAGGGAGGGATGACCGTTGTGCCAAACGATGCCAACGAGTTGATTCCCACTAGACTCGTGACCGGATGGAGAGTGTGTATTGACTATCGTAAGTTAAATGAAGCCACTCGAAAAGACCATTTTCCCTTGCCCTTCATGGACCAAATGTTGGAGCGTCTTGCGGGAAATGATTTCTATTGCTTTTTAGATGGTTTTTCCGGTTACTTCCAAATTCCCATCGATCCTCGTGATCAAGAAAAAACTACGTTTACGTGTCCATATGGAACGTTTGCCTATCGTAGAATGCCATTCGGACTTTGTAATGCACCGGGAACTTTTCAACGATGCATGATGGCTATTTTTCATGATATGATCGAGAAGACGATGGAAGTCTTCATGGATGACTTTTCCGTTTTTGGTGATTCCTTTACTTCGTGTTTGTCGAACCTTGAGAGAATGTTAAAACGTTGTGAGGAAACCAACCTTGTGCTCAATTGGGAAAAGTGTCATTTTATGGTTAAAAGTGGAATCGTCTTAGGGCACAAGGTCTCGAAAGCGGGGATTGAGGTAGATCAAGCTAAGGTAGACGTCATCGCCAAATTACCTCATCCCAAAACCGTCAAGGGATTTAGGAGTTTCCTAGGCCACGCGGGCTTTTATCGACGATTCATCAAGGATTTCTCGAAGATTTCTCGACCCATTACACATCTTCTTGAAAAAGAAGCATGTTTTGTCTTTGACGAAGATTGTGTACGAGCCTTTGAGATCCTTAAGAGGAAACTTACCGAAGCTCCCATTCTTGTTGCTCCAAATTGGAACCTCCCCTTTGAACTTATGTGTGATGCAAGTGATTACGCTATTGGGGCCGTTTTGGGGCAACGTCATGATAAGCACTTCTTGCCTATTCACTATGCTAGCAAGACGATGACCGAGGCTCAACTTAAATACACTACAACGGAAAAGGAATTTTCTTGCCGTGGTGTATGCATTTGAGAAATTCCGACCTTACCTCGTCTTGACAAAATGCATAGTGTATACGGACCATTCGGCTATCAAGTATCTCATGGCTAAACAAGATGCAAAGCCGAGATTACTTCGTTGGATTCTCCTCCTTCAAGAATTTGATCACAAAATCGTTGACAAAAAAGGAGCCGAGAATCTAGCGGCCGATCATCTCTCTCGTTTGGAAGATCCTCACCAAAGTATTTACGAGCCCAAGGAAATCACCGAAACATTTCCGCTCGAGACACTTGGTGTAGTGAATTCCAAACTTGATTCTTCTACCCCATGGTTTGCGGATTTTGCAAATTACCATGCGGGTAACTTCATCATTAAGGGTATGACAACTCAAGAAAAACGAAAATTCTTTCGTGATGTCAAGTTCTATTTTTGGAACGACCCTTACTTGTTTCGAACTTGTGCGGATCAAATCATCCGTCGTTGTGTATTTGGCACCGAAGCTTCTAACATCCTTAGAGCTTGCCATGAGGGGCCCACGGGTGGTCACCACGGTGCTAATCTCACGGCTAAAAAGGTGTTTGATGCCGGCTTCTTTTGGCCTACTATTTACCGAGATGCACAAGATCTTGTGAAGTCGTGTGATGCATGCCAACGACAAGGAAAAACCTCACAAAAGGATGAAATGCCACAAAACATCATTCAAGTATGTGAGATCTTTGACGTTTGGGGCATAGACTTTATGGGGTCGTTCCCATCATCTCGTGGTAATAAGTATATTCTCGTTGCGGTTGACTACCTTTCTAAGTGGGTGGAGGCGAAGGCCTTGCCCACTAATGATGCTCGTGTGGTAGTTAAGTTCTTGAAAAGTTTGTTTGCTAGGTTTGGAACCCCTCGTGCTATCATAAGCGATCGTGGAACCCATTTTTGTAATGACCAATTCGAAAGGGTTCTAAGGAAATATGGGGTTACACATCGTCTTTCTACGGCTTATCACCCACAAACGAGTGGGCAAGTCGAGGTTTCAAATCGAGCATTGAAGAGGATCTTGGAGAGATCCGTGGGGGAAAACCGAAAATCTTGGTCGGATAAGTTAGACGATGCTTTATGGGCCTTTAGGACCGCTCATAAGACACCCATTGGGTGCACTCCCTATAAGCTTGTGTATGGAAAGAATTGTCATTTGCCTATCGAGTTAGAACACAAGGCTTATTGGGCCCTAAAGCATTGTAATGATGACATGGAGACCGCGGGAAAACACCGGAAAATGCAATTAAATGAATTAGATGAATTGAGAGACATTGCTTATGAAAATTCATTAATTTATAAAGAGAAAACTAAAAAGTTGCATTATTCAAAAATTAAAAACCGGGTTTTTAACATTGGGGATCAAGTTTTACTTTTTAATTCATGATTGAAAATATTTTCCGGTAAATTGAAATCCTGTTGGTCCGGTCCATTCACCGTGACTCAAGTATTTCCGTATGGGACCATCGAGCTAGCTCAAGATGATGGTCCTAACTTCAAGGTGAATGGACATAGATTGAAGCACTACTTTGGCGGGGAAGTTCCATCCTTGAACTACCTCGACCAAGTCACCTTCCCCAATGATAATTAGTATTGAGGGGATCGAGTCGAGCTCATGACTCGGTAATCAAAAACGAGGTGCCTCGTGGGGGAGTCCCATGCTTATCCTATGTACATATTATCGCTTTCTTAGTCTAATGTAGCTTACGTGTGGGGATTTGTGCCCTTCCAACCTTTGTTCCGTGGTTGTTTGTGATATGTGGTTTTTAGATCATGATCTTCACGATTGGAGCCTCTCGTGTTCGTTTTATGGGAGCACTCGATCGTTTGCTTTTGGAGACATTTCTCAATATCCATGATATATCCTTTTGATGTTCTAACCTTAGGTTTTTAGCACACTTCATAAACGGCTTTAAATTTAACGGTTACACCCTTTCCATGCTAGATTAGGCATTCGACTACGTCTCTAGTATGGGGGTGTTTGCACCCCCAGACTCGAAACATTGAGGACAATGTTTAACTTTAGTATGGGGGGTGAATAGATACTTGCCTTGCCAAACCTTCACGCTTTCCAAAGTTTATTGTTTTGTTTATCGTTTTGTTGCAAAATAAGGCTAAAAATGGCCAAATTTAAAATTTTCTCATGTTTTGTAAGTGTTTGAAGACACGAATGTAGATTTTCCGATGGCGAGAATAAGAGTAATTTTTGACTCGACCGTGCGTGTTGAGCACTTAGCTTTGATTCCTTAACTACACATAGGGCTAAGTCTCTTAAATGAGGACGAGAAATGATAGAGTTAATTATAAGTTACTATGCTAAACGTAGAGTACTCGTATTCTTTCAAAAACTCATGTGTTCTCGTTGTTTGCTTATTCTCCCTTCGCATGTAAATATTTTTTGCTTAATAAATATTGACTTAGCGGTTTAATTAGGATTGTTGGGTTTCTAGTCTTTTCTAGTAGCTTCCGTGTAATTAAATTGGGAAGACATTAAGGTATCGCCAGCGTCACGGTTTTGAAGTATTGGCACCCGAATAATCGAAAGCTTCACCCAATAATAAGATTTCAAGTGCTCACCTAAATCAAGCAAACAATTTGAAGCCCCACAAGGCCTAAAATCTATGCAAAATTGAAAGTGAATCAAGCCTTAATCTTCGAAGCTTTAAAGATCCAAAATTCACTTTAGCGTGAGGATATACGTCTTTGGCTAATAAAACCACCGATGAGGCGGATAATAAAAGGCAAGGCAAGACCGAAGTCATAATAAAAGCTTCATGGCGAAGTTGAATAAAAGATGGAGGTAAACCAAAGATAATAAGGCCCTTCCGTTAGGGGGCGTATAAAAGTCTTGGTAATAAGTCTCATGTTCAAAACCGTTATAAAACCGTGTTTATCGATTCTTCTTGTCAACTTAATTTTTTGACATCGTTGTCTATTAGGAGGGGTTATTGATTTGATGGTCTTAGTTACACCGTTATGACTCTATTTTTAGACCTAAATCTCTATTATCGCATAAGTCAAACAATGTATCCTCGTGAAACATTCAAGACATCATAAAATATAAGAGATACAACTTAGGAATAATGGGAGGATAAGTACGTGATTAGGGCATATGAGTAGTGTTAGCATTACTAACTTATAATGACAATGATCTCGTTGCACGCTTGGCATGGAATTAAGGTGAAAATCGGGGACGATGAAATTATTTCTAACGAAGCATTCACGTGTTCTTATTCTATGAACCTAAACGTCCCATTTTGCGATGAAAATCATACATTATGTCTATAACACAAGTAGTAGTAATAGTAGTAGTGTAGCTAGTTTATCATTCCAATAAAGTGAATAAAAATGAATTTTGGAGATGCTACGATACTTTATTCTAGCATTGCGTGAGGGCACGGCAATGGTGTAGTATGGGGGAGTGATGAGACTGCTTTTATACATGGTCTCATCGTTCTTTTTGGACTTAAAATGCATTAAATATCATCAAAATACCCAAATATATGCTTGTGTTTGTTGCTTGTGTATTTTAGGTACGAATATTGAGAAAATGACAAAAGATCACAAGAATCATGCAAAAACGAACACGGGAAACGAAGCCGCACGATGCTCCAAGCCCTAGTGAGGAATTTTCCAAAGAAAACCCTTGAAGATTTGAAGAATATTGAAGATTGGTCCTCCAAGTTTGAAGAATTGACACTTTATACCCTTATATCTTCATAATTACAAGTTTGGTCCCTAAAGTTTGTCAAAATTACAAAAAGGACCCTTAACTTTGAAGAATTGGCAAATTTAGTCCCTCAACAAATCTAAATTTTCAATAATGGTTCTCCAAGAAGTCAACCAACAAGTCAAAGCCTTGAAATTTGAAAACATGTCAAAATCAGTCCTTGGAAAATGAAGAAATTGCATGTTTAGTCCTTGTTTCAAGATTATAAAAAGATTGTGCCAAAAATGACAAATCAACAAAGTTATTTACAAAGGGAATCTTGTTTTAAGCTGATTAAATCAAAGAGACAAGAAAGAAGGAGTTCAGGGGGTGTTTTTGCCAGACAACTAAACAAATTCCACCACTCTCCTTTTGACACGTCACCCCCACCAGTCCATTTCACCAAACGAACCAGTCCAAATCATTATTCTACCCTGTCACAACCCCTTTTGACCCCCCTTGTTATTAAAACAAGTTATTTAATGATTAAGTGGGGGAAACATTTTTTTAAACTTATTTAAACACCCAAAACGAATTAAACTCACCTGTTCATCCACCCCTAATCCCTAGAACCCTAATCATGATTATCTCCAAATCAAAGGGGTTTTAAACAAAAGCTTCCAGAATGCTAATTTACCCAGTCCCCAACACTTCCCCCAACCCAGAAAACGACTACACATCCCCTTGTCCCCTCACAAGCCCTCCCCTGACCCACTCACATGGCGAACTGGCATCTATACAGTCATCCAACGGCTCCATAAGTTTTCCTTGGTCCTTAAGGACTCCAATATACGTCCAAGATCATCTTACAAGCTGGAACATCAACATCACATCACATGGGGCTCAAACAAAGACCAAATTCAAAATCAGTCAAAGGGCAATATGGGAAATCAGCTTGCTAGGGTTTTAGTTTTTTCCAGCTTTGTATTATTTTATTCCAAGTATTCTAGAATAGTCTCTAGCATAGTATAAATACAAGTCGTCTTGTGACTTGTGTTTTTTGTTCTCAGTTTTATGTAATTTTCTTTTCCATGAATTAATGAAAAGTTTTTAAACCTGCATATGACTGAGTTCCCTTTTTACTTTCCAGTATTTCAGTTTCAAAGTTTGTTTTTCATCAATTCATTTTAAAATCTTGAAGTTTGTTTTTAAGGATTTCACTTATTTTCAAAAAAAATTCAGAAACCTATTTTTAAGCTTACTGCTATAAGCCATTCAATAAGCTTGTTAAACCAAGCTTATTGAATCTCTTATAAGCTTGTTCTTTCTCTCCTTGTTGTTTGTGGTGTGCAGGAAACAAGGAAAGCCAAGGTTTATTCTCACCATTTTCTTGTCTTTTGTGCTCAAACCACTCCAACTCCCACAAGGCTCAGCACAAGCCCGAGCTTGTAGGAGGTGGCTTATCAGCCACTGTTGGGCTTGGAAGTAAGCCCAACAAGGTAGCCTTTGTCTTCTCCTTTTATTTTTCATTTTTCTGAAAATTATATGCTTTGTATGATTTGCATGAAAAAGATGTTATATGATAGTTTAATGGTATGATTTGAGTTTATTTAGTATCTTATGCATGTTTAGAAGGATTTAATCCAGTTGGGTAAAGTTTTGTGTTGATTCAGTTTGAAAAAAAGTTGATATAAGATTTTTAAGGGGTGTTTGGGACTAGGGTATAATCTGAAATTGGAGACAATTTGTTGGTTAAATCCTGTTTACATATGTCTTATATGTGAGTGTTAGTAGTGGGTGTTATTCATCTTCTAGCTTGGTGGACTTTTAAAACAAGTGCATGCTCATTTTTGGTAATATTAGCTAAAAATCAGAAGTTCATCATTACTGCCTTGTTTTGTGCTAATTGCTTCTCACAAGTTTGTTGGTTGCTAGATTATAGGACTACTTAGGGTTATAGATCAGTTTGTAGTGATTGGGTTGGCCATTTGTGAAGATTTGGTGAGCCAAATCTCACTCATTTGCCATTTGCATCAGCAAACAAACACCCACCAGACCTAGTTTTTTACTTCAGCAACTTTTAATTGCCTTTGTGTGCTTTGATTATGTGATTTGGTGTTAGTAACTGCTTGAATTTTACTTGTCTTGACTCCCTATACTCCCAAGAGTATAGGGGTGCCCTGCTTGTTCCAAAAACACCACCAAAAATCAAGAATCCAAGCTCCTCTTGGACTCTTTGCACAAGTAAAAACAAGCAAACCTGCTTGTGTTCTAAAAACATGAACTGGCCACGTTTTTTATTTTAATCTAGCTTAACCTAGTTAAATAGGGATTGGATTTGTGTTAAAAAGTTTATAAGTGTCACTGGATTGGATTTAAAAGTAAAAAAAAAAAAGAAAAAAATTGGCAAAAAGCATACCCCGCCTGGACTCGAACACGCGACCCCTCGCTGGGGGAGTAAACGTGTTTACCAGTGATCTAGATAGCTTTTTACGTTATCAGTTCATTTCATTATTTACTTAACCACGTTTTCATTTTGTGCTTAAATAATAAGCCGTAGCTTATTTAACCCTTTTCAGCTTATTTATATAGCTTATTTAGCTTAGCCCATTTTTCTTAGGTCTATATCAGTATTTCAGACTTTTCTGTTTAAAAACATTATTTTTTCTCTTTATTAAATTAATTATTAGGATTATTTTTAGGTTTAAATTTAGAAAGTAAATTAAAAATAGTAAACAGTAATTTAAAAATTCAAAAAAATAGTTTTTAAGTTTTAATTTATATTTTTGAGGTTTACATTTCATAAAGTTTTCAAAACCTTTAATTTTTAATTTTATTTGATTTTAGGTTTTTTATTAAATTTTAAAAATTAATATAAAATTAATTAAGAGGTTTTAGGAGCTTTAATTTACATTTTCTTCTTAGTTAGAATATTTAGGATTTTTGAGAATTTTTTAGAATTTATCTAAGAACTTTTAATTTTTTTGATTATTTTAATATTATTTTATTATTAAAAATAAAAAGTTTTATTTTTAACTTTTTTTCATTTTTCCTAGATTCTAGACATTAAATTAGGAACTTTTTCACTTTCCAATTAATTTTTAAGCTTTTCAATTAATTTTTAGAATTAATTTAAGATTTAATAGATTTTAATAGTTTTTTAGTGTTTAAAAATAGTTTAAATTGGTTTTAAAATTTTTAAAAATAGTTTTTAGCTTAGTTAGGATATTTTTGAGGTTTACAAACTATAAAATCTTGTTTAGGGCTTTTTAATAATTAAAAGTGATTTTTAGGGCTTTAATTAGCATTAAAAAGTCATTATTTAATTAATTAAAAGGTTTTGGCAAGTTTGGATTTTTTGTAAACTCTTAGAAAATTATTTGGGATTTTTAGTAATTTTTAGGAATTTTTAGGTTAAAATTTTAATTTTGGCACTATTTACGGTTTTACGTTTACGCCTTTTTCGTCGTAGTTTAATTAATTTTCGTAACCGTCTTTCTCTTCTAATCCCATTTCTTTCTCAATCAATATAATCACAAACAAAATCAACTCTCAACACAACGCACTAGCCTCCTTGGGAAACGAACTTGCTTGGTCATTAGTGCTCGGTTTTCCTAAACCGACACTTAATACTTCCACTATTTGTCATCCTTTTCCTAAAGGGTACAAAAACTCTACATCATAATACATTAAAAAATCCAAAAAAATTAAAAAACAATCAAAAACCAAAAAGATTGAAAAATCAAAAAACCCCAAAAAGAATCTTCTTTGCTACCACCCATTCTACGCTTAGTGCATGCGCACTCGATCGAAGGATTATTCTATTTCTAGCGACGCTTCGAATCGACGCAATCGTAATCGAAGGAATCGACGACGTAGACGAGATTTAGAAACCGACGTTCCTAATATCGTTGTTGAAGAGACCTTAGACGAGATGGCCGACAATCGTTCGATGATGGAATTGCTCCAAGCGCCCACCGAGGGTTATGGATACGCGATCGTAATTCCCGCTAGTGAAGCCGATAATCCTCACGACCACATTCGAAATTTTGATCATCTTTTAGCCACGAGCAAGTTTAAGAATGTCGACACCGATGTCGTCAAGCTTATGCTTTTTCCGTACTCGCTCGATGGTGCCGCCAAGGATTGGTACGAGAAAGAGCCACCTAATTACATAACTACGTGGAAGGATCTCGTTTCCAAGTTCGTTAATTATTTTTTCCCACCGTCTAAGACGACGTTTTTCAGGAATGAAATTACAAAATTTGAGCAAAAACCGAATGAATCTTTTAGAGACGTGTGGGATCGTTTTAAGGAATTGCTTAGGAAATGTCCTCACCATGGTTTTTCCGAGTTGCACCAAATCGATACGTCTTACAACGGTCTTAATTTTCAAGAACAAGATTCGTTGAATTCTGCCGCCGGTGGCAACTTTTTGTGTAAAACTCCGAAAGATGCATTGATAATTATCGAAAACCGATCCAAGGTTTACCAAATCCGCAACGCACCGAGTGTTGCCAATGTCGCCAATGTTAGTAGTTCTAATCACGACATTGAGAGAGTTGATGCGAAAGTCGACAAGTTGACGAATATGTTCACGTCTTTTCTCATTGAGATGCAAAAGAAAGACGCTCCTGCTACGGTGAAAGCGGTTGAGGTTTCGTGTACGTTTTGTGGTGGACCTCATAATTATTACGAGTGTGCGGATACGGATGGCCAAACATCGAATGTGAGTGCGTTAAATGGAAACAACAATTTTCAAAATCAAAATAACGCGGGTCCATCACAACAAGGCAATTATAACCAAGGCAACACTTTTAATCAAAACCGAAACAATTTACAAGGAAATGATCAACAAGGAAATTTTTCAAATCAAAATCAAGGTTATAATCAAGGTCGTAATTTGAATTGGCAAAACCGAGATAACAACAACAATCAAAACTCGAGTTTTCAAAACAACAATCAAGGAAACAATTTTTCAAGTGGGAATCAAAACAATTTTCAAAGAAGCAATCAAAACCAAGGGAACTTTAATTCAAATCAGTTCGTCAAACAATTTTCAAAATTACATGAAAACAAATGAGGCTAATATGAGACGATTAGAGGGAGACATTGGTACTTTGAAAAACGACTTTTCTAATACATTGAAATTGCAAAACACGAAGATTGAGAAAGGACAAATTGACATTAAAAAGATGTTTTCGGCCATTATGAACAAGTCCTCGGGTGCTTCATCAAGTTCGTTACCTAGTGACACCGTTGCAAATCCAAAGGAATAATGTAAAGTCGCCTCGTCTCGTGAGAAAGGTCGTGTGATTACCCCTAACCTTGAAGGATTTCGAGTTGTTCCTTCTTCTCAACCCTCGATTTCTAAGACGTCTTATTGTTCTAAAGTCGATGGGGTGAACGTGGCGACCAAGGAAAAGAGTGCACACCCTCGTGTACCTCAAATTCCATCCACGGTTCAAAAAGAGAGTTTTATCGACCTTACCAAAGTAACCCTTGAAGAAACTTGTGCTTCGATCCTTCTTAAAAAACCCAAAAGGCGTATGCCGAGAAAGGAAGAGGATGTGGGTCAATTTCTACTACCTTGTCATTTTTCTGAGATTGAGGGATGTTTAGCCCTTGCCGATTTAGGTTCTAGCATCAATATCATGCCTCATTCTCTTTGGAAATTGATGAGATTGCCTAGACTTACCCACACGAACATGACAATCGAGCTTGCAAATTGTACGCCTTTAATACCGATTGGAATATCCGAGGATGTCTATGTCAAAGTTGGAAAGTTTTTTTTCCCGCGGATTTCGTTATATCCGATTACGAGTGTGACCCTAAATGTCCCATTATTTTAGGCCGAGCATTCTTATCGACGACTCGAACCGTAATCGACGTTCACGAGGGGAGACTTACTATGAGATACGGGGATGACAAAATGGACTTTTTCACGAATAAATCCCAAGTGTTTAATGATAATGAAAAAACCGAGGTTTCAAAACCTAATGTTTCTAAACCTAATGATTTCAAAATGTACACTTTAGCGGAAAGAATGAGGCTTAATGCATGTTTTGAAAAATTAAGAAGAACGGTTTTAAAGATGAGTATTTTAATGATAAATAATATGTGTACCTAATTCAAAAGGGTATGTGTAAATTTATGAATGAAAATTCACTTTGGGATGTATTCGATGAAACAAGTGAACAACCAATTCCGAAGGGCGACGTTAGTGCCATCACGACAATGACCAAAATGGACTCGTCTTCACCACCTTCGAGGGACCACGTCTTTGAGGCTTCAACTTCTAACTCCATCGAAGTGCCTCCTTTGCCTAGCCCAACACCCGTTGAGGCTAAAGGTTTTATCGACATCGATCCTCTCGTTTTAGAAAAGTCACCTAAGCATAGTCATTCGACTTGTAAGAACATGGTTGTGAGTGCTCACATCGACTCTTTCTTTGACGATGACGATGGCGATTTTGCCGAGATTGATCACGTACTTCGAAATCCACATGCAATTTTTGATTCTCCTAAAAAGAAACATGTGAAGCACGATGATTACGAGTTTGATCCCGAGATTGAGGAAATCATGAAACGAGAGCTAGCTCTTATGCCTTCACTTCCACCTACGAGTGAGGTCGATCTTTCCAAAATCGAGGATGAACTTAATGAGTTGGAACGTCTTATTTTCGATGACGAACCAACTCATGTGACAACCAAAAATCCAATTCTCGAGGAGTTACCTAATCAACACTCCTCAAATGAGAATTACGTTTACCACATTCTTGAGGATTTAACTTATCAACAATCCCCACAAAAGAATGATGGTTTCGTTCTTGATCGTGATATTTTCGAGAGAGTTTCTAAATTACTCAAGGAGGGGAATGACAAACCTTGGTTTGACAAGCCTATTTTTGATGAAGAAATCGATGAGATCGACGTTCATGAAGATGACGAGTATGTAGACCCCGAGGGGGCGGTGTTCTTTATTGATAAACGTTTTGAGAACTTATATAATCCGCCACCCCCTCCCACCAAAGACTTAAATGTGAGGATTTTTAGCGCGACTAATTTTGAATTTGACACGCCAAATATTTTCGACATTATCAAATCGGGTTTTCATAAAGAGTTTTTAAACGATGAAAAAGGAAAATATTTTAAAAATGTTTTAAAAGATTTTTCTACTAGTTTAAATCCGTCATCACCGCGTTTTATGAGTGCTACCACCTCGTCTACTCCTTTTGACGACGGTTGGTTTGGATCTAGTGTGGGGGAAGCCCCTTATGTTCCCTCACATTTCTCCACCGAGGACGAGATTTACGATCCCGGAATTGCTTGTAAAGGGAAATCTCGGTCTTCCACCGATGCAATAAATAGAAATCTTATCTATTTGCTTGGTGTGAGTCTACCTTGAGTAGCTCATTATGTTGACTTACCCATTGCCCCACATTTCTACTTCTCATCTCTTTTCTTCTACCCCTTTAGGGTTTTGGCTTCGGTTGAAGTAGCGTTGTTTCGTCTTTCATCCGAAAACAAGGACGCTATCTTTGACCCCGGTATACGTGTATCGGGTTTTTAAGTACTCCATGTACTTTTGGGCATTGTTTATCATGTAAGCCCCACCAAAAATTACCATACCAATATTATCCCTAAATGATCACATTTATGGGGATCCGAGTCGAGCTTTTGACTCGGTTATAACAAACAAGGTGCCTCATGGGGGATTCTCATGCTTATCCTTGTAAATATTATCGCTTTCTTAGTTTAACGTAACGAGGGGACTTGTGCTCTTCCTACCTTTGCTCTGTGGTTGTTTGTGATTGTGATTTATTAGGTTCATCGTCATCATTGAATCCTCTCGTGTTCATTTTACGGATCACTCGAGCTTCGATCGTTGCCTTTGGAGATTCCGATATCCGATGATATCCTTTTATGTTCTAACGTTTATCTTATTAGCATAATTCATAAACGGATTTTAGGTTATTCGTTTTACCCTTTCCATGCTCGAGATTAAGCATTCGACTTCGTCTCTAGTATGGGGGTGTATCACCCCTAGACTCGAAACATTGAGGACAATGTTTAGTTTTAGTATGGGGGTGAGTAGATACTTCACCTTGCTTACGTCAACACGCAATCCAATATTCCTCTTTTTGTTATCGTTTTATGCAAAATAAGGCTAAAAATGACCAAATTTTAAAATTTTTCGTATTTTTCATAAGTGTTTAAGACACGAATGTAGGTTTTCCGATGGTGAGAATAAGAGTAATTTTTGACTCGACCGTGCGTGTTGAGCACTTAGCTTTCATTCCTTAACTTTTTAGGCTAAGTCACTTAAATGAGGACGAGAAATGATTGAGTTATTTATAAGTCTCGTAATCGTCACGATCTCATGTGTAGTAATTATCAGCTCATTCTCCCCACGCTTTTGTATAATAAATTGTTAATAAATATTGATTTAGCGGTTTAGTCACTATTGTTGGTTTCTAATTTGTTTTAGTAGCTTCCATGTAATTAAATTGGGAAAACATTGAGGTATCACCAGCGTCACGGTTTTGAAGTATTGGCACCCGAATAATCGAAAGCTTCACCTAATAATAAGATTTCAAGTGCTCACCTAAATTAAGCAAAAATTTGAAGCTCACAAGGCCGAAAAATCTATGCCCAAATTGAAATTGAATCAAGCCTTAATCTTTGAAGCTTTAAAGATCCAAAATTCGCTTTAGCGTGAGGATATACATCTTTGGCTAATAAAACCACCGATGAGGCAGATAATAAAAGGCAAGGCAAGACCGAAGTCATAATAAAAGCTCAATGGCGGAGTTGAATAAAAGATGGAGGTAAACCATGATAATAAAACCACCGATGATGGCGGATAATAAAAGTCTTGGTAATAAGTCTCATGTTCAAAACCGTTATAAAATCGTGTTTATCGATCCTTCTTGTTAACTTAATTTTTTGACATCGTTGTCAATTAGGATGAATTATTAATTTAATGATTTTGGTTACACCGTTAAGACTCTATTTTTAGACTTAATATCTATTCACGCATAAGTCAATGATGTATCCTCGTGATCATTAAGACAAAAATAAAATATAAGAGATACCAAGTAGGAATAAGGGAGTCTAGGTTCGTAATTAAAACTCATGAGATATGATTGAGTTGCTAACTTATAATAACAATGATCTCGTTACACGCTTAGCATGGAATTGGGTGAAAATCGAGGACGACAAAATTATTTCTAACGAAGCATTCACGTGTTCTTATTTTATGACCCTAAAAGTCACTTGATCGTGATGAAAACAATACATTTTGTCTAAAACACGTGTAGTAGTTTATTAAAGTTTATGTCTTTAATAAATGTCATCATAAAATGAATTTTGGAAGTGCTACGATACTTAATTCTAGCATTGCGTGGGGACACGGCAATGGTTTAGTATGGGGGAGTGATGAGACTGTATTTATACATAGTCTCATCGTCCAAATCGGGCTTAAAACGCTTAAAATATCATCAAAATACCCCCAAAATATGCTTGTGTTTGTTCAATGTATGTTTTAGGTACGGATATCGTGAATTCACCAAAAGATCTAAGGAATCAAGCAAAAACTAACACGGGAAATGAAGCCGCACAAAGAACCGGGCCCAAGTATGGAATTTGCAAAAATGCCCTTGAAGTTTTGAAGAATGTCAAGTTTGGTCCCTCATCTTTTTGGATATGTCAAATTTGGTCCTCCAAGAATCAATCTATACAAGATGTATACTTGAAGAATGAAGACTTTACAAATCAGGCCCTTGAAGATTGGAAAAAGTTATCAAACTAGTCCTTAAATCCCTAAATGTTAACACAAGGACTAACGGTGAAAGGGGATGAAGGACTGATTATGCAAAGTTATCAAAAGGACAACATAACGGGGGGGACCATAATTGCCAAAACTCAAAACCATTTAACAAACTCCCATTAATCGTCGACAAACTAAAACCCCTCACCCACTCCCAGGCCGCCACGTCATCACCCATACTCCCATCCACCAATCAAACCCCTCCTTCCCACCACGTCACAACCCACTTATTTTTTTATTTAACTGATTTTAAATCAGTTGCAAATTGGTGGTAAACTTGTTTTTAAAAACTTAATTAACCCAAAGACAAATCAAACCCTCACCTGCTACTTTCCCTGAACACATAAACCATAATTACGAACCCATTTAAATTAAAGGGTTTTCCCCTGATTAACTCCAGATTGGTAATTAGCCTCTTCCTTACCGAAACCCACCCACCATATTCCCTTCACACTCACCCAATTTGGACCCCCCATGCTCCCCTGCTACACAAAAAGAGGAAAAGAAAGAATCCTTCAGAAAATCAACATCTCCAAACGTTTTTCTTGGTCCCCAAGACCATTTTAACGTTCAAGATTGAAGATTCCACCTCAGAGATCACATGGAACCAATTTGACCAAGATTCAAAGGGAAATTTCGGATTTTTCTACATTAGGGTTTTAGGATTGTAATATTTTAATCTTTATTCTAGTATGTTCTGTTTAGTTGTATAAATAGGGCGTTTGTGTCCTATTTCTCTTTTGTTCCAGTTTGTATAAAGTTTTTAAGAAATAATGAAAATGAAATTTTATTCTCCTTGTGCAAACTGAGTTCCATTTAAACGTTCTTTATAGTGTAATTTAGTGTAAGATGATTATTTATGCAAGGTTAATTTAAAGTTTTCAAGCAAATTCGTTTTCAAAGTTGGTGTTCTGAAAAAGTTTTTTTCCAGACTTGGATTCAGCAAGATAATGAAGTGAAAGTGGAGTTGTTTTGCAAAATCCAGTTTGGTTTTAAACTTTTGTTAGGGTTTTATTTAGTCTCAAGATTTTGTGGTCTCATAAGTACTTTTTCAAAGGTTTTTGAAAATCTTTTGTCCCTTTTTTCTCACCTTTACTGTTTGAGCGAGCTCATGCTAATAAGCTAGACAAGCTTATTGGCAATAAGCTCATCCAAACTTGAAGTCTGTTTTCTTGTTCTTGTGGTGTTGTGTGCAGGTATCAAGAGAGCAGCAAGCAAGACCATTCATTTCCATTTCATTTTTTATTTTGAAGATATTTGTGCCTTGGGTCCCTCTTGGATTCCAATAGCAGGCAATCTCTACATCTCATAAGCTCTTGTAAGCCCTCAACAACCCCTTTTTGAAGGCAGCCAGCCAGGTAAGGCTTGAACCCCATATGGACAAGTTTTTGAGCTGTTATATGTGAATTATTTGATTAAGTGTATACCTGCTTATTTGTTATTTTTCTGGCTTGTTTAGGATTGTTTAAGCTTTTTATGCATGTTAGGGTATAGATTAATTAGTTTAGTTAAGATTTAAGCTGCTTTGGTTTGTTAAATTTGGCATTTCAAAAATTAAGGGTTGTTTGGGATAAGGGTTTAAGCCAAGTGTTTGACAAGCTTTTGGCTTAGAAACTGCTTAAAGACACCTTGTTTGAGTTAAATAGGTGTTTGCAGTCATTGGTCTTAGTTTTGATATGATTTTAAGCAAGTTTGCATGATAATATTTTGGTAAAACATTGAGAAAATCAGCAAGCTTATCTTTCTGTTTCATTTAGGTAGATTGAGTCTTCTAATCTTGTATGCTGATTGATCTTGGTAGTTACTAGGGTTGTGTCTTGGTTTGTGGTAGTTTCCAAGTGAATTGAGTGAGTTTTGGCCAACCAAAACTCACCCAATTGCACATTAGACCAGCAAAGGTCATCAAACCTACTTTAGTCATTACAGAAACCTCAATTGGCCTGTTTGAGTTTGATTTTGTGAAGTACTTGTGCTTTTTTATATTTTTACTGACTCCCCACAACCCAACTGGTTGTGGGGGTGCCAATCAATTCCCACACAACTAAGCCAATCTCAAGTTAAAAGTCAAAAGGGTCCCAGACCCGTTTTTATAACTAGCAGTAGGAACCAAGTTCCCACTAGTAGTGTATATTTTGGTACTGCTAGGCTAGAAGACAAAGTAACTCAAGTGTCACTATCAGTCATCTTACTTTTTTGTCTTTAGTGGTCTAAATTAGGAATTAGAACTTGATTTTCGCTTCATAATTTTTCTTATTTAATTTTTGAATTTTCTGTTTAATTTATTTTTATTTTACTGTTTATTTCCTATTTTTTAGATTTAATTGCAATTTAAATTACTTTCTTAAGCTATTGTTTTTGTCTTTTAGTGACAAAAATTAATATTTTTTAGTTTTACAAATTTTCTCAGACTTAGAAAAATATTTTAAGACTTTTAGTCTAAAAATATTTTACTGTTCACTTTTCAATTAATTTTTAGAATTAATTTTAGTTTAATTAGGGTTTAATTATATACTGTTTTGTCTTTTAGTGAAAAATTTTACTTTTTTCAAACTTTTTTATTTTACTACTGTTCATTAGTATAATTTAGGATTTTTAAAATTGTCAAATTATTTTTAGCATTATTTTAATATTTTTAATCATTATTTTAGTCTAAAAATAGTTTTTAGTGTTTTAAAAATAGAAAAATAGTTTTGAAAATTTAGGAAAAATACTTTTTAGTCTTTAAATAATATACGTTAGTTATTAGTTCAATAAAATAATATTTTGGGCTTTTTCTTAATTATATTTAATTTTAGGGCTTTAATTAGCATTTAAAATTGAATATTTAATAATAAAAGGTTTAAAAATATATTTATTGGATTTTTATTCTTATTTATATTATTTTAGACTTAGTTTAAACTTTTAATTAATTTTTTGGTTTGATTTTTAATTTTGTCACGTTTTACGTATTTACGTTCGCGTTTTACGTCATTACGTCGTAGTGTAACCGTAGTCGTAGCTCGTCTTTACTTTTTCTCTTTAAACCAAAAACGTCACTAATCCAAACTTTGATTTTACATAATTGGCACACATAATCCACACACCTCCTCCGAGAACGAACCCGCACTTATTCGACTTGTCGATTTTCCTAAATCGTCGAGTTTAATACTTGCCCATTATACGTTGTTTTCCTAAACGCGTGTTTTTACTCAATATCAGTACCGATCATTCCACGGTAATGTTTAGGATCGACAGTTATCCCTTCCCTATCCTCATCTAACTTGGATCTCTCCACCATTGGAGTATCCACGGGGTCACAATTTTCAAAATGATACTTCTTTAGTGATTCAAGAGAAAATTTGGATTGATTAATGAAGATGCCTCTGGGATTTTGAGAAATTCTCAACCCTAAGAAAAATGAAATTTTTCCCATCATCGACATCTTAAAACGTGTGGACATAATTTTCTCAAAATGGTCAGACAGTCTTTGAGTAGTGGCAGCAAATATTATATCGTCAACATAAATTGTACCAGGATCATGTCGTTGTCCTCCTTGAGAATAAATAATGTTGGGTATACTTTGCCTTTGGAGAAGCCTTTCGAGATGAGATAAGACGATAGGAGATCGTACCACGCGTGTGGAGCTTGTTTCAACCCATAAAGAGCCTTCTTGAGCTTGTACACGTGATTAGGATACTCCGAGTTGACGAATCCATTCGGCTGGCTTACGTAGACATCTTCCCTTAATTCACCATTAAAAATTCCGTCTTAACATCCATTTGATAGACGATCATGTTCATGTGAGCATCATAAGCAATGAATAGTCTAATCGCCTCCAATCGTACAATAGGAGCAAAGGATTCTTCAAAGTCAATACCCAAAGCTTGTTTGTAACCTCTAGCAACCGATCTAGCTTTATTCTTTAGCACAACACCTAACTCATCGAGTTTAACCTTATATACCCACAACAATGTAAGGATTTCAACGTTGTTGGGTAAAGGAACTAATTCCCACACTTCAAGACATTGAAATTCATTAAGTTCCTATTGCATGGCTTCAATCCAAGATGATTGTGTCATGGATTGTTGCCAATTTTAGGTTCAATATCGGAAAGAAATGCATCAAAGTAGCAATATAATGCATGTTCTTGGAGTTGGTGGCGTGTTAAGACTGGTCGATCGATGTCACCAATAATATTGCGGATTGGGTGATCCTTTATCCATTTGGTGTTGTGATTTTCAATCCGTGGTGTTCGGGAGTGAACGATTGCTGAAGCTTCCTCTAAGATAGACGCACCGTTAGGGTTTTTGGGTATTTGTGAACCAAAGAATGGAAGTCTTGTAAATGAGCAATTTCCAAATCGTGATCATAGTAATCCTCTTCAGCATCATTAGGAACAAGCGGGGGTGATGATTCAGGTGTAGTTTGTGAACTGGTGGGGGATGGGGCATCTGGTTCGATAGTGACAGTAGATGCCTTGGACTGATTTCCATTATCTTGAGAAACAACTTCGGGAATCGGAGCTACTGCTGCAGGTGCTGGTGTAAATGATGGAGAAGTAGGATTGTTGGGAGTTAATCCGGAACAAATTGTACTGGTTCCCATCTCATGAAGTGCGGGTTCAGAGCTGTGTTGCTCAGAAGCCATCGCTGTCAGCTCATCAAAATCGGCATCCAAAGTTTCTACTATCTTGCCAAGACGACGGTTATAAATGCGGTAAGCTTTCTTTGCGGGTGAGTAACCAATGAAAATTCTAATATCAGCCTTCGGTTGAAGTTTGCCCAAATTCTCACTATTAGTATTTGGATAACACAATGCACCAAACACATGAAGAAATGAAATATCATGTTTATGTCCATGAAGTAGCTCATATGGATTTTTTCCATGGTGCTTACAGATGATGGAGCGGTTTTGGGTATAACATGCGGTTGCCACTGCTTCAGCCCATAAGAATAAAGGAGCATTCACATAAATCAACATAGTTCTATGATAGGTGTGTAAACACCCATCCTTTTTACCACTTAATTACAATAATAACCGAGCCAAAACGTGTATTTTATGTCATTTATATCGAAATTATGCGTGGTTTGTGTTTTTGTTGTGATTTAGGACGAAAAGTTGAAAAGTGGAGCAAACACGGGCATTCACGGGCTTTTATCGAAGAAAAAGACGAAAGACGAAGTCAAGAAGTCAAGAGTGCAAAAAGAACGGAAGTCCAAGATCAATTCTGAAGATTTATCGAAGAAAAAGTCAAAAGACGAAAGTTTACTAAAAGCCGAAGAACTCAAGTCTAATTTATTGAAGATATCACAAGACGAGAGTAGAAATCCCGAGACAAAGTCGTTAAAGTTCAAAGAATTAAGAAGATTAACAAAAGATTAAGAAGACAAGGACTTAAGCATGCAATTAAGGAAAGAAGAAAGAGGGGAGGAAGCTTCCTAAGCACCTCCCTAATCTCCCCTATAAATAGATTAGATTAGATTCATTTCATTCTTGTTGGCTAATAGTGACAATTAGTTCTTCCAATTTTAATTACCTTGTCATTTAAATACATGTCATTTACTTTATAGTCAATTTTAAATACTTGTCTTGCACCTTAAATACATTTAATTTCAAGTAAGTTTCCTTTTAATTCTTGTCAATCTTTATTTTTGTTGTTCATCTCCTATCTACCTTTCTTTAATCTTTGATCTTTATGTTTATGTTCATGTTTATGTTTTTGAGTTTTTATTGATTAAAGTGGGTTTTGATTATTTTGATTAGTTTTGTTAGTTTGATTGATTTGGATTGTTTGTTTATGATTAATAGATGTTTATTGATTAGTTTGATTTAATCTTGTGGTTGATTTTGTTTAGTTTTGATTAGATCCGTAGCTTTTTGTTTCTTGTGTGTTCTTCGCTGTCTGTTTCTTTTCCCAGGTACATTCCGAATCAAAGTGTTGTTCAAGAAGTTCCGGATCAAGGGTTGTTCATCCGGAATATTAAACATTCCGGATCAGTGGTGTTTACTCGGAATAATTTATTATTCCAGATCAAACCTTTCATTCGGAATACCAAACATTCCGGATCAGCCTTTCATTCCGAATCAACCAGACATTCCGGATCAAGGGTTTAGCCAAAGTGTTCATCCGTAATATCCAACATTCCGGATCAAGGAAATTATTCTGGATCAACTTGTTCATTCGGAATATTTTAATATTCCGGATCAAGGTTCATTCGGAATATATTCCGAACGAAGGGCCAAGGAATTATTCCGAATCAAGAGTTCCGAATCAAACATTCCGGATCAAGGCTTTATTCCGAGTCAAGACTTTATTCCGGATAAAGGATTCATTCCGGATCAAGGGTTTCGGTTAATATTCCGAGTGAAGAAGAATCATTCCGAACGAAGGTGACATTCCGGATGAGTGATTATTCTGAACGAAGGTTTATTCCGGATGAGATGTTTTCAGGTTCTTTTTAGTTTCAGTTTTTAACTTTCTTTTTTTACTTTTCAAGCTTTACTTTTCCCGCCTTTTTACTTAGTTGCACTTTAAGACTATTTTCCTTAGATTCATTTTAGCCTTGCCTTAGTTTAAGTTTTAGTTGCGTTTTAAGTTTGCCTTAGATAGATTTAAGTTTGCGTCATTTACTTTAATTGCCTTTTAATTTCTCGTCTCGCTTTTAAATTACCGTCATTTATTTTAAACTAGAGTTAGATTTATTTTAACGTCATTTTCATTTACGTCTTGCACATTTATTTTTAAAACAACCAAAAATATTATTTTTCACCAAAAACAAATGAGTCGTACTTTGAACCGGAAATCAATTCGAGAAGATACCGAGAAAACGAACTTTTCAACTAGCAAAATCTCTACATTATTCTAGCAGCTTCCATTAGTGTACGGTTACGTCTTTCCACGGCACTGTTTTGTTGTGGAGTGCGAGCAACAGAAGTTTCATGTGAAATACCGACCTCTTCATAATATTCTCATAGATTTTGATTAACGAACTCAGTTCCATTATCAGTGCGAATGCGGCGAACAGTAGCATTAAGACGTACTTGGATCATCTTTAAGAAAGTAATAATATAATTTGGAGCTTGATCCTTGGTTGCTAAAAACTTTACCCATGTAAACCTTGAGAAATCATCCACCATGACGAGGATGTATTTTCTACCACTCACACTAGCCGTACGCATTGGCTCGCAAAGATCCATTGGCAAAAGATACAGTGGTTCTTGGTTGGTGTCTTCAGCTTTAGGTTTGTATGATTTCTTGGTGCTTTTCCCCAATGAACACGCGGAACATAAAAGATCCTTGTCGAACTTAAGATTTGGAAGACCACGAACAAGTTTGTTTTTAGCCAAATGGTTTATAGCATCAAAGTTAAGATGAGATAACCGGCGATGCCACAACCATGACTTGGTCTTAGATGCTTGGAAAGAAGGCATACAGGAGAGGCGGCCATCATGTTTTGAATGGACAGTGTGTAGAGATTATCCCTTCTAGAACCTTTTAACAAATCATTTCCTGCAAGATCACGAATAAAGCAAGTATGTTTTCGAAAAGCAACTTCAAGGTTTGAATCGCAAAATTGTCCTACTGAAAATAAATCGTGACCAAGTCCCTCGACGTAATACACCCTTGAAATCGTAACATTCCCAATTTGATATTCACCGTAACCCATGATCTTCGCAATATGGTCGTTGCCAAATTTCACCGTTCCTAGAAACTTGCTGACGAAAATTCTGAGCATCGAGCGGTCTCCAGTCATATGTTTGGAGCACCCCGAGTCCAAATACCAAAGAATAATTTGGACGACCTGAAAATATCACCAAACAAAGATGATGTATCGGAATCTAATGGTTCCTCTGAGTTAGCAGGTAGAGATGTAATTATCTCAGATTTGCTATCAGAGGAGTTGTTAGGCTTCCAAATTTTCTTACTAGTTGTTGGCTTAGATTCTAGTTGTCTAGTATTCTGAGGTACTTTTTGACTGGGTACTTCTTCACTGGTAGGCACAATAGTGGAGGCAGACCTAGTGAAAGGGCGTTTTTTTCCATTTTTTGTGCTTGTGTTCCTTTTTAAAGGACACTGAGACCTAACTTCAGTGGGTGTGATCCTAGTTAAAGGGAACTTAGTTCCATTTGCAGTAAAGGTCCTACCAGTGGGTAACCATTACCATCCAACCTGGGTGAATTTCTTCCCCGTTGGTTTCCATTCAAGATTGTTTCTAACATCATACATTTCATTCACATGGTCAACAAGGCATAAATTATGACGTTGAGAAAACAAGCATTCATTACAATTCCAACATTTCAAATTAGAATTCACGTTTTGTTTAGGTTTCCACTCAGAGGGAGAACCTTTTGTCTTAGCTACATGATTCTTTTTATTTAAAGCTGAAATAACATTCCTAGGATGAACTTCTACTTTCTTCTTCGCAGTCCTACTAGTGGAAGGCTTGATCCTATCTTTCTTGTCTTGAGATCCTTTAGCCTTAGTAGACATAATTACTCCTGTAGAAGCCAAGGGAACATTAGTGACAGATTTTTACTTAGCCTTGATGCGTGTGTTTAAAACAGGCTTAGCTCCTAGGGTTTTATTGAATGGAGTAATGTCAATGGGGGGGGTTTGTTGTTTCGGTGGTGCAGAACCCGGTTGTCCTATGTAATTCAAATGCTCTAAGCATTGTTGTACCTTCTCAATGTAAGCATGAGAGTAATAGTGACTATTCGAGGGATCTAGTTCATAAAGATCATCTACAACATCCCTAGCAAGATCTGCATGCTTAACTGCATGCTCCATATAGAGCTTATATGATAGTGGATTGTTCTTATTATACGGGTTCTTAGTGATAACCACCTTGTTGGTTTTTGGAGCACTAGAGGTCGGGGCAGAGAATGTAGCTAGATTATCAACAACTTCTTGTCCTTTGAGTTGAAGTGTCTCCTTTCATTCAGCCAACACCATGTTTTTGTCTATGAGTTGAATATTTAAGTCAGAGATTTCCTCGCACTTATGGTTCAGTTGGTCAACTAATGACTTTTGCTCTGTCGCATTAAAAGCGAGGCATTCTTCTATTGAACAAGAAACTTATGAGACACCCTGCCTTATTCTTTCAAACTCCCCTAGCATAGAAGTAATTATATCTTCTAGGGCATGATTTTTAATCTCTGCAGCCTCTAGTTCCAATTTATCTGCTAATGATTCTCTCTTAAGTCTCATAATTTCTTCCTCTAAATCCTGAACCACCTGAATCATCTTGTCACTAGTCTCAACAGAGTTTTCACAATCATTTGTTTTTGAAAGAGTTTGATTTTCAAGTTCAAGAGCCATAGAGTGTTGTTCAAGCTCGTCAAAACGTTTTGAAAGTGCGTTATAAGAATCTTGAAGCTTTAAGAATTCAACGTAAGATTCGTGACAAGAATGATTATCTACATTATTCACAGGTGCAACAATATTCACAGAAAGATCATGCACATCATCGCATTTATTCACAACAGATGTAATCTCAAGAGCATATTCAATAGTAACAACTTGCATTACTTCGAGAGACACTATATGTTCCAAGAATCGGTCTTATTCGGACAAAATCTTTTCTTTCTCAATTAGATGTTGCTCATAAGCATCATCCATTTCATAAAAAACTATTCGAACTTCAGCCATTTCGAAATTAAGATTATCCCCGAGATCTAAAAATCCCTCTTTAATATTGTCTACAAACGGAACTATCTCTTTCTCAAACACCGTTTTCATGTGTTCGAAAGCCCATTCTCCAGCGGTTTGAGCCGTTGAAGTCGTACATTCCTTGATGACCTTGTCAAATCCGGTTAGGTATCACTGAATATCTTCCAAGCTTAGCAATACCGTACTTACCGGTGGAAGATTCTTAGGAATTTCCTTAGGTTCGTCCGAATTAACAAGTATAGGAAGTATACTATGGTTTTCTCTAGTAGGCACGTAAGCTGGTGTATGGATAAATTCCTTTTGCATATTAAAGCGAATTCTAAGATCTGTTTTTGCATATTCTGCATTAAGTTGTGCATAATCATACTCAGGATATGTATAAATTACTTTTGACCAATTCTCTTCATGTAGTGACATACTATCAGATTCATTTGAAAACATAATCGGATCTAAGACCAATCCTAACTTTGTTGCATCATAAAGTCATGGGTTGTGGTTAAATGCTTGCTTTTCATACCCCGGGTTAGGTGGTAGGTTTATTAGATGCGATAGAGTGAATTCTGTAAACGAAGAATGAAACAAGTGTATTAAATGTGAAGCAGAGTATTGTTTTAAAAGCAAAACTTCAGTCTTGTTAACTTTCTCAGACGCCTTAATTTCCGTTTCAACCCTTTTAGACTCGAGAATTTCGAAATCTGTTTGTGGTTTTTGAAAATTATTAACGAATGACTCTTTTTCTTTAAGTTCTTTCGAAAGATTTTCTCTTAAACTCTCAATTTCTAGCAAATTATCCATTTGAACTTTCCTAAACCTATCAAATTCAGGAATGGTTAAGGTAGTGGTCACTGGAGTTAATTCCAAGGTTTTAACCTTTGCCTTAAACAAAGCAAGCTCGACAGATAATGTCTGATTAACACCGAGGGTTTCAAGGACCGCATTATTCATTTGGCTAAGCATAGATGCCGACACCTTAACCAAGTCTTGTTGAGCAAACAAATTTGTAGACGTAATAGCTCCCGATTGTGTTTCACTCAAAGTCTGGGGACTTGCATTGATATTGCTATCATTGTTTGTCTCCTCGTTTGAGTTACTAACCACCGGAGGTTGTTTCGGATACTCAGGCACTTGCTCAACTTGATAAGGTATAATACTAGTATCATTGGCAGTATTTGGTACCTCAGAAATTGTGTCAGCTCCATAAAGTGAAAGGTTTCCATGAGAGCTGCCTTGGCGGTATTGAGATCATCACAGTCAGAATCGTATGCATCAAGATCATCACATTGATATGCGGCATTGTTCGTGATGGCTGTTGTGAGTCCGTCAGTGTCTGCAACTCCTGGATCTGCGAGAAATGCTAACTCTTCTTCATCGAGCTCTCGTCCTTGGGCTTGAGCATTAACCAAGTAGATCTTCTCCTGAAACCATATGCTATCCCTTTTCCTTTTTGGCTGCTTACACTCTCGACCCATGTGCCCTTCCCCTTTGCAGTTATAACATATGATCATTTTCATTTTTCCAGTGTTATTACCCCTTGTAGAAGCAGTGTTAGATGGACGTGCACCAGTATTAAATGAACTTGGTCTCCCCTGAAGTGGTTGCATAGTAACTCTGTCATCTTGGATTGTAGCTGGTTGACGAGAGTTAGAAGAGTTCCTCAACTGATTGTTTGTTGGAGGTGGTCCTCTATAACCTCGTTTGTTCAACGCTTGAGTGATGTAAGCAGACATTTGAACAAGATTGAATACTGTGGAAAGCTTGGGGTTTGATACAATGGTTGATAGAAAGATTGGTGTCCCAAAGCATACAGAGAGTTGTGATATGACAAAGTTGGATGATTTGCCATTAATTCCAATGGTTCTTGATAAGATCCCTGAGAGATGCGTTTTTGGATCACGTGTTTCTCGTGTTGCTGCAAGAAAGCATAAAGTTGATCAAAATTTGACTTGTGCAAATCCCGAATCATTATAACATCGGTGACATATTGGCTCCACTCTTGGGGTAACGTGTTCAAGAACTTGGTGTTTAGTTGAAACTGAGCAATCCTTAGATTATACACGTTCAAATCATTCATCAACGTAGTGAAACGCCAATAGTAGTCATGAAGTGTTTCCCCTGGAATGTATGTGAACCTATCAAACAAGTCATACAATTGACACTCTCATTCCTGCTTAGTTAGTGAAGTCCCTTGTAACAAAACAGTTAAGCGATCCCAAAGATCCTTTGCCATTGTGTGTTCACTTACCTTTCGATAAATATCGGGTGGAAGAGCTTGAAGTATGGTCTGATCAGCCCTTTCATCCACATCGGAAATGAGTTTGTTAGCATCCGTTAACTCATGAAACAACCTTGACCGTGTCACATTATCGACAGTAACTTCTCCCCAATTGAGTGGACCTTTCTCAATAGATTGAACCATAAGTCTCCCATTGGGTTTACCCATAATGTAAGTTCTCATGTGACCTTGCCATGCTTCAAATAAGTCTTTGATGAGCAACGGTGGGCGGGTATCGGTACCCGAGATGATTGAAATATCGGTAAGCGATGTCATTGTTGGCATATATGAATTTGAATTCATTTTATGATCCCTTGAATAAAGATTATCAAAAATGATCGAGCAATGAAATAAGGTTAAGTGTTTTAATGTTGTTGAAACAAAGATGTTGTTATCTTTATGTTGTGTGTTTTTATGAAAGTTACAAGATTGAAAAATCCTCTAAATGGTGTAAGTACTATCGCAATATCACCAATCGCAATAACCAGTCGCAATCTCAATCGCAATATCACTAGTCACAATATCACTAGTCGCAATCTCAATCGCAATATTACCAGTCGCAATCTCAGTCGCAATAACACCAGTCGCAATCTCAATCGCAATATCACAAGTCGCAATCTCAATCGTGATAACGCCAGTCTCAGTCCCAATCGCAATATCACCAGTCGCAATCTCAATCGCAATATCACCCAGTCGCAATCTCAATCGCAATATCACCCAGTCGCAATCCCAATCGCAATATTTATCGCAAAGATAAACCCTTTTCCTTTGCGATGGGTTCCAATCGCAATACGGTGCTGTTCCGAGATATTTGGTAAAAAAATGAGATTTTTGACAAGAAATCTGTGATTTTAACCAAACCAAAGTACCCAAATCTCTACCACAACTATGTAGAAGATATATGGAACACTTGGACTCACAAAAACACGAAAAAAATTTGAATCTTGGGTAAAGATCAATAAAAAATACAATAACACACTAAAAAATAACTATGAACAACATAAAACCAACCTCTATTTCATCCCATAGCTCTTGATACCAATTGAAGAATAATGATAATCTTTGATTTAATCAAGAGGGTTGTTGTTTCTAGTGAGAGAAAGTAGAGAGGGAGATGAGAGAAAATGTGAAAATGATATAACTAAAATGAAACAACCAAAACCCCTTTCCATGGTGGAAAGGGGTTTACATACCCAAGTCCCTTAGTGGATTTGGGCCTCCGGCCCATGAACATGCTCATGGGTCGGGCTAATGTAAATATTAATTAAACTTATACTACGAGCCTATAACTATATTGTTGGAGTGACCGAGACTTTCTTAATACGAAAAACGTATTTCCAACAGAAAACCTTCATGTTTTTAGATGTACATGTTACATAATTTAAGATGGTGAAAATTTGGATAAGATGAAAAAGAAAGGTGATGCATGTATTCTTGTGGGATATGCAACTCAGTCTAAGGGATATAGAGTTTACAACAAGAGAACAAAATTGATAGTTGAGACTATTCATATCTGATTTGATGAATTACAAGAAATGGCACTTGAATAAAATAGTTTAAGTCCCGATCCACAACGACAAACGACTTCCGTTCACAACCGCACGGAACTCGGAACTCAAGACCATAGCAATGAACCATCATGTTCAAAGCTGGTTCCAGGAAATGTTCCAAGAGTAGATATGACAGTCAACACGACAATTGAAGAGTTGGAAATGTTATATGGACCAATGTATGATGAATATTTCATGGGGAAGAAACATGTTGTATCTAAGTCTTCTGTTGTCACTCATGATAAGAATGATGATACCGATCATCGTTGTAGAATCTTGATAACCTATGAATCTATGAAGTGGGTTGATGTTTTCTAGAGAGAGAAACTAGAGAGAGAAAGTGAGAGAAAACTATGTGTCTTTCTTATTAAATGAAAACATGAAATGAACAACAACCAACCCCTTTCCAAGGAGGAAAGGGGTATTTATACTTCCAAGCCGCTAATGGACTTGGGCCGGCCCATGACAAGCCCATGGGCCGGTTCGTAACACCCCCAAATTTATACAACTCAATACAGCGGAAGACTCGTTGGTGTTACGGGATAGCACATTACTCACATCATAGACAACGCATAAAAATTGCGTCGTTTAATAATAAATCATTTCCATTCATAAACATTAAAGTTACATCGGTCCCAAGTCATATTATTTCATACAAAATTTTACAAAGTATTTGAATGGAAAATATTGTTTAAGTGCGGGCCATGAATTCTTGTCGTCTTCCCGAGAATTACCTTCAAGTACCTGAGACAAAACATGTTAAAAGAAAAGGTCAGCGATAACGCCGAGTGAATTCATAGAGTTTAATAAAATGCATCAATATAATATTAGTATAAAATTATTACTGAAAATCATTTTGTACAAACCATTTTAATAGGCCATAAAATAGCCAAAGTCATTTTATACAAATCCTTATCGAAAATCATAATATAGGCATTTGCCTTAAAAATCATTATACGAGCCAATGTCGTAAAAAAGTCATACAATACGTCTTATGACGTTGTATGAAAATAAAAACCGTTATATGAATATGGTTATGAAAACCAAAACACAAACATAATATCAATAGTATGACCCAGTATTGCTAGTCAGACAATACATCGTAATTCGGAGCGTCTAGTAGTATTTCGTTAGTTTTGGATTATTATAAGCCGCATGACATTGTTACCTTACTAAACCAACAACGGGTAGCTAACCCGATACCAAGTTTGCCCATCTAAAGCAGCGTGTCGTCACAAAGGTCACGCTATGGAAATCTTCTCATACATAAATTCGCTTACCAATCAATGTGGCACGACGGGGATCAACCGTCAAGGCGCGAACTGGGGTGATCGTCCCCAAATAGTACTATTAAATGCATAAGGGTCTACCAAATCCCGGTAGTTCACAATTCATGCTAATGGGACTTTTAGTGACATAACCTAACTTTAATAATCCATTTAATTTCATCTATCGGGTCCTTTAATCATTTATCGGGTCATACAATCGGGCCATTCATTCATTCGGGTCCAAAATCAATAAACAAACAATCGGGACAAATGGCGTCCTATTTTATAAAAGCTAACATGTTATCTCCCTCGCGGGTTTATAAAATATTTATAAAAACAATTAAAAGAGTGCGAGGCTATGAACTCACGTTGATGTGGGAAGGCGGGTTATCGGCAATTCGGACGTACGGTACATGCTTCAATCACGGAAACCTAGACAAATAATGCTTGTCTTTAGACTCATGTCCAATGACTTTATAAAAATAACAATTATGTATACATATGATGATTATATATATATGATGATCAAGTGGGTTTACATATTCCCTTTTACTCATTTTAGTGTTTACGTATAGGTATCTTCTTACTAGTTTACTAGTTTACGTGTTTTAAGTCCAATAAACTTATTATAAGTTCTTTAACTTGTTTTAATCCATTTTATACTTATATTATCAGTATTTACACTTTACAAGTTGGGCCCAAATGGGTTAAGCCCAATAAGTTCTTTTTTATAAGTGTTTAACTTATTTAGTTCAATTATTAGTCCAATATGTTTACTTAGCTCGTTAATGTCCGTATGTCCTATAGTTTGGGTTTTTATCGGTTTTTATCGGTTTTTACTTGTATTAGATACTTATATATCAGTATATGACTTCTATAAACTTTACATTAGACGGGTTTGGTCGTCTAAGTTTTATTTGGCGAAAAACGTTAATTTTACGGCGATAGCCGAAAAAGTCGTAAAAATCAAGTTTATAGTTTTTATTACTTATAAATATTATTTCACCACCATTTATATAATTTATACATTTAATTAACCTTTTATATATTTATATAAATAAGTTTTATAAGTTAGTGGGTTTTTATTTTACATTTTATACATTAAAATGTGAGTGCTTATATAATAATATTAAACATTAATTCCAAAAATCTGATTTTTATCTTCATGTTCACCATTTTTACCATATCTAGAGTTCTATAATGAATTAGAAGCCCATTTTTGGGTGACATGTTCTTCATATTATGTGCTACATTTAACTTAGTTATAGCTACTGCCCATTTTAAGTTCATCTTGCCTTAACAGATCCTACAAAACTGCTTATTCAGATTAGACCACCTAACTTGTTTTGATCATATCTCACTCATTATTTTGATTCCATTGCATGACCAACTCTCACATGTGTACAAGACCCATAGCTTACTGTAAATCCATTCTACTTCATCATTTTATCAATCCATGACCTGTTTCTTTACTGTTTTATACAGCCAACATTTTTAAGCAAGATTTTAGCCTTGTTCTTTATAGTTTTTCACCTTTTTAATCATATTTATCAACACCAAATCCCCACATAACATTTTTATCATCATATAATCATCATATACATATACAATAGGAAATAAAATACATGTTTACATAATCAAAATAACAAGAAGATGAGGAGGACAATCTTTATACCACCAAGTTGATGTAGGTTGTGATTTGAGCATGGATTTTGATGGAGAAACTTGTGCATAGCCAAGACCATCTTCAAGACCACCAATCTTCATGATCACCTTGTGGAAAATCAGCCCTAATACTCCATGGAAACTTCTCCTTGGATGTTATAATCACCACCATTCAAGAGAGCTTCAAGAGGGCATCAACATATGTATGAATAACATAGGATTTTGTGGTTAAATTTGATCAATGATGGATGTTTATTAGGGATATGGGACGGCCAAAAATGGGGAAGAAGAGAGAAAATGGTGGTTTTTGCATGTAGGAAATGAAGAAATGAAAACTAGTTGCTAGTTTTGTGTTTAGTGGAAGTGGAAGTAGCTTAAAGAGTAAGCATGGCTTACACATGTAAACTTGTAGCTAACATGATGCCACATGAGGTTGTGGTGTCATGCTAGTGCCGTCCCATTTAAGCTAGTGGGGTGGGACAATGTATTTTGTCCCATCTCACTAGTTTACGGGTATTTCTCGATTCTAGTTTCCTCGATTTGCGTGCCCTCGGGTCGTTTTACGAAAAACGTTCTTATAAGTTATGAATCAACGGCACAAAACGAATCTAATAAAAATTGTCTCGTCAAAAACGGAGTTCGAAAACGTAAATACGTAATCCTAAGGTTTCCGGTTTAGTCGTAAAGGACGTTAAAATAAAATCGTAAGTCCTAATCTCTTCTCGTAAATTTGTGAGTTTATGAACCAACACAAATTTAAAACTCCAAAATAATATTCACGGATAAATTTATTTTCTGAAATGTCGGACTGTCACCAAAGATGGTGTATGTAAACGTAAGCACGTAACGTAGAATCCTCCGGTTTAGACGTAGTCGATGCTACTTCAAGACGTAAATCCAAATTTCTTCCCAAAGATAAGTGAGTTCATAAAATAATATTTTCAAATAAATATTAAGAATAAAATATTGACCATAAATTGAAGGATTGTCACAGCATTTACCCCTAAACAGGATCTTTGTCCTCAAAGATCATCTTACCTTACTACTCCCTTCTTATAGAGTTAAAGCCATGTGGGTATTTCCTCCACATTCGGTCTTTTCTCACAAGTGTAATTCATTACAATACGCGAGTTCTATCAACATAACTACGGGAATAAGATCAGGCTAAATGTTGACTTACTTTTTCTATCCATGATGTTCACGGGTTTCTGATGAATGCAACTTTTCGCCGATCTAAGCTTTACTAAGAACAATCAGATTTTCACTTGATAGATATTCCATCAAGTTCGATTTACGAAACATAATTCACGCAGTTCTTGAAGTCCTAGGGTAGATCCAACTTATATGCCTTTCAATCCCAACTTTTACATCATCTCAATGGTCCCATACAACGGGGACTTATATCCCATGATTTGTCAGATCATGAATTCTTTTTTCCAAGGTTAAAAATTGTGGCATAACTTTGCTACCCATTTGGTACTTCAAGATCTACATTTCATATTCACATAACCTCTTGCCCACTATCGGCAGTCAATAATCAAATCCTAATTTCAACAATCATTTCAGATCTCGCGGGTCGGGTATTTTGTAAGGTTAGGTTCGCCATCATAGGAAACCTTAAACCTAAAGGACATGTCCAACTCACGACGGGTGTATGTCGGGTGTCTTCATCTCAACTCCTGCTTACAGATGCTCTAATATTTAGATCCTAACAAGATTCGATCTTAATCCTAACACGATGGTTATCAATGATAATCTTTTCAAAGGAAAACGATTATACGGTCTATTACCAAAGGTCAATCATTCAAACACAAAACAGCACTTATATTACTTTGTATCGTTACTTTACCTCGTCCCTTCGATTGGGGTGGTACATAGTACTCTCATCAAGGTTCGTTCTCAATGATTTCTGAGCAAATCTCTAGAAATTCGATGCGAAGCGAGGATCTTGATAAAGATGTTTGATACAAGCACACTATATTTACATAACTCTTTTTGCATTTATCACTAACGAGAATGATATTAGCAGATTTGGTCAGTCTGTCGACGATGACCCAAATCGAATCAAATTCAGATGATGACCTTAGTAATAGCTAGACGTTTACTAATGTATGAGGCGATGTTTGCCTTCATAATTTGTCATTAGTACAACTTCTTTAGAAAAAGATACTTTTAGTCGTAAATGACATAAATAGAATACTTATACTTACAAATTCCAACATAACTATATCTCACAATCTCCATATTTAGGCAACCACAAGTGGCCTTTAAAACATTTAACGCTATTGGCTTCTCTATTTTAATGGTTCACATTAGCCGCGAACCACTTTTTATTTTTTATATTATTCTTTTCACAAACATCGTTCATATTTAAATTGTTCGGCAATTTATTTTGTACGTTCATTATTAAGAAATATATCCTAATTGGTTCTTTATCCTTTCTACATAATGTGTCAGTATTTATATTCATTTCTCATGATGATATAATTATCATGTCCATATATATTCAAAAATTATTTCTTCACATTTTCTCTGTTTTAGTTTCGTCTCATCTATCATTTTTATCAGTTTTTCTCAATCCGACGTTTTAAGCGTCGATAAGTATTACAAGTAATTAAAGGTTAGATATTTAAATTTTTATGAAACGTAAACGTAAAAATTTTAAGTTTCCTAGTTCGACCAATTATATAAAATGTTCAAAATAAATTTGAATTTAATTAACAAGATTTTTGTTGATTTATCGAAAATAATTATTAGGATTCGTAAATGTTCGAAAAATCTTTGTTTATACTTTGGTCAAAGTTTTCTTAGTTGAAAAGCAAAAATTATCGTTTCAGATTTTAAGTCATGGTTTAAATGATTTCCTCAATCCTTCTTAAGTTATCTTGAGGTATACACAAACATTTACCCCTAAACAGAAGTTTAGTTAAATGTTTTGTGTATAAGGGAATAATCCCTTAAAATCCTTTGTTTAAAACATTTGTCAAAATATATTCACACTTTATTTTTAGTATAACTCAAAGTCTTAAAAGGGCTCTTAATTTTGAAGAGTCAATATAGATTCCAAGATCTTTTACTCACAGGGTCAAATAATGTAAATGATTAAGTCTTAAATCACATGTTAAATATTCAAGATACAAGTTTTAATTGTTCGGCCAGTTTAGGGCAGTCTAGTACTAATTATTAACTCATTCTTATTCTTATAAACAAACATATAGTCCTTAATGATCACGAGCATGAATTTATCAAATCACAGCCTACACACGTGATTCACCAAATTTATGAATGCTACATGTGTGTTAGTCAATCCAAACGACATCACGTGGAACTCATAATGTTCATTACAAGCACCGGATGTAGTGATTGGAATAGATAATCTCTTTCGCAGATGCGAAGTTGACAATAACCATGTCATGGATCAAATCTTTAAAACATACGCTAAAACCTTGTAAATGATCGAACAAATCTTCCATTTCGAGTTATGGATATCGTTTTCGATTGTCAATTTACTCAGTCACAGTAATCTATAAATATAAGGAATGATAACACCATAGCTCTTCAGGATGACAGGCTTGGTATAATAAAATCTTTCTCCGGCAACTCTCTCAGTTGTACGGTAATTCCTTAAATTCAGATGGTGTTGACGTACAGTGCACAAGCCACAAGTGGAACACCGGAAATATAATCAATACCAATTTCAACTTTCCTTAATGGCGAAAGTCTAGGTAATTCCTCAAGAAATATTTCCTAAAGTTTCAGATAACGAAATCTTTTAATAAATTCATATTAGGTTCTTTCTAGATTATAATATCTATGACTAATTCACAACCAATCACAATATAATTTCAAGTCTAAATGCAGGATATGGTCATCCATCAAGAATTATTTATATCACTTTTGATAATCAACATCTTATCATTTAGGGGAATTCTACTCGAGTTCCCATCAATTAAGACAACGTCGTCGTGTCATAATCAATCAATCCATTCTACTGGCACTATCAACTTTCCATTTTTATTGCCGTCGATAAGATGTGAACTTCTCAAAAGTCTAATAATAACTCACAATCCTTCACAAATTCAAGGATATCAGGAGACACAACTACTATTAAAAGAGTAAGGTCAACGCATAATCTATGCAAGAGAATTTCAAATCAGATACAAACGAAAACATTTAACGAATATGAATATATCCCATGTTTTCATAATTTGAGTACGCATTCGAAAGCTCCTCGGATCGTTACCCAGGTCATTCAAATGAAATAAAATCAAAAGAAATGATAAGAACGTCAATACATCCAGTCGGGTATCAACACTCGGTAATCAGATACTTTTCCTAAGAATCTCACTACGGGAGAATTGAGCAAGAAGGAATTGTCAATTGTCAAATAAGACAATTTCCACAGATGAGTAAATTCGACTCAGAAGAATAGATGGCACGGGCACATATGTAGGTGTCCCTAACACTATGTCCCTATTTTGCACTTCTTGCAGATCTCATCAAATTTAATTTTTCACAATCTTCAAAGAAAATATAATGTTTATTAACAATTTTATGGTGACTACTAATCAGCCTTGCATGGTCCCTTCCAAATTGTATGTAGGCGCGCAACTATATACAATTTCAAGATTAACGATGCAATACTCAGTTCGTCAAAATTTTATCATCATGTTTATAATAAAAACATTTTCAAATGCTTAATTCTTAAATAAGAATCAAAATAAATTTACAAAGATTTTCTTTGTTATGGAAATAATTAAGTTTCCAAAGCTTTTCATAAACAACTTCATTTTGATATCAATCACTTATAAATCTCACTTTGAATAATCCTTATTGTGATGAAAATTAAATTTTCTCAAAGGATACCGTTTTAACTTATAAAAAGAATGAGTGATCTACAAAAGAGTGATGAAGAGTTGTTCACCAATAATTAACTACGATGTGATAGGAAATGAGCTTTAGCCAACTAATCATGAGGTTCATGACCTCGATGGCACTCACGAAGAATGATTCACAACGTAACTCAAACAGAGATGAGTACTTACTCAATGGTTGCATCACTAATGCGAACATTAGGATGAAGCAATAAAAGATAGATAACATCGATACATGTAGGATTTAGCAATCAAAGGTAGTCTTTTTCATTAATCACAAACAAGTCAAAATTGTACCGTAACACATTTCGTGTCACTATGTCATACAATTCTCAGAACTCATCCTACCAACTGATATCTCAGTTAAGTTAAGGATTTTTAAAAGATACCACAATGAATACTAATCTACAAGAGTCATTAGGTGTCCTACCTGTCCCAGAAGATCCATCGGTCCCAATTCAGAAGAAGATTTCTTCAATTTATTTCTTGGACACTGGGCATCCTCGTTAGTGGAGAATGGCCTAGGAACAACCCTTAACACAAATCAACAATCAATTAAAACCTTATAATTAAATCACAAAACTTAACGATTTCCTCTTAACAATCTCATATTCCGTACGGGTTAAATATTACTTTATTCAAGTTTCAACAAATTTTATACTTAATTCGATATCCTACTTCATTTTCCAATACTTTCAGCCTTATTTATAAACCTTAAAAGGGCAATAAAGCTCGATATGAATCATCACTTAATTTTCCAATCCTATATCTCTTACACCAACAATTATCAAATGAGTCACTAGTATGAAATGACTTGATCATTCAACTAGACTTCTCGGAAAGGTACTAGTGACATGAGGCTTTTGGGTAATGGTTCTAATGACAGCCTCAAGTGCAACATTCACCCTTTCGATTTCAATTTAAGAATTGGATGACAACGAGTCAGATGGCATCTTTCTAGGTGGTAACGTTTTGTCAAACTCCACTCTATAAGGAAAGATCGTCATGACATCGATATCAGATTTAATCTCGCCAATTCTTTTTCAATATCACAATCAACTAATATCTACACTTCTACGAATATCAACCATTTGTTGGGATCATAAATATCCACAACTTGGTTTAGATCTAGGATAGCTAGAATTCCTACGAGAATAGCTTCGATTAATTTACTAGGGGATTTAGGGTACATTGTGACAAACTACGTCGTATAAATACCTCGTATAAATATCAAAATAATCATCAAACAATCATGTAATAAAATTACATCATATATATATATATAATCCAAGTTATATATATATTAAAATAACACTTCTCAGTCTGGCCTTGTCAGTAACTCGGGAATTCTTCGGCACCGTTATAGTCAAAAGATTTTTAGACATTTTTAGAAAAATGTTTATAGTTAAAAGATTTTGAAATGTTTTGTTCAAAACCTTAGTTTTAAAAATCTTTCGTTCTCTATAACGAGAGCTCTGATACCAAACTGTAACACCCCCAAATTTATACAACTCAATACAGCGGAAGACTCGTTGGTGTTACGGGATAGCACATTACTCACATCATAGACAACGCATAAAAATTGCGTCGTTTAATAATAAATCATTTCCATTCATAAACATTAAAGTTACATCGGTCCCAAGTCATATTATTTCATACAAAATTTTACAAAGTATTTGAATGGAAAATATTGTTTAAGTGCGGGCCATGAATTCTTGTCGTCTTCCCGAGAATTACCTTCAAGTACCTGAGACAAAACATGTTAAAAGAAAAGGTCAGCGATAACGCCGAGTGAATTCATAGAGTTTAATAAAATGCATCAATATAATATCAGTATAAAATTATTACTGAAAATCATTTTGTACAAACCATTTTAATAGGCCATAAAATAGCCAAAGTCATTTTATACAAATCCTTATCGAAAATCACAATATAGGCATTTGCCTTAAAAATCATTATACGAGCCAATGTCGTAAAAAAGTCATACAATACGTCTTATGACGTTGTATGAAAATAAAAACCGTTATATGAATATGGTTATGAAAACCAAAACACAAACATAATATCAATAGTATGACCCAGTATTGCTAGTCAGACAATACATCGTAATTCGGAGCGTCTAGTAGTATTTCGTTAGTTTTGGATTATTATAAGCCGCATGACATTGTTACCTTACTAAACCAACAACGGGTAGCTAACCCGATACCAAGTTTGTCCATCTAAAGTAGCGTGTCGTCACAAAGGTCACGCTATGGAAATCTTCTCATACATAAATTCGCTTACCAATCAATGTGGCACGACGGGGATCAACCGTCAAGGCGCGAACTGGGGTGATCGTCCCCAAATAGTACTATTAAATGCATAAGGGTCTACCAAATCCCGGTAGTTCACAATTCATGCTAATGGGACTTTTAGTGACATAACCTAACTTTAATAATCCATTTAATTTCATCTATCGGGTCCTTTAATCATTTATCGGGTCATACAATCGGGTCATTCATTCATTCGGGTCCAAAATCAATAAACAAACAATCGGGACAAATGGCGTCCTATTTTATAAAAGCTAACATGTTATCTCCCTCGCGGGTTTATAAAATATTTATAAAAACAATTAAAAGAGTGCGAGGCTATGAACTCACGTTGATGTGGGAAGGCGGGTTATCGGCAATTCGGACGTACGGTACGTGCTTCAATCACGGAAACCTAGACAAATAATGCTTGTCTTTAGACTCATGTCCAGTGACTTTATAAAAATAACAATTATGTATACATATGATGATTATATATATATGATGATCAAGTGGGTTTACATATTCCCTTTTACTCATTTTAGTGTTTACGTATAGGTATCTTCTTACTAGTTTACTAGTTTACGTGTTTTAAGTCCAATAAACTTATTATAAGTTCTTTAACTTGTTTTAATCCATTTTATACTTATATTATCAGTATTTACACTTTACAAGTTGGGCCCAAATGGGTTAAGCCCAATAAGTTCTTTTTTATAAGTGTTTAACTTATTTAGTCCAATTATTAGTCCAATATGTTTACTTAGCTCGTTAATGTCCGTATGTCCTATAGTTCGGGTTTTTATCGGTTTTTACTTGTATTAGATACTTATATATCAGTATATGACTTCTATAAACTTTACATTAGACGGGTTTGGTCGTCTAAGTTTTATTTGGCGAAAAACGTTAATTTTACGGCGATAGCCGAAAAAGTCGTAAAAATCAAGTTTATAGTTTTTATTACTTATAAATATTATTTCACCACCATTTATATAATTTATCCATTTAATTAAACTTTCATATTTTTATATAAATAAGTTTTATAAGTTAGTGGGTTTTTATTTTACATTTTATACATTAAAATGTGAGTGCTTATATAATAATATTAAACATTAATTCCAAAAATCTGATTTTTATCTTCATGTTCACCATTTTTACCATATCTAGAGTTCTATAATGAATTAGAAGCCCATTTTTGGGTGACATGTTCTTCATATTATGTGCTACATTTAACTTAGTTATAGCTACTGCCCATTTTAAGTTCATCTTGCCTTAACAGATCCTACAAAACTGCTTATTCAGATTAGACCACCTAACTTGTTTTGATTATATCTCACTCATTATTTTGATTCCATTGCATGGTCAACTCTCACATGTGTACAAGACCCATAGCTTACTGTAAATCCATTCTACTTCATCATTTTATCAATCCATGACCTGTTTCTTTACTGTTTTATACAGCCAACATTTTTAAGCAAGATTTTAGCCTTGTTCTTTATAGTTTTTCACCTTTTTAATCATATTTATCAACACCAAATCCCCACATAACATTTTTATCATCATATAATCATCATATACGTATACAATAGGAAATAAAATACATGTTTACATAATCAAAATAACAAGAAGATGAGGAGGACAATCTTTATACCACCAAGTTGATGTAGGTTGTGATTTGAGCATGGATTTTGATGGAGAAACTTGTGCATAGCCAAGACCATCTTCAAGACCACCAATATTCATGATCACCTTGTGGAAAATCAGCCCTAATACTCCATGGAAACTCCTCCTTGGATGTTATAATCACCACCATTCAAGAGAGCTTCAAGAGGGCATCAACATATGTATGAATAACATAGGATTTTGTGGTTAAATTTGATCAATGATGGATGTTTTTAAGGGATATGGGACGGCCAAAAATGGGGAGGAAGAGAGAAAATGGTGGTTTTTGCATGTAGGAAATGAAGAAATGAAAACTAGTTGCTAGTTTTGTGTTTAGTGGAAGTGGAAGTAGCTTAAAGAGTAAGCATGGCTTACACATGTAAACTTGTAGCTAACATGATGCCACATGAGGTTGTGGTGTCATGCTAGTGCCGTCCCATTTAAGCTAGTGGGGTGGGACAATGTATTTTGTCCCATCTCACTAGTTTACGGGTATTTCTCGATTCTAGTTTCCTCGATTTGCGTGCCCTCGGGTCGTTTTACGAAAAACGTTTTTATAAATTATGAATCAACGGCACAAAACAAATCTAATAAAAATTGTCTCATCAAAAACGGAGTTCGAAAACGTAAATACGTAATCCTAAGGTTTCCGGTTTAGTCGTAAAGGACGTTAAAATAAAATCGTATGTCCTAATCTCTTCTCGTAAATTTGTGAGTTTATGAACCAACACAAATTTAAAACTCCAAAATAATATTCACGGATAAATTTATTTTCTGAAATGTCGGACTGTCACCAAAGACGGTGTATGTAAACGTAAGCACGTAACGTAGAATCCTCCGGTTTAGACGTAGTCGATGCTACTTCAAGACGTAAATCCAAATTTCTTCCCAAAGATAAGTGAGTTCATAAAATAATATTTTCAAATAAATATTAAGAATAAAATATTGACCATAAATTGACGGATTGTCACACGGTTTCTTACTTAACTTAATAAGTAACACTAACTACGAGCTATTACAACATATATAATATTGTGGAGTGACCGATACTTCTAATATACGTAAAAACGTATTTCTAACAATCTCCCCCTAAGGGAAGTCACTCCACGTTACAAAGTTCTAAACCTAGCATACTATACTAAGTCTTCGTTCTTTAGCTCGTAGTCTTTTCTTCTTTTTCTTTTTGTTGTGAATATTTTGATTTGATCTTTTCGGCTTTGGCTTGAGAGCATTGTTCTTTTGGCCTTTCACGTGCGATCTTTGCCTTCTTGTGAAACTTGCCTCCTCGTGACTCCATGTTCCACACACTTATGTCTTTTTGTTGAATTCTCGAAAGCTTCAGAGTTTGGTACAGCGGAAGACTTCATTTTGTACTTTCTTGAATTTTTGCTGAACTTTGATGCAGAAAAACATAAGCATGTGGAAACGAATTCTACAGGTACACCGCAACACCACCGTCTTTAACTGGTACACAGCAACGCCACCGTCTTCAACAGGTACACAGCAACGCCACCGTATTTAACAGGTACACAGCAACGACACGAATAAAATGGCTTTGAACATTTTATTCTAATTCGGTAGCATTTTACCTCCGGTCGGTGAAGACCGTTGGACGATATTAGATATCGTACCCGTGACGGATAGTTTCAATTAAGTAACTTCCTGACAGGATTTCGCGGGTAAACCCGTTCTCTTTATTCGACCGTCCAAAGCTGACTGCGAACATAAAGAGTGAATCACTTGGATAAATTATCCTTGTGATTTAAAGCCGTCAATTCATGGAACCTGGAACAAGTGAATTTCAATTAAGATTTTCACCATCGTTGCTTTCCAGTTGTCACGAGCTCAATTCATAAAGAATCTTGCACGTCACCTACCAAGTGTTGTTTGATGTTAACACTAGAAGGATTTCCACTCGTCACTGTGATCAATAAAGAGTCACTCTGAGTGTTCTGGCAAGATCATATGATAATGCGTAGAGGCCTAGAACGAGTTTAAGTTCAATTAAGAATTAAACCACTGTTTCTTTCCAGTTTTTCACAAGATTGGTTCTAAAAGAACCGCACGTGTAACCTACCATGAGCTTGTTTGATGTTGGCTCAAGCAGGATTTCCATCTTCATTGTAATACTTGCGTATTACTCGGATGTTCTGGCAATATTACAGGAATACTGCGTAGGACTCATGAAAATCTCTTACTTTTCACAGTGTGTGAGAAAGCAAGGAATAAATGGAAAGTGTCCTAATGAGACTTTTGATGATCTCTTGGCTCTAGACTCGATAGTGCGTTTTGATTTAGTGAGCGATGGCTGGAGAGGAGTGCCACCTTTTCAATACCAGTCTATTCGGAGTGAATAAACCAATAGATAACGTGTTGATCTCCGTGTGATTAAAACAAATACCTTTTGAGAGATATTTGAGTCAGCTGGGAAGGGTTGTGCATTGCATCACTGGGTCCATGACGTCTTTCTTCAATATCAAGAATCATTAACAAAAATGATCTCAATAGCATATGTATTGACCCGGTTTCTGCCTAAATTTGTAAGGAGGGCTTCTTTCTTTACACCCTTTATCTTTACAATTCTTTTACATTCTTCAACCCCTTCAATGCTTACCAATACGTCATCACTAGCACCTTGTTGTGATTGTTCCAGTGCTAGCTTAAGTACTTGGTCGGCATTCAGCTACGTTCACATTCTTTCTCCATCTTTCCTAGGACTTCTAATTCTATCTAGGGAATTGTCCTTGGGAAGATTCCATCGGCTCTGATGAATCATTGGACTAAACCTATTCCTACCACCCTTTTGTCACCACATCGTCGTGAATTAAGCGTGTTTTGGGAAAGTATAGCCACCATGAAAAATCATTGAAAATCACCTAAGGTACTTATGATATTGAAATCAAAAGTTTTGTACCTTAGGTGTTTTGTTCATCAAAAACGCTCCCCCTTAATACGTGCTTTACACATATTAAGTTGGATGATCGTTAAGTCTTTTTCATCTTTTAGCCAAGTATCACTTAAGTCTCCTTAATCCCATTTTCTCCCCTTATCCAAAATGTTAACCATTAATATTTGGGATATTGAATGCATTAACTGGTCTTTGGGTAAAAATGGAAACGATGTTTGGCCATAGAACATGTTAATGCTCCCCCTTAAGTTAATAAGGGATAGTTGTAGTGCTTTAGTATGATATATTTTGAAAGATTTAGAATCTCGTGAGAAATTCTTGAAAAATTATCATACCTTAACACTACATCAAGCCATTAAAGCACAATATTCACAAATTTACATATTCACAATTAAAACAAATATAAAGTGGACCTGAAATGTACGACCCATTAAATGGATCGTTGCAGTAACTTGTGGTGCACTCCATATGGTCTACCACCAACGAATCTTTCTAAACTCCTCATCAATCTACGTTCACGGAGCTTTTGATCGATCTTCTTGATCACATACTTCGCCATTTGCCGATAACCCTGATGCCAATCCTCAGTCATCTCTGGTAAAGTCCCACCCGAATTGAGATGATCCAACTTTCCTCTGACGTAGATTAGAGTCCCATCACTGTACTTATAAAGCTCACCCACCCTCATAAACTTCATTAACCCTCGACTGTTCAAGTAGAAAATCCCACAATTCGGAACAGAAATGCCGGTATAGGGACATCTGTTGACATGTTGAGGTAACACTTGATTCACTGAACGGGTTAGGTTAAGCTTCCTTTGGTAACTTTCGACTCCCAACTGAAGATCTTCAACTCGTTTCTTGATAACAACGCTTCGTGTGAACATACGAAGTGCTGTATTCAAGGCAATGAGATCTTGACGAGGAATATGTGTGAGTTGATCACGGGTCATCAGAAGCAACATGTCTTCGATATCCTCAAGGCGAATGATAGAAACATCTCCCTGCTAGATTTTGTATTCTCTGTCATCCTCCCTTTTCAGACGAATCTCCGTCACATGATAATAGCCATTCTTGGCTTCAGTTTTCAGCCCTAAGATGTTGGAGATGCGGATATCGGATCTAACGTTACTTCCTGAATTGACTAGGCAGCAGCCCCTGTACGCCCTTCGAACTCGTTCGTCCCAGTGTGATGCACCTATGACAGCATACATATCATAATTACGATTTACCTTTGGGACCCAGAGTCGGTTTACCTTTTCCTCGATAAAGGGTATTGTCCCCCAGTTGGCAGCTTTCAGCAAGGTCAGGGAGGTTGCGTACTTTGATGACCCCTTCAGAAGATACACAAGATCATTGGTGACGAAGAAGTCAAGAGCAATCTGATTATCTTGAGAAGGATCAAGTGGAGGTGGAGCTCTTTCTGAATCATGAAGACCTGGCCGTTGAACGGTATTCAGAGCTTTCAGGATCTCATCAGCATAATACTCGAACTCCATTCGGGTTAACCTGGTTTTGGCGCGAAGTCTTTTATCCTTTAGTGCTCTCTTCACCAAAGACGGAGTAACCGAAGTCTTATACTCGTGAGCTAGAAATGCGCACAAGTCAATCGGACTGCGGATACGGAGATATAAAACATCTCTGTCAGCGTCTGTGATTGGATCATATTGCGCCGCTGCCGTGATCCAAGCCTGTGGCTGTGCAGTCTCGTCAATCTCCAACGTGTCTGCCCAGTCCTGTGTGCTTGACTCAGGAACAGTAGATTGTGGATCTTGTTGTAGAGGAGTAGAAACGTAAACATCTGCTGGTTCTGATTCAGGCATCTCGGTGGTGTCATGAACGGGCGAGTGTTGTGCAGCTTCAGGTTCAGTTACCGATTCTGCAATCACAGGAGCAACAACAACAGAACTAACAGGGTTAGTGGTAACAGGTATAGATACAGCGATAGATGTACCAGGAATCGATGACGATGTAGTAGCATTCACATCGTGGCGCCACTTGGATCGTCTTGATTCCGTGGAAGTGGATTTTTCCTTTTCTGCAGCATCTTTCTTCGACTCGGTTCCAGACTTAGAAGGTTTCTTTGTGCTGGCTACCTTGTCCCCCTTTTTGGGTTGTGTACCATCATCATCCTCATCATTATCCTCGTTGCTCCCTTTCGCACTCTCCTCATTACCATCACCACCATCATCACCCTCATCATCATCATCATCTTCATCATCATCACCATCATCGTCATCGTCATCATCCTTTTCTTCTTCTTCTTCTTCTTCTTCTCCTTCTTCTTCACCAGTACCCTCTTCTTCTTCACTTTCTTCCCTTTCTTCCTCAGGCAGAATGTGGTATGGTACCACACTTCCAAACGTTTTAAATAACCTATCATCCTCCATGATAGCATCATTCAGGGATTTGTAGAGAGCCCATTGTATCCTAGATTTATCAAACGATCCAAGTTCCCTCATACGAGCTTTGAGGATCTTCTTCAATTCAAAATCCGTCAAGTAATAGGCAATTTTGTAGGCGGATTCAGAAGGATTGGATGACTTGATCATCAGGTTATCAGCCGCGAGTGTCTTCAACTCATCACGCAGTTTTGGCATAATAGATTCAACGGATTCTTTTACTCTCTCTTCAACAGAAGCTTCAAGTGCTTCTTTCTGCTCCTTGTATTTATTCCTCATCGCTTGAAGTCTAGTGATACGTGCAGCATGCTTATCAGCCTCAGCCTGCTTAACCTGAGCTAGTTCTTCTGCATGTGCTTTTCGAGTCAACTCCATTTCTGCAGCGAACTTAGCAAGCATCTCTTCTTGTGATTTCTTAGATGCTTCTTCACTTTGAACTCGTCTATGTAGCTCTTGGCGAAGTTCATCCATCTCTCTTTTGTGATTATCCGTATGTTTATCCAACATTTCGGCCATCACCAATGCAGCCATTGTAGACGTTGCAGAGCTGCTCTGGGTTGATTGAAGAGGCTCGGTTGTTACTACGGTACTAAGGATGGGAGTTATTGGTGGTGGAAGGAATGGTGTTGAAGCCGGTCTGGTTGGTAAGGGTTGTATTGGTGGAGGTTGAGTTGCTAAAGGTTGAGTTACTAACGGTTGAGTAGACACCATGATTGTAGGAGCACCGGACTCCTTTTCAACACTTGCTGAAACAGGGATTGATGTCTCCTTCGAAGTGGAATACCGTTCAGGTGACCCAAACTCATCAATATCCTCTGGCTCCTCGTACTCTTCTTTAATATTTATCCTTGCACCTGAACCACTACCGCCCGTATCTTTCCTACTCCTTTCAATAGCTATCTTCATCATTTTTCTCTCTGCCTTGTCAAGAGTAGGATCAACAACATCTTCTTCGTCACGTAGAACTAACTCATCAGCCTTACCCTTTCCCTTCTTAACCTCAGTCTTCTTCTTCTTGGTTTCAGGTTCAGGTAAAGCAGCTGGTTTCTTGCGTTTACCTTTACTCTTGACTGTAGTAGACGAGTCTTCTCCAGTCTGAAGGTTTGATTTTAGCTTCTTGATTTCTAGTTGCAGTAGTTTGTAATCAGCAGAACCTTTAATTCTATCCGTCAGAAGGTAATCGGGAATAGGACCAGGAATCACACCACCAGAAGGTCCTTCATGCCTTAGATCTACAGTATGATCAGCCTCTTCAGTGTGATGACGACTTGCTGCACGCCTATCAATAGTAACATCATTCTTCATACAATAATTGATGATAAGCTTGACATACCGAGGGTAAGCAAAGAAATTAGTCTTCAGCTTCTTGTTTTGGAAGAGTTAAAAGGTGAATTCTTCCCATAACAATAAAGCATAATCTGCATTTGCGCCTTTGTATATTCCATGGAAGATGTTCATTATTGGACTACGCAAAGCATCATGCCCAGATGTTTTTGGTGTAAGACATCGACTAAGAATACCCAACATCGCTCTCCAAGGTTGTCCTACTTTAGCAGTGGTAAACTCAGACGCAACTCGTATGTCAGGACATCCAATAGCATCGAACAACTCCATGAGTTCGTCTTTAGTAGGATCCCTCGAAAATGCCATACCTTTGGGTGAATCCCTAATGCCAAGTATCTTACGGAAGTCTGATACAGTAAGTGTCTGCTGTTTGTTGTCGATGGTGAAGGTGATCTTGTTTGAAGTGCTTTCCTTGGTAGCCCAGAACTCATACATGTAATCATAAGGCACCGAGGCAGTACTTCTTAAGGCATTCTTGAAATGAGATTGATCAAGGATTGCTATGGCGACTTTAAAACCATGGTGAGTGGATTTTGAGACTTGCTTCAGCCGGTAGTTATTTGGTATGAACTTGAGGGTTCGTGCTTCAGCAATTGCGGCTGCTCTAGAGTCTTGGATTGCTTGTACTGTTGGATTAGTCATTGTATCTGCTTAAGATAAGACATGAAAGGTTGATGCACAAAAATATATAGATATGTATCACTATTACTTCTAAGCATAACACATTTCAACAAGTACTTATAATATGCAAACACTATTAATCCAACAACTCTTCATCCGGAACATTCCTTCATTCGGAACTCTTCATTCGGAAGTCCTTCATTCAGAACTTTTTCATTCGGAAGTTCTTCATTCGGAAGTTCTTCATTCGGAAGTTCTTCATTCGGAAGTTCTTCATTCGGAAGTTCTTCATTCGGAAGTTCTTCATTCGGAACTTCTTCATTCGGAAGTTCTTCATTCGGAACTTCTTCATTCGGAACTTCTTCATTCGGAACTTCTTCATTCGGAAGTTATTCATTCGGAACTTCTTCATTCGGAAGTTCTTCATTCGGAACTTCTTCATTCGGAACTTCCTTCATTCGGAACTTCTTCATTCGGAAGTTTTTCATTCGGAACTTCTTCATTCGGAAGTTCTTCATTCGGAACTTCTTCATTCGGAACTTCCTTCATTCGGAACTTCTTCACTCGGAAGTTTTTCATTCGGAACTTCTTCATTCGGAAGTTCTTCATTCGGAACTTCTTTCATTCGGAAGTCCTTCATTCGAAACTTCCTTCATTCGGAAGTCCTTCATTCGGAACTTCCTTCATTCGGAAGTCCTTCATTCGGAAGTTCGTTCGGAAGATTCCTTCATTCGGAAGTTGTTATCCATGTTCATTCGGAAGTTCATAATAGCAGCCTATTGAAGTTTAATCTAAACGCATTTGTGAGATATAAAGCAATCTAAGGCAACACAACATCATCTAAAGCTATTCCGCATAAAACCCAACACAAATCCTAATCAATTAATGCTTAATTAGACACAAACCCTAATTTAGACTTAATCTAATTAATCGAATCTTTTAACAGGATTAAATGATGAATTTAGGAGAATTACCAGTTAAAGATTTGATGTTATTACCTTTTAAATCGAATGAACCGGATTGGATGAATAAACGAGAGGTTATGAGAGCTTGTGTGTGTGTTTAATGGCGGCAAGAAAGATAAAAGATAAACAGGGAATGAAAAACGGGGGGGTGGTTTTTGGTTTGACTTAGATCAATTTTTGACTAATTTCACAAATTGACACTTAAGTCCCTACAGTTTTCACTTCTTTTCCCTTTTTATTCCTTATCTTTTCATTTTCTCTTAACCATTGTTAAATTTTGCCAACACAGCTTAAGCATTGCAACCTATTAGCAAATCTCAAAAATCTAAAGCAAGTCCTATCTCATTGAGCAAGCACAAGTCATATATTAAAGCAAGACCACACAAAAAAAACCATTCAGCCAATTAATTTTCCATAAACACTTTTGAAGATCGATTTAATGACGAAGATGATTTAATATTTTCTCCCCCTTAAACGATGACCCGTTTTCTATTTAAAGAGCTGTAGTCATAGTTTAAAGAGTCAAATATTGATGAAAGCATTTCCAATTAGTATCTTGAAAAAGATTGATTCGTGGTGTCAATAAGATTTCTCTTATTTTAACAAATTAATGCACTGAGACGTACATAAATTCGTGTTAGACCATGTTGTAAAGTAAACTTGATCCCTTTGCATGATTTGGCTTGTAAATCATGCCCGAGAAAATTAATTCCCGTTCCGAGCCAACGTTTTCCAAGGAAATACGTGACTTTAATATGAAAACCGGGTTGCAGTCTGAAATAACTACAAGCCATTATGGGCATGTTTTAAAAATGTACAACTTTTATACGGACTCTATTTATGGCACCGTGTCAATATTGATCGACATTTCTAAGGTCGTAAATATTACCGTACTAAAAGACATGCCCGTTTTAAAAACGAAAAATATTTTTGGTTTTTCTTGATTTTATATTTTTTATGGTTTTCGTTGGTTTTATATTTTTTATGGTTTTTCTTGGTTTTATATTTTTGTATTTTTCTTTTGTGGTTTATATATTTACTATAATATACATGATCACGAACAAAGGATACTCTGAATAGTTTACCACCACTATTCAGCTGATTCTTCTGCCAATTCTTTGAGAGTCGCTGGAGTGAATGATTTCATGCCAAGCTTGTCGATCAAAAACTCGATTCGTCCTCGATCTAAGGCTTTGGTGAACATATCTGCCAGCTGATACTCAGTAGTGACAAAATAGAGCTCGATCACTCCGTTCTCCACCTGCTCTTTAATGAAATGGTAGCGAATGTCTATGTGCTTGGCCCGGGAGTGTTGAACATAGTTGCAGCAAAGGGCAATGGCGCTCTTGTTGTCACAATACATCGGGATTTTGTTGAATCCCAAACCGTAGTCAGTTAATTGTGATCTCATCCAAAGGACTTGAGCACAACAACCGGACATGGCGATGTATTCAGCCTCCGTGCTTGATATTGCAGCGCTTTTCTGCCTTTTTGAAGACCAACTGATCAATCGATCTCCAAGGAGTTGCACAGATCCAGAAGTGCTACGCCTCGTGTCTTGACACCCAGCATGATCGGCATCTGCGTATGATATTAAAGCAATAGAGGAATCTTTCGGATACCATAGACCACGATGAAGTGTTCCTTTTAGATACCGAAAGATCCTTTTAAGTACATGTAGGTGCTTTTCGGTAGGCCGAGCCTGATACCGGGCACACATGCATACAGCAAATTGCAAATCAGGCCTGCTAGCATTCAGATACAGAAGGGTGCCGATCATCCCACGGTAAAGTTTTGGATCGACAATAGTCCCATTCCTATCTTCATCTAACTTGGATTTCTCCACCATTGGAGTGTCCACGGGGTCACAATTTTCAAAGTTATACTTCTTTAAAGATTCTAGAGCATATTTGGATTGATTAATAAAGATGCCTCTGGGATTCTGAGAAATCTGTAATCCTAAGAAAAATGAAAATTTCCCATCATCGACATCTGAAAGCGTGTGGACATTATCTTCTCAAAGCGATTTGACAATTCTATGTTAATGGCAGCAAATATTATATCATCAACATAAATTTGTACCAGTATCATGCCGTTGCCCTCCTTGAGAGTGAATAGAGTGGGGTCCACCTTGCCTTTGGAGAAGCCTTCCGAGATGAGATATGTTGAAAGGAGATCATACCACGCGCGTGGAGCTTGTTTCAACCCATAGAGAGCCTTCTTAAGCTTGTACACATGATTAGGAAACTCCGTGCTAACGAACCCATCCGGCTGACTAACATAGACTTCTTCCCTTAGTTCACCGTTCAAAAATGCCGTCTTCACATCCATTTGATAGACGATCATGTTCATATGAGCAACATACGTAAGGAATAGTCTAATAGCCTCCAATCTCGCAACAGGAGCAAAAGATTCTTCAAAGTCTATACCCAAGGCTTGTTTATATCCTCTAGCGACCAATCTAGCCTTATTCTTCAATACGGCACCCATCTCATCAAGTTTATCCTTATAAACCCACAACAAAGTAAGGATGTTAACCTTGTCAGGGAGAGGAACTAATTCCCATACTTCAAGTCTTTGGAATTCATTTAGTTCCTCCTGCATGGCTTCAATCCAAGATGATTGAGTCATAGCCTGCTGCCAATTTTTAGGTTCAACTTCAGAGAGAAATGCATCAAAGTAGCAATAGAGTGCACTCTCTTATAATTGATGGCGTGTAGAGACTGGTCGATCTAGATCTCCAATGACATTCCTGATTGGGTGATCTTTTATCCATTTAGTGCTATGGTTTTCAATCCTAGGTGGTCTGGAGTGAACAATAGAAGGAGCTTCTTCTGAGGTAGACGCGGCTGAAGGATTTTCAGGTATCGCTACACCAAAGAAAGGAAGCTCTTGCAAGTGAGCATATTCCAAATCGTGATCAATAGAATCCTCTTCCACATCATTAGGCACAAGTAGGGGTGACGATTCAGGTGTAGTTTGAGAATCACTTGGTAAAGGTGCATCCGGTTCAATGTTAATTGAAGATGCATTAGATAAAGCTTCATTAGCAGGAGCAACAACTTCAGGTATTGGAGCTATCACTACAGGTGCTGAAACTTCATCAGTTGGGGGATCAAAGAATTCATCAAACAACGGTTGAAACAGTTTATCCCACTCGGGCCTTGTTGGTGGTAAAAATGATGTAGAAGTAGGATTATTGGGAACTAATCCGGAACTAATAGCACCGGTTCCCATCTCATGAAGCGTGGGTTCAGAGCTGCGTTGCTCAGAAGCCATCGCTGTCAGCTCATCTAAATCTGCGTCTATAGTTTCTACAATCTTACCAAGACGACGATTGTAAATTCGGTATGCTTTCTTGGAGGGTGAGTAACCAATGAAAATACCTATATCGGCTTTTGGTTGAAGTTTGCCCAAGTTCTCACTATTAATGTTTGGATAACAAAGAGCACCAAACACATGAAAGAATGAAACATCGGGTTTACGGTCATGTAGAAGCTCGTAAGGTGTTTTTCCATGGCGTTTCCGAATGATAGAACGGTTTTGGGTGAAACATGCAGTAGATATAGCTTCTGCCCACAAGAACAATGGAGCGTTCGCATAAATCAGCATAGTCCTAGCAGCTTCCATAAGCGTACGATTCCGTCTTTCAACGACACCGTTTTGTTGTGGAGTGCGTGCAGCGGATGTTTCATGTGAGATACCAACTCCTTCATAGTAATCACAAAGAGTCTGGTTGACGAACTCTGTTCCATTGTCTGTACAAATACGACGGACAGTAGTATTCAACCGTACCTGAATGAATTTCAGAAAAGTGATCCTTCGGTGCTTCATCCTTTGTACGTAGAAATCTAACCCATGTAAACCTGGAGAAATCATCCACAATGACAAGAATGAATTTCTTACCGCTCACACTTTCAGTTCTCATTGGCCCACAAAGATCCATATGCAAAAGATGAAGTTTTTCTTGATTGGTGTCTTCAGCTTTGGGCTTGTAAGATTTCTTGGTACCTTTCCCCCTAGAACACGCGGAACATAAATGGTCCTTGTGAAATTTAAGCTTTGGAAGACCACGAACTAATTCGTTTTTAGCCAGATGATTAATAGCATCAAAGTTGAGATGAGATAATCTGCGATGCCATAACCATGACTTGGTCTTAGATGCTTTAGAGAGAAGACATACTGGAGAGGCGGCCATCATTTCTTGTAGGGACAACGTATAAAGATTTGCACCACGAGAACCCTTCAACAAGTCTTTTCCTTCCAAGTTGCGGATGAAACAAATGTTGTCGAAAAGCAACCTCTAGGTTGGAATCACAAAACTGTCCTACTGAAAATAAGTTATGACAAAGACCTTCTACATAGTATACCCTTGAAATCGTAACGTTTCCAATCTGATATTCACCATACCCCATTATCTTTGCTATATGATCATTACCGAATTTAACCGTACCAAGAAACTTGCTGACGAAATTTCGGAGCATCGAGCGATCTCCGGTCATATGCTTTGAACAACCGGAGTCCAAATACCAGAGGATGATTTGGACCACCTGAAAATATCACCACACGAAGACAATGTAGAGGTATCGGAATTTGAATGTTCCTTGTTATTAGCAGGTACAGATTTAATAATCTTAGATTTGCTAACTTTAGGTTTCTTAGATTTCCTAGCCTTCTTCTTCCTAGTTGGTGGTGTAGATTCTAGTTGGCTTAAATCCTGTGGTATTTCTTCACTGATAGGCACTATAGTGGGGGCTGACCTAATTAAAGGGCGCTGTTTCCATACTTGAGTGCGAGTGTTCCTAACTAAAGGACGCTCAGACCTAACCTCAATGGATGCATTCCTAGTTAAAGGGCACATTGTTCCATCTAATGTAAAGGTCCTACCAGTGGGACGCCATTGCCAGCCAACTTGGGCACGAGTTCTACCAGTCGGCTTCCATTCAAGATTATTCCTAATGGCATTCATTTCATTCACATGATCAATAAGACACAAATCATGACGTTGGGAAAACATACATTCATTACAATTCCAACAATTCAAATTAGAATTCACGAATGGTTTAGGCTTCTGCACAGGCGCAGAGCTTTTAGTCTTAACATGATTCTTTTTATTTAAAACTGAACTAACATTCCTATGGTGAGCTTCTACTTTCTTCTTTTTGGCACTACTAGTGGAGGGCTTGATCTTATCTTTCTTGAGTGGCGATCCTTTAGTCTTAGTAGTCTCTTTTAATCCTGTAGAAGGCAAAGTGGGAACATTAGCAACAGATTTTAAAGTTGCCTTACTTGATTGTGCCAATGACGGTTTTGCTCCTGGAGTCTTATTAAATGGAGTTACAGCAATGGGTCGATTAGTGAGTAGTGCAGAACCTGGTTTACCTATGTATTGCAAATATGCTAAGCAATATTGAATTCGCTTAATGTATTCATGAGCTGAGTAATAGTAGCTACTTGAGGGATCTAAGGCATAAAGATCGTCTAAAATATCCCTAACAAGATCTACATGCTTAATTGCATTCCTCATATAATCATCGTAGGTAACCGGGTTAGCGGGTTCTTATAGAGCACTACTGACTTGGTTGTTGGAGCACTAGTGGACGGTGCAGAGTCGGTAGCTGAGTTATCAACAACTTCTTGTCGGGTGAGAAGAAGTGTCTCCTTTAACTCGGCCAAAACCATATTTTTGTCAATGAGCATGATGTTTAAGTCAGAGATTTCCTCACATTTTTGGTTCAATTGTTCAACATAAGATTGTTGATGTGCCACATTAAAAGCGAAGCATTCTTCTAGTGAACCATAAAGTTGGGACAGTCCCTGTCTTGCACGATCCATCTCCCCTAGAATAGACGAAAGTCTAATTTCTAAGTCCTGGTTTTTTGACTCTGCGGCCTCTAGTTCCAATTTTAATGTTTCATTTGATGACACATCTCTCTTCAATCTCATAATCTCTTCCTCTAATGCCTTAACTATTGCAATCATCTTGTCACTCGTATCAACAGCGTTTTCACAACCATTTGATATCAAAAGATCCTCATTTTGAGTTTGTTGTTTTAATTCTAAAGATATACAATGTTGTTCTAGTTGATTAAAGCGTTTTGAAAGTAAATTGTAAGAATCTTGTAGCTTTAAAAACTCAGCGTTAGATTCGTGATAAGAATGATTATCTACCTCATTTACAGTATCAGCAACATTTACAGAGAGATCACAAACATCATCACATATATGCACAGCATCACAGTTAATCATAGCGGATGTAAGCTCATTCGAATAATTAACATTTACAGTAGTAAGCACATCACACGAAATTACTTCGGACAAGAATCGGTCATTTTCGGATAAAATCTTTTCCTTTTCAATTAGTTGTAGTTCGTAAGCGGTGTCCATTTCATAAAACACTTTTTGAACTTCTCCAATTTCAAATTCAAGATTTTCCTTAAGATATGCAAAACTTCCTTTTAGACTTTCGACAAATGGATTGATCTCATTTTTTAAACACCTCGTTCATGTGTTCGAAAGCCCATTCTCCGGCGTTTAGGCCATTTGAAGTCGTACATTCCAAAATGACCTTGTCAAAATTAGTAAAGTATGGATTAATCTCTTGCAAGTTTAACCATACAGTGCTAACAGGTGGAAGATCATTTGGAATTTCCTTAGGACCTTCCATGTTGACAAGTGTAGGAAATGTACTAGGGTTTTCTTCATTCAACATGTAGGTTGGTGCTGTAATGAGATCTTTGTCCATATGGAAGCGAATTCTAAAATCCGTTTTAGCAAGCTCCTGATTCATTTTAAAATAATCACACTCGGGATATTTTGCAGAATTGTATGACCGATCCTCATCAACTAGATCCTTACTTGTGCGATCATCGAAAATAACAATCGGTTCTAAGACCAAACCTAATTGGGTTGCATTATAAAGTCTTGGACTATGGCTTAAAGCTTGTTTTGCATACCGTGGGTTAGGGGAAAGGCCATTTTGACGTGATAAGTTAAATTCTCTAAACGAAGCATCAAATAAGTGCACTAGTTGAGAAGCAGTGTATTGTCTTAAAAGCAAGTAATCTAGGCTTCTAATCTTATTAGCAGCATTAATCTCCATTTCATTCTTCTTAGACTCGAGTAATTCAAAATCCGTTTGAAGTTTTTGAAAATTAGTGACCACTAACTCCTTTTCTTTAAGTTCACTAGAAAGATTTGCTCTTAAGTTTTCAATTTCTTGCAAGTGACCCATTTGTTTGTTTCGAAAATGATCATATTCAGGATTAGTGAGAACACTAGACGAAGGCACTAATTCCAAAGTGTGAACTTTCTCGTTGCTTAAGGCAAGCTCTTCAGACAAATTCTTATTCTTAGCTAGGGTTTCTAAGAGTGCAGCATTCATTTGGCTAAGTAATGTAGCAGGAACCATGACCAAATCTTGTTGAGCAGGAGTATGCGTATGCGAAATGGCTCCCGGTTGTGATTCACTCAAAGTCTGGGGACTAACATTGATATTACTATCATTGAATGTCTCCTCATTTGAAAGACTCACCATCGAAGATTCATTCGAATCAGCACGCTCTTGCACAACTTAATGTGGTTGAATACTAGCATCAGTGGTATTATCAGTGGTATTAATAAGTACCTCAGATCTCTTTTCTAGCCCTAAGCTGGAGATAGTTGCCATAAGAGCAGCCTTTGCAGATTGAAATTCATCACAGTCTGAGTCATACGCATCAAGATCATATGCTTGGTATGCTGCATTCTGTGTGGTGACAACGTCTTGTTCAGCAATCCCTGGATCAGCAAGAAATGCAAGCTCCTCTTCATCAAGTTCCCTTCCTTGTGCCTGAGCATTCACCAGATAGATCTTCTCTGCAAACCATTGACCATCCCTTCTCCTCTTGGGTTTCTTGCAATCCCTGGACATGTGTCCTTCTTCCTTGCAGTTGTAGCATGTAATCATTCTCAACTTGCCTGTGGAATTAGACCGTGGAGGATTGTTGACCATTGGAGCAGGATTGACCGTGCGAGCATTAGTAGTTGATGTAGTAGGTCTCCCCTGATATGGTTGAATAGGTTGAACCATCACCCTACCATTCTCAATAGTAGCTTGTTGGCGAGAATTGGATGAATTCCTCAGCTTATTGTTGGTAGGAGCTTGTCCTCTAAATCCTCGTTTGCTTAAAGTCCTTGTGAGATAAGCAGACATAGTGGTTAACACTTCAACTGGGTCAGTTCCTTGTTTGAACACAGGAATGGGGACTTCTTCATCATCATCACAATACATTGCTTGGTCTTGTTGAGCTGCATAATCACTAGAAGGAATACTCATGTGGTCAGGGTAGCTTGTTGGATATGATGTATTCTCTTGATAAGAAGAATATGAAGACTGAGCATAAGGTGCAATGCTTGCTGGGTGATGTTGTGAAGCATAGTGTGGTGACGGTGCATTGAACCGATATTGTTGCTGATGTGTGGTGGGTGGTTGCGGTAGAATCGAGTATTGGGGGAAGGTTGGTGTCATGTAAGGTGATGGATGATAGGCTTGATGTCCCAAGATATAAGGAGTGTTATTGTGTGACAAGCTTGGTTGATTCGCCATCAAAGCTAAGGAATCAGGGTACATACCTCGAGGAGAACGGTGCATGATCACATGTTTCTCATGCTGCTGAAGAAAAGCATATAGTAGATCTAAATTGCACTTATGCAAATCCCTGGTTAACTTAACATCGGTAATATACTCACCCCATTCAGCTTGAGGTAAAGTATTCAAAAATTTGGTGTTAACCTGGAATGGAGCAATCACGAGATTGTATACATTTAGATCATTCATGAGAGTAGTGAATCTGAAGTAATAGTCATGAAGCGTTTCCCCTGGGTTGTACGTGAATCTATCAAACAGATCATACAACTGACATTCCCTTTCCTGTTTGGTAAGAGACGTACCTTGTAGCAACACCTTAAGACGTTCCCATAAATCCTTTGCCACCGTATACTGACTTACCATCCGATAGATGTCATGTGGAAGAGCTTGGAGAATGGTTTGAAGAGCCTTTTCGTCTGCATCTGCAACAAGTTGTTGAGCTGGTGTGAGTTCTTCAAATTCTCTTGGTCGAGTCACATTGTTAACCACGATGGTACCATAGTCAAGTGGACCATTTAAAATTGACTTGACCATAAGCCTCCCATATACCGGTTTTCCCTTAAGGTAAGACATCATCCAGCCTTGCCATGCTTCAAAAACTTCTTTGATGAGCATTGGCGGGCGATTATCCGTTCCCGTAATGACGGAAATATCCGTAAGTGATGTCATCTGAGGCATTACTGAATTCGGATTCATTTTGTTCACTTCAAAGAGACAAAGATTATCGGTTGATCGAGCAGTGAAGTAAAGCTTGTGAATTGTGTTGAGTTTTTGTTGTAAGAAACCAAGATTAAATCCTCTAAGAAATCGTCAAAAAAACAAGTAAAATAACCCTTGATTCAGAACTTTTGTTGATTCGGAAGTGTTGATTCGGAAGATTTTGGCTTGGAATACCTTGATTCGGAACTTTTGGTTCGGAAGATTTGATCCGGAACTTTCCCTTGATCTGGAACTTTTCCCTTGATCCGGAAATTTCCTTGATCCGGAACTTTCCCTTGATCCGGAACTTTTTTCTTGATCTGGAACTTTCCTTGATCCAGAACTTTTGGTTCGGAACTTCCTTGATCCGGAACTTTCCTTGATCCGGAACTTTTGGTTCGGAACTTCCTTGATCCGGAACTTTTGGTTCGGAACTTTTGGTTCGGAACTTTCTGATTCGGAACTTTGGTTGATCCGGAACTTTTTGATCCGGAACTTTTTGATCCGGAACTTTTTGGTTCGGAACTTTGCTGGGTAATCAGAAACTTTGTTCGTGATGAACAGTCGATCAAAAAAGTGAAATAAACCCAGATTTTTACCAAATAACCCAAAAAGTTTTGTGATTTCTACAATAATAAGTGAAAACTAATACTTATCTACTAATCCCAATCACAAAAACACCAAAAAACTCCAAGAATCAAGATGGATTTTCTAAAAGAACACTAATACAATCAAAAACTAATAAACCACACAAATCATTACCTTAAATCACCCCATAGCTCTTGATACCAAATGTAGAATCTTGATAACCTATGAATCTATGAAGTGGGTTGATGTTTTCTAGAGAGAGAAACTAGAGAGAGAAAGTGAGAGAAAACTATGTGTCTTTCTTATTAAATGAAAACATGAAATGAACAACAACCAACCCCTTTCCAAGGAGGAAAGGGGTATTTATACTTCCAAGCCACTAATGGACTTGGGCCGGCCCATGACAAGCCCATGGGCCGGTTTCTTACTTAACTTAATAAGTAACACTAACTACGAGCTATTACAACATATATAATATTGTGGAGTGACCGATACTTCTAATATACGTAAAAACGTATTTCTAACAATCGTCAACAAAAGGATACAACTTTATCTACTGGTTGCTGCAGATTTACATCCTCAGAATATCACATCAACAACCGCTCCTACAACATCCACAACTACTGTCATTGCTCTAGAGAACACAAATCAAGCAGATTATGCATTAAATGACAAAGACGAATTTATCAACCCATTCGGTACACCGGTATACGAAACTAGAGAGTCTTCTAATCGCCATGTTGATCCGTCAAATATGCATACGTTCTACCAACGACATCCTTCAACACATCATTGGACCCGAGATCATCCTTTGGTTCAAGTTATTAGAAACACTTCACAGCCTATTCGTACAAGACGACAGCTTGAAACCGATGGCGATGTTTGTATGTTCGCACTCGCCGTGAGTACAGCTGAACCGAGAAACATCAAAGAAGACATGGCTGATCATGCTTGGATTGAATCGATGCAAGATGAACTTCTTCAATTTGAAAGACTTAAAGTATGGGAACTTTTTGACAGACCATATGATGTAATTCCATTAAATCATCGATGGGTCTAGAAAAACAAGATGGATGAAGAAAACACAATCATCAAGAACAAAGGCAGGCTAGTGGCTAAAGGGTATGGCCAGAAAGAGGATATTGATTTTGAAGAATCATTTGCATAAGTAGCTCGTATGGAAGCGGTTGGGATTTTCCTTGCTTATGCTGCACATAAGGGATTCATCGTTTATCAAATGTATCGTCTCCACAAAGAACTTTATGGACTCAAGCAAGCTCCAAGGGCGTGGTACGACGAGCTCTCAAAATTTCTGGTATCCAAAGGTTTCTCAAAAGGTTCCATTGATTTAACTTTGTTCACTTATAAATATGGAGATGACATTTTGCTTGTGCAGGTTTATGTTGATGACATTATTTTCGGGTCTACAATCCCAAAACTTTCTAAATGGTTTGAAAAAGTAATGCACAGCAAATTTGAAATGTCAATGACGGGCGAACTAAAATTCTTTCTAGCAATTCAAGTTCACCAATCCCCAAGTGGTATCTTTATTAACCAAGCTAAGTATTGTCAAGAGATAATCAAAAAGCATGATATGACCTCATGTGACCTCGTTGGGACACCATTATCAACCACATCCCTAGATGCTGATTTTGAGGGAGATGCCATAGATCAAACGAGATATCGTTCCATGATCGGCTCCCTCATGTACTGATAAGTGTGAAAACACTCATCAATAATGATCCAAATACCATTCAAAACACAGTCAAATACATTATATTAAACCGTAAAATATCAGAATTACGCGTGTATTTTGTGTTTGTGTATTTTCAGGTAATATAGGTACATTTGAGACAAACACGAGCTTTCAAGGACTTATTTGATCAAAAGACGAAGAAAAAGACGAAAGATGCTCCCAGGACCTTATTTGCCAAATTTCCAAAGATGGAGGACTAAGCTTGCAACTTTCTATAATTCAAAGGATGAAAAAGAATTTATTAAAAAGGGTTTTATAACCATTTGAAAAGAAATTAAAATTGGAAGGACCAAAAGAGAATTAAATGAAAAGTTAATTAAACTTTTCATATATATCTTGGTTCATTGACCAAGACCGGTCAACACTCACAAAACACACGCTGCGTCTTCTTCTCCAAGAGAAGAGAGAGAAAGAGGCGGTTTCTATCTTTTCAACCTTCAAAACCTGCAAGTACGATTCAAGCACGATCCATGAAGTTTCAGGCCAAGTTTCCAACTAGAAAAAGACTCCTTATTCTCTCCTCTACATGAAGATACCAGTTAATTAGATCAAGGAATGAAGACGAAGAAACCCCCAATTATGGATTGAAGATGAAGAACGAGTAAACCTCGTATTTTACACGTGTCAATCAATCATTGGTGGAGCCACGTCATCCCACCTCCTCTCGAGCCTATAAATAGAAGACGAGAGCCTCATTTGGAAGCGGTTAGCCTAGGAGTAGCTTTCTCACATAGATAGTTAGTTAGGTTTAGATAGTTAGTATTTCTCTTAAAAGCTTTATGATTTTCTGTTAATCTTTCAGTTAGAAGTTTGTTAGAATCTGTTAAGTAGTTGAGATTTGTAACCGAATATCATTTACTCCATTAATGAATCTTTGAGCTTTCTTAACTCTTCAATTTCTCTATTGTTTTACTGCTTAATTGTAGGAACCTAAAAATGATGATATGATTTTAAGTTTCGTAACTGTTTGATGTGATTGTTATGAATTCGAGCATCAGTTTTACTTTCCGCCATTGATAGAGTTCATAAGATCAGTTAAGTGCTTGGTTACATCCATTAATGAATTCGTTTTTAGTCAGTTAGCATTCAGTTCTTGGTACACCTAATTCATTTACTGAAACTCAGTTTAAGCTCATTTCGAGCAGTTTGATTGCAATTCCAGTATTCAAGCTCCTAGGTCTTAATGAGCTTATGAGTAATCCTTCTTTAAAAGTTCAGAAAGCTTGTTTAAGCTTGTTTAGTCTATAAAGTCAATAAAGTACTTCAAGTAGCTTTAAGATTCATGTTATAAGCTCGCCATTACGTTTTCTGTTACAGGTTTGTTATGATAGAATTCAGTTTCTTCTTCTATTAATTCTACCATATTGAAGTGAGATTTGTAGAATAGATTGTGTTCGAGTTTCAGTTCATTATGCAGGTAGATTGTGTAGTTTAGATCAGCAGATGATGTCTAGTGTTTCTTCGCTCGTTTTCGGTTTCATTTTGCAGGTTTACACGTTTTGGAGTTGCTGTTAGCAGATCAGTTGAAATCAGATTGTTATTCAAAAGAACAAATCAGTAGAGTAATTGTGTTTGGTTTTAAGCGAGCTCAGCGCTCCGCTTCTCCTCAACGGAGGCCTTGATACATCGGTTAAGTATCATTTTTATTTTCTGCGAGACCCTTAGTCTAATCTGATAGCTTTCTGTTTTAGAGTAGTTTTGTTTGCAAGTTGCTCTTCGTTATCTGATTGTATAAGATTGATTATTGGTTTCGAGCTACATTTTAATTCATACATGTAGCTATCTTTGATATCCTGATTTTTCTGCATTTTCTATAAACTTGTGTTTGGTTAAGCGTTTTAGAGTCCTTGATTTGATGATTCAGTCTGTTTTGGAAGTGAGTTACAGTTTAGTTAGATAAGAAGGGGTTAATTCAGGTTTTACTTGATGCAGTGTATTTCATTTAATTTTGCCTAGGACTTAGCTGCTAGAAATGGCTAGTGAGTATTGAATCTCAATCTGTTTATTATTCTTTCCGTTAGTTTGGAAGCTGTATGCATGTTTCCCCTTGTTTCATATATGTTAATTGTTGAAATTGGGTTTGAGTTTTAAATTTGACTAATTGGATTGCAATTAGGCCCATATTATCTTTTGATAGAATTACCTTTTGTAGACATGAACTTTTTAGCAACAGTGAATCCAAGAATAAGACTGGCAACTTTAAGTTTGACTGGTAACTTCAGATGGAATTACGTTTTGAGTTTAGTTAAATGGACGTTTTAAATGATCCTCTTGTTGGGTTAGCTTTCTTTAAAATTCAGTTTGTCATTTCTCATTGTGTATAATTTGAAGTGCATTTGTTTATGACTTTGGCATGGCTTAGATAATAACAAATCTTTCTATTAAAAAAATGATAAAAAAAGATACAGATAACCATTGACTTACTGTTTTTTTAAAATTTCATAATTGGTCCCATTTGGTTTAAATTTCGGACTGTGTAGATAGTAGAGTTAATTTGGCACTTTTAGTATTTTACAAGTTGTAGTTAACTAAAATTGCATGTTCACTTTTATGAAATTAGATTTAGATTTAACTTTTGAATTTTGTATTTTAAATTTGTAGTTTAAATTTGTATCTTACAATTTGTGCATTTATTTGTATTAATTGCAATATGTTTTAGAGTAGTACGTATAAGTAGTATAGTATAATATTTTGCAATTTTTACATGCTTTGTGCCAATTAGAAATAGATACCAAGTAAACTTTTTACAACCAAAAACAATCAAGTCAAGCTTTAAACGTTATATCAATTTGAATCGAGCTGAGAAGACAACTAAACTAAAAACGAAATATTATGTACTTAACAGCAAGCCGACCAGATATATCACATGCTACGTGTTTTTGTGTACGATATCAAGCACGACCCACTGAAAAGCACCTCAAAGAGGTTAAACGGATTTTTCGGTACCTTAAGAATACCATTCACATGGGACTCTAGTATCCAAGGGAAACCGTTTTCTTTCTAACGACCTATTCAGATTCTAATCATGCAGGGTGTCTTGATACACGAAAAAGTACTTCTGGTGGTGCACAATTTCTAGGTAAAGATAAGCTTGTGGGATGGTCTTCCAAAAATCAGGATTGCACGTCACTGTCATCAGCCGAAGCGGAGTATGTGTCTCTATCTACGTGTTGTGCTGAAGTTCTTTGGATGAGAACACAACTCACGGATTATGGCTTCCACTTTGATAAAGTAACTATGTACTCTGACTCAAAGTCCGCCATAGCCATCTCCTGTAATCTGGTACAGCATTCCCGCACGAAGCACATTGATGTCAGATATCACTTCATTAAGGAACAAGTTGAAAGGGGTATTGTTGAACTATACTTTGTTGAAACTGATTACCAATTAGCTGACTTGTTTACAAAAGCTCTTTCAAAAGAGAGGTTTGCGTATCTAGTTAGGCAAATTGGTATGAGATGTTTAACTCCAGCAGAACGGGAGATTCTAGCAAAGAAGCCTGCTTGATTCATCTATCAAACATCTACATGTAAATCGTAATGAAAAACCAAAATTAAAAATTAAAAATCTTTGAAAATCCAAAAATATTCTTCTCGACATGTCTTTCAGTATCGATAATATGGACGTACCTAGAAATGTCGCTCAATAACGACACGGGTGTGTACATAAAGCTCGAATGAAAGTTGTAAATATTTTTCAAAACATGTCATTTCTACTTTTAATAAAGGAAACTGTCTATTTTGAACAATTTTTCCTATAACGGGTAGAGCAATCTATCTTGGGTTGAGCTTGTCACCAAACATTCAACGTTTTGAGCTCAACACAATGGCTTGTAATCACTTTCAGATTGCAACCCGGATCGATATTCACGTGGGAGTGTACGATTTAGTGCCCTTACCCTCAGCAAAAGAAGAGAAATCTTCTTACACTTGAGTGGATTTGTCAAGACATTCAAAGTCTATGAAGTCAAGTTTATGCTTTAGAAAAACTTTTTCTCCAAAAAGAAATAGAGTTTTTCAAAAAACGTTGAACACAATTTTTTTTTCAAGAATTTTTCAATGATTATTCAAAATCTTTCAAAAATTGTGTGTTCAACAACTCCTATCCTCAAAAGTTAACATGGATCATATCCTCGTACTAACAATTCAATTGGATCAATTTTTGAGGGGGAGCATTCCAAATTCATGCTAAGTTTGACACATTTTTCTCTTGAAAGTTTTTCAAGACTATTTTTCAAAATATATTTTAATCAAATTTGGTATCTCTAATATCAAATGATTTTATATATTAGAGATGGGGGAGAAAATGTGATTAAAATGTGATCTAAAGACTCAAGCACTCATGGTTACGATCAAATACCCACCACATCTTTAATTCACGACGTTATTGGTGTCAAAAGGGTGGTTAGGTTTAAGTCCTATGATCCAACCAGAACCGGAGGGATCTTCCCAAGGACAATCCAATAGATTATTAGAAGTCCTTAGGAAAGATGGATTAGAATGTGAATGTGGCTGAATGCGGACTAAGTACTGATGCTAGCACTAGAACAATCACAACAAGGTGCTAGTAATGAGGCCTTGGTAAGCATTGAAGGGGTTGAAGAATGAAAAAGAAATGTAAGGATAAAGGGTGTAAAGAAATAAGCCCTCCATACAACTTAGGCAGAAACCGGGTCAACACATCATGAAGACAACGCATCATGGACCCAGTGATGTACTGCACAACCCCTCCCCAACTGACTCGGGTTTTTCTCAAAAAACGTTTGTTTTATTGTCACGGAGATCAACTCGACTTCTATTGACTCTCTCACTCCGAGATAGTTGATATTGAATAGGTGGCATTTGCTCCATCCTCCAACCACTAAGAGTGCACAAATCGAGTCAAGAGCCAAGAGATAAATCAAATCTTATTAGGACACACGGTTGAAGATCAAGATAGTTCTACGCTATATCCTTGCGATATTGCTAGATCACTCAGAGTGATACTACCTAGTAGTCACAACGATGAGTGGAAATCCTTCTAGTGTTAACATCAAACAGCACTGCGGTAGGTCATGTGTAAGATTCTTTATGAATTGAACATATGTAAAACTAAAAAGCAACAATGGTTTGTTTCTTTATCGATTCAAACTCGTTTCAGGTTTCTACGCAATATCTTTGTGGTCTTTCCAGAACATTCAGAGTGATATTCATTAATATTCACAGTGACGAATGGAAATACTTCTAGCGTCAACATCAAACAGCGCTACGGTAGGTAACTTGCGAGATTCTTATGAATCAAGCTTGTGTCAACTAGAAAGAAACAATGGTGAAATTCTTAATGGATCAAACTTGTTCCAGGAATTTGAATTGACGAGTTTAATCAAGCGGATATTTATCCAATTGATTCACTCTTTATGTTCGCAGTCTTTCTTTGAGACGGTCGAGTAAAGAGAACGGCTAGTACTGCCGTGAAACCCTGTCAAGGAGGTTCTTAATTGAATCTACCTAATCACATGTACGATATTTAATATCGTGTAACGGTCTTCACCGACCGGAGGTAAAACGCTACCGATATAAGACGAATGTCAAAGCCATTCAGTCCGTGTCTAAGTTTTGTCTCGAAAAGGTGGCGTTACGGTGTACTCAGCAAAGTCAAAGATTCACAACCACATACTCATGCCCAAAGACATTCAACAATAAAGAAAGCTAAAGACTTCTAATAAGTGTGTAAACACTTATCCTTTTGCCACTAAAATCAAGGAAAAACAAGACCGAATCATGTGTTTTATATCATAAAAGTCGGAATTACGCGTGGTTTTGTGTTTTTGAGTTAAATTGGTGCAAATGATCAAAAGAAGAGAAAACACGGGATTTCACGGTCAAATGTCGAAGAAAAGTCAAGAAAGAGACGAAGACGAAGTCAAAAGACCAAAAGTGTGCCCAAGATCACATAAACCGACACGGTTTTGAAGAAATGATCAAGAAAGCCAAATTCGAGCTCGATTTTTAGTGGATTAAATCTTTTTGAAGTAATTGGGCCAAATGGTCCCACATTTGGGTTAACGGGCTCAAAGGCCCATTTATGAGATAAAGAGTTTTTATTAAAAGCCCATTTACAAAAATAAGACGGATTGAGTATGTTTTGGGCTAAAGCCCATGACATTTATTAATGGGACGGGTAAAATTCGTATTTCGGGCCCAAGCCCAATTCTCCTCTTTGGCACAAGTTTGGACGGTTTCAAGAGTGGGTTAAAAGCCCATGAGAACTAAATCCAGTGAAAAGAAAAAAAAGAGAGAGTATTTATCCCTCTTTTGGTCAGTCGTTAAAAACAAGAAACAAAAGAAAGAAAGAAAAATGAAACGAGAGAAAAGGAATAGAGAGATAAGCTGATGAACCCTAGATCCATTTTGGGGCTTTCTTATCTGCCCTCGATTAGACATCACGCGCTGAAATAAAAGGCCAAGAAACTCGGAAGGAAGAAGGTGTTGTTATCAATCATACGTGGCCTCCCCATTTGTCCAGCTAGCATGTGATTGGTGGATACACCTCACCACCAATCATCCACCAATGATTGCTTGCCACATAATCATCAAACAAATCAAACAAACACAAAACCCTACCAGCCTGGCGATCCGTGTACACAAGAGTAATTCACAGCCGTTTGATCAAGGAATGAAGAAAGAGAAGAAAAAAATGTCTAATGAACGGTCTTGATTTACAACCGTGCTCTCCAAACATCACCCCTACACCTAGGGTTTGTTTATATAAACCCCTTGGTTTATTGTAAGAAAGTAGTCCATTTTTTTTAAGCTTTTCTTTATTTATTTTCAGTTTTTTTTTAATTAATTTTAGGAGTAGTGTAACTTAGATTTAAATTTCTGAAAATTAGTTTAGGGATTATTGTATTTTGAATTTTCAGAATATTGTAATGATTTTTAATTATCAATGAAAGCTTATTTTTATTTAGTTTCGTCCAATTTCATTTCTCCTTCAATTTAAACTTTAATTTTTAAATCTTGTTTGAGGTTACTATTCGTGTGATTATCATAAATAAAAAAAATAAATATATATATATATATATATATATATATATATATATATATATATATATATATATATATATATATATATATATATATATATATACTGTTCGAAGGCTACTGTTTGGTTCGAGAGGGTGGGATCGAGATGATGATGCTGTTGTTGAAGAAGTTGATGATTACGGTGTTCGTTTTCGATTGATAAGATGACTCAGCGCCTCAATCTTCGTCGCAAAGGCATTCGTCAAAAGGTTCCATCTATTTTATTTTATTTAGATTATTCTGATTTTAGTAGATTATATGATTAGCCTGTTTTGGATTATGTTATTTTTTTATGAATTAGTTTTAATTTGAGTTTGCTTAATATTTGTTGGTATTAATCTGAAAAATCGAGTACTGGTAATTGTGTTTTATTTTATTCTGATTAAGTGTTGATCTGCTCTAGTTTTGTCATTTTAATTTCTTAGTTTGCCTAGTTGATTTTTTTTTGTTACTGCTTTTTCTGTTTAATCTTTAGTTTTGAATTTGCTTATGTTAGTTTGTAGATTCGGTGTGTTTTTAAATGTTTACTGCTTATTTGGTTGCTATAGTTTTCGAGTTAGTAGGATCTGCTTATGATTTTTGCTTATACTAGTATTTACGTTTTAATTATTGTTTGCTTATTAGTTTTGTTTCTGTGTCAGTTTGTTTTTTCGTTTAATCGTTTGTTTAAGTTTGATCGTTTTAGTCATTAATCCGTAGTGATTGCTTATTTAGTTCGTTTGTTTAATCTGTTTCTGCATTTGCTTATTTGGTCTTTGTTTATCGTATTATTGCTTATCTGCTTATTTAGACTGCTTATTCTGTTATTCAGCTTTCTTGTTGCGTTTGCTTATCGGTCTCGTAGGGTATTTGGATCTGCTATTTGGTTTTGATTGTTTAGCTTTTTCATTCTTGTTGATATACTGCTGTAAATGACAGACATGCTTAGTCTGTTTGTCCAAAATTCAAAAAAAAATAATAATAATTAAATAGCTAAAAATCAAGGTCTGCTGGGGTTTGAACCCAGGACCTCTCGTACCACAGACCAACGCCCCAACCAACTCTGCTAGTGCTCTTTTTGTGTTATCATACACATTGTTTAATTAATATAGGGAATTAACTTCTGGCAACTTGTAATTAACTAGTGTAAATTAGTTTTAAGTTTATTAAAAAGTTTTTAAATAGTATTCAGTTTTTATTCAGTTTTTATTAAAAGATAAAAAATAAAAAAATAAAAAAATAAAAAAATATTTTGAGTTTATTTTAAATAGTTTTAAAGTTTGTTTTCATTTTAATTTAAAATTTATTTTCATTGGTTTCATTTATTTTAAAATTGTTTTTATTATAAAGTTTTTAGTTTAAAGTAATTAGTTTTCAAATTTAGATTTAAAATTTTCTTTTTAAAAATCGTCTTTTTACAATAGTTTAAGTTTCATTTAAAAATAGATTTCATTTAAAAGTTTTTATATAAATTAGTTTAAAATAGTTTTTAAATTGATTTTTTTTAATTAAATAGATTTAAGTTAGTTTAAAAAATTCCAAAGTTATCTTTACCAAAAACAAATCAAGTCTATCGTCTAAATGGAATTCAATTCAAGTGAGTCGAGGAACGATAATAGAAATATAAAAAGGGTATACAAAATCTCTTTATCAAATTGGCGCCGCTGCCGCTTCGCTCGTACGATTGACGATTGTTCGTGACGACGTTTGGATTTTGGGATCCGTTCTTCTTGAACGTTAATTTTCTTGCACAAAAAAAATCAAAAATACAAAAAAAATCAAAAACATAAAATTACAAAGAAATTAAAAAATCACAAAAGCAATTTCTTTCCTAAGAATTGCACCAAAAAAAATTAAATAAAAAATCAAAAGTAATACTTTTTCCTAAAGGTATTACACCAAAAATATTACGTATTAGTGTTAATTTTTATTTCGATTTCTTTCGATTTTTCTTGTGAATATATATATTTTTCTAAAAAAATACAAAAAGATTCTTCTTTATCCTCTATTGTGTTTAATTCTTTTTCTCAACCCCTCTTATTTATAATTCTTCATGGATTTGTCTTGCGTTCGGTGTGGGAGACAATGGCTTGGTTTTCCAATATGTCCATGGTGTACTTGTGCGAAGTGTGGTTCCGATATCAACAATACACAATTTGGATTTTGTCCATTGTGCAATTCTAGAAATTCGTACTTCTCCTCTTACACAAATTTCTCCCCTCCTCCCGTCTATGACAATCCCTATCCTCAACATGCACCGGGTTTTTCTCAATACCCGTGTTGCAACTATTGTGGGGGCCCTCAGGATACTTCTTATTGTCAACCGATGAATTATGAGCCACATCCGTGCTATAATTCCGGTTTTCAAAATTTTGAACCCCCACAAAACTCCGTCGTTCATCAACCTTCTTTTAAGGAACAAAGCATTAGTTTGGATGAAATTCTAGAAAGCTTAAAACAACTCAAAATTAGCTTGCATGACGAAAGACAACAAGAGCAAGTATCTACTCTTAGTGTTTCTACTCCTCCTCTTGTGCGTTCTTACTATTATGATGACGATGAAACTACTATTTCTTGGAGTGATCTTTGTGCTCAATGTCCTAGTGCAATTGTAATTCCTTCTCTCAATATCCCAAATGCATCTAAGGATTTTGATACATCGAGTGAGATTAGTGATTTTGGGCTCGACAAATTCTTTGATGAAGTTTATGATGTGCCGACTTTTGCTGAGCTTACGAACACGGTCGTTCCGCTAGTCCATGATCACATACTCACTAATCCAAAAGAGATAATTGATTCTTCCAATAAGAGTTCTATATGTGGTGAGTATGATGATTTCGTCTTCGAGCCCGAGATTAAGGAGATTATCGACCGAGAGCTAGCTCTTTTACCTCCACTTCCACCTACAAGTGAGGTCGATTTTTCCAATATCGAGGCCGAACTTGATGAGTTGGAACGTCTTATTTATAATAATAATGACGAACCAACTCACATGACCACGCATCCAATTCTCGAGGAGTTACCTAATAAACACTCCTCTAATGAGAATTACGTTTACCACATTCGTGAGGATTTAACTTATCAACAAATCCCACAAATGAATGATGGTTTCGTACTTGATCGTGATCTCTTCGAGAGAATTTCTAAAATCCTCAATGAGGGGAACGACAAACCTTCGTTTGACGAGCATATCTATGATGAAGAAATCGAAGAGATTCACGTTCATGAGGATGAATGATTTGACCCGGGAGGTGACATTGACCATTCTATGATTGATACCTTTACGGCTTTGCCGGATAGTGACCATCCATTGTCTTTCGGGGATGACAAATTGTCTCCTTTACCCATCCCACCTCCCGTGGATCAAGACTTCACTTACTTTTCTTATGTCGAGAGGACTTTTCTACCTTTCATGACTTATCCTCCTGCCTCTCATTTATTATGTTCTTCCGGGACCGAGGATAAGATTTTTGATCCCGGTATTACATTCGAGGCTTCCTCATGGACCATTTAATTCGGGGTCGAGTCAGGCTCGTGACTCGGTTAACAAAAACAAGCGCTTCTCGGGAGGCAACCCGATGATTTATCTTTTATCTATTTTTACTAATAAGTGTAGGGGGAGCCGTGTAGGTTGTTTTGTGTGTTGTGATTGTGCAGGGACATGTGCTTTGATGATCCACTTTTGGTGCTTTTGACGAGACCCGTGTTTCCCGTGTTTCCCGTGTACCCGGTTCTATCAAAACTATTGTGATTCATACTTGTATATAAATAAACTAATAAATGTAATCACTTTAGTTGTCCTTTCCTTAGCTCGATTTTAAACAACGTACTCAATGTCCTAAGTGTAGGGGAGTTTATTCTCCCACATGCTTAAACATTGAGGACAATGTTTATATTAAGTGTAGGGGGGACTTGTATCGATTTTTAGTGGGCTTTTCCATGAATTTGACCCCATTTAACCGGAAAATTTTAAAAATTTTCAACGTTTTTCAAATTTTTGATCTATTTTGGCCTAGTAGTATTTTTATTTATTTTCTTTCCTTTTATTATCGCATTGTAATAATTTCCATTTCAAGAATAAAGTAAAAAAAATAAAAAAAATAAAAAAAATAATAATAAATAAATAAATAAAATGGTTCTAACAGATTTAGTTGTCTTTGATATATTAGGCCCGTCGTGAATATTTTGACTCAACCCGAGTTTACTTATCCAAGTTTACTCTAGCTAGTATCCTTAACCATATGGACCTTAATTGGTTTATTAGGCTAAGCATCCACGAGTCTCATTCCTTGAGATTTTAAATTGTGGAGAACGAGAGATGATAGAGTTAATTATAAGTTCGGTATTCTTTCATTAACTTATGTGAGTTAATTATGAGCTTTTTCTCCCATCACTTGTTAATAAATATATTTGTAATAAATAAGGTTGTACGATTTAAAAGGTTACTTAGCTTCTAGCACAAGATCGTTTAAAAGTTGCTCGGTATTAATTAGAGTTCATAGCCAAGGCATAACTTATTGAAGCGGGACGCGAAGATTGGCTTATCCAAAAAGGCCCTAACAAGGCATGAGGATACCCGAGTCCAAAAAGGCCCTCACAAGGCATGAGGATTCACTTTTTGCTAAAGATCCTAAGATGATGTGAAGATCATTAATCCAAATCAATATGAAGGATCAAGACACACGACGAGAAGCAATTACTCCCCTAAAGATCATGGAGAAGTTTATCCAAAAAGACCCTAACAAGGTATGAGGATAAATAGATCCAAGTCCGAAAAGGAGGCGGATCGTTGTATATCAAAATCCTAAATAAAGAAGAGGATAAATGAAGAAGTCGTGGTCAACGTTTGAAGCATCTTTCACTCCTTATGAAGATGTATACCAAAATGAAGAGAAGACCATAATTTCAAGATCGTCTCTCAAGATTTGAAGTTTGAAGTACAAGCCAAATATCGGTCCGAGAGAGGTCTCAAATCATGAAACGAGTTATGCCAAGATATGAACTTTATGAGGTTTTGAGAAGCCGTTTTAAAAGATTTTGTCCTTTAGCTAACTATTGATTAAATCGTCCCACTTTATTTTCGGCCTTAATAAATTATCGAAATAAGTCAAAAATGCATCCTCGTGATCATTGAAGACAAAAATAAAATACAAGAGATACACCGTAGGAATAAGGGGGTCTAAGTGAATAACTAAACCACAAGAGCAAGTGTTAGTTGTGCTAACTTGTAATAACAATGATCTCGTTTTTATGCTTGGTATGGGGAACGTGAAACTTGAGGGTGATTTATATTCATGCACCAAAGCCCTAATCTAAGTCTTAGATTTCTTTACGAGTTTCTCCATCAAATAATTTTCAAGTTAATAAAATTGTTATAACTATTGTTTTATTTTAAGTTTTTATCTTTTCATCGTAATAGTAGTGGTAATAATAATAAAGGCCGAGATGGGTTATTAATGAGAAAAATGTACTTTATGCTTTAAAATAATGCATTGCATGGGGTAATTGCAATGGTCAAGTGTAGGGGATTTAATAAGTGTGTAAACACTTATCCTTTTGCCACTAAAATCAAGGAAAAACAAGACCGAATCATGTGTTTTATATCATAAAAGTCGGAATTACGCGTGGTTTTGTGTTTTTGTGTTAAATAGGTGCAAATGATCAAAAGAAGAGAAAACATGGGATTTCACGGTCAAATGTCGAAGAAAAGTCAAGAAAGAGACGAAGACGAAGTCAAAAGACCAAAAGTGTGCCCAAGATCACATAAACCGACACGGTTTTGAAGAAATGATCAAGAAAGCCAAATTCGAGCTTGATTTTTAGTGGATTAAATCTTTTTGAAGTAATTGGGCCAAATGGTCCCACATTTGGGTTAACGGGCTCAAAGGCCCATTTATGAGATAATGAGTTTTTATTAAAAGCCCATTTACAAAAATAAGACGGATTGAGTATGTTTTGGGCTAAAGCCCATGACATTATTAATGGGACGGGTAAAATTCGTATTTCGGGCCCAAGCCCAATTCTCCTCTTTGGCACAAGTTTGGACGGTTTCAAGAGTGGGTTAAAAGCCCATGAGAACTAAATCCAGTGAAAAGAAAACAAAGAGAGGGTATTTATCCCTCTTTTGGTCAGTCGTTAAAAACAAGAAACAAAAGAAAGAAATAAAAATGAAACGAGAGAAAAGGAATAGAGAGATAAGCTGATGAACCTTAGATCCACTTTGGGGCTTTCTTATCTGCCCTCGATTAGACATCACGCGCTGAAATAAAAGGCCAAGAAACTCGGAAGGAAGAAGGTGCTGTTATCAATCATACGTGGCCTCCCCATTTGTCGCAGCTAGCATGTGATTGGTGGATACACCTCACCACCAATCATCCACCAATGATTGCTTGCCACATAATCATCAAACAAATCAAACAAACACAAAACCCTATCAGCCTGGCGATCCGTGTACACAAGAGTAATTCACAGCCGTTTGATCAAGGAATGAAGAAAGAGAAGGAAAAAAATGTCTAATGAACGGTCTTGATTTACAGCCGTGCTCTCCAAACATCACCCCTACACCTAGGGTTTGTTTATATAAACCCCTTGGTTTATTGTAAGAAAGTAGTCCATTTTTTTAAGCTTTTCTTTATTTATTTTAAGTTTTTTTTAATTAATTTTAGGAGTAGTGTAACTTAGATTTAAATTTCTGAAAATTAGTTTAGGGATTATTGTATTTTGAATTTTCAGAATATTGTAATGATTTTTAATTATCAATGAAAGCTTATTTTTATTTAGTTTCGTCCAATTTCATTTCTCCTTCAATTTAAACTTTAATTTTTAAATCTTGTTTGAGGTTACTGTTCGTGTGATTATCATAAATAAATATATATATATATATATATATATATATATATATATATATATATATATATATATATATATATATATATATATATATATATATATATATATATATATATATATATATATATATATATATATATATATATATATATATATATATATATATATATATATATATATATATACTGTTCGAAGGCTACTGTTTGGTTCGAGAGGGTGGGATCGAGATGATGATGCTGTTGTTGAAGAAGTTGATGATTACGGTGTTCGTTTTCGATTGATAAGATGGCTCAGCGCCTCAATCTTCGTCGCAAAGGCGTTCGTCAAAAGGTTCCATCTATTTTATTTTAATTAGATTATTCTGATTTTAGTAGATTATATGATTAGTCTGTTTAGGATTATGTTATTTTTTTTATGAATTAGTTTTAATTTGAGTTTGCTTAATATTTGTTGGTATTAATCTGAAAAATCGAGTACTGGTAATTGTGTTTTATTTTATTCTGATTAAGTGTTGATCTGCTCTAGTTTTGTCATTTTAATTTCTTAGTTTGCCTAGTTGATTTTTTTTACTGCTTTTTCTGTTTAATCTTTAGTTTTGAATTTGCTTATGTTAGTTTGTAGATTCGGTGTGTTTTTAAATGTTTACTGCTTATTTGGTTGCTATAGTTTTCGAGTTAGTAGGATCTGCTTATGATTTTTGCTTATACTAGTATTTACGTTTTAATTATTGTTTGCTTATTAGTTTTGTTTCTGTGTCAGTTTGTTTTTTCGTTTAATCGTTTGTTTAAGTTTGATCGTTTTAGTCATTAATCCGTAGTGATTGCTTATTTAGTTCGTTTGTTTAATCTGTTTCTGCATTTGCTTATTTGGTCTTTGTTTATCGTATTATTGCTTATCTGTTTATTTAGACTGCTTATTCTGTTATTCAGCTTTCTTGTTGCGTTTGCTTATCGGTCTCGTAGGGTATTTGGATCTGCTATATGGTTTTGATTGTTTAGCTTTTTCATTCTTGTTGATATACTGCTGTAAATGACAGACATGCTTAGTCTGTTTGTCCAAAATTCAAAAAAAAAATTAATAATAATTAAATAGCTAAAAATCAAGGTCTCCTGGGGTTTGAACCCAGGACCTCTCGCACCACAGACCAACGCCCCAACCAACTCTGCTAGTGCTCTTTTTGTGTTATCATACACATTGTTTAATTAATATAGGGAATTAACTTCTGGCAACTTGTAATTAACTAGTGTAAATTAGTTTTAAGTTTATTAAAATTTTTTTAAATAGTATTCAGTTTTAATTCAGTTTTTATTAAAAGATAAAAAATAAAAAAATAAAAAAATAAAAAAATATTTTGAGTTTATTTTAAATAGTTTTAAAGTTTGTTTTCATTTTAATTTAAAATTTATTTTCATTGGTTTTATTTATTTTAAAATTGTTTTTATTATAAAGTTTTTAGTATAAATTAATTAGTTTTCAAATTTAGAATTAAAATTTTCTTTTTAAAAATCGTCTTTTTACAATAGTTTAGGTTTCATTTAAAAATAGATTTCATTTAAAAGTTTTTATATAAATTAGTTTAAAATAGTTTTTAAATTGATTTTTTTAATTAAATAGATTTAAGTTAGTTTAAAAAATTCCAAAGTTATCTTTACCAAAAACAAATCAAGTCTATCGTCTAATTGGAATTCAATTCGAGTGAGTCGAGGAACGATAATAGAAATATAAAAAGGGTATACAAAATCTCTTTATCAACTTCCGCAACTCTGATGATTAAAATCTCCCTTATCAATTTAAGTAAAGGAGTGACCTCTCTTCAAAGGAGATTGTTAGCAAGCTTTCAAGATAGTGCAAAGTATGAGCATGTGGATAAAGACACAAGATCGCAAGACGGCAAAGACAAGTCAAGGATAATTTGAGGATCTCAAGTTTAAAGACAAAGTCGAAAGACAACGACAAAGGCTCAAAGATCACAGCATGAAGGAACAAGACTACTATTACATGTTCAAGACTCATTTATGACGAAATTCATAATCTCCATTGATCTCCAAATATCGAAGAGGAATGACCTCACATTGGGGGAGATTGTTAGCCTCAAAATATTGAGTCAAACAAGAATGTTCGGTCATAGGTTTATATTGTAATATTTATTAGAACGTTGTAATAGTTAGTTAAAATAGTCGTGACATTACAGGCTTGATGGTTAGCTTAAAAGGCATCTTTCAAGGTACTAAAAATTTATTCAAGCCCGGCCCAAAACATATATAGTCCATTAGAGAGCCCGCATGTGGGTGGACTATATAAGCACCCTCCTAGCATGTTAGGAGGGTTGAAGCTTTTATTTTCTTAATCTAATTTCACATAGTTAATCACCCCCTTCTCTCTACTTTATCTCTCTAAAATTCATATCTTTTCCATCTTATTTTTTTAATCTATCACCATAAAAATAAAGGGACAATATATATGTATTTACATAGAGTAAAGATAAAATGAGAAGAATGTTTATAATAAGAAGAATAAGAAGTAATCAATTTATAAAATTATAAAAGGGCATTCGGGTCCATTAAAGTAGCTTCCTATTTTAGAGTTAATATCCTAAAAGTATGGGATTCGTCTTTTACTGTATATTCGAAAATTACGATTAAAAAGAAAACACCATTACATAATTTATTACTCAATTATTAAACCGTTAAAAGAAGTAAATCAAATCTTCTTCGTACGTCCCTTTGAGTGGGTGTTTAGAGGCATTGTTTCTTCAAACAAGTTATATAGGTGGTATTTATACCTACTTTGAATCATCTAATAAGTCATGCATTATTTGTTCAAAGTTAGAAGGCTCGAATGTTAGATGCATTATATGTTCAAACTTGATCATGTGCATCGCTTAAATCCCGTAATTGTTTGCGGTTTAGATGCGTCAATACAACAGGATGTAGCGTATGAGCGTTACACATCAATACATATAGTTCCATATAACCATGTGCATATATAGTATAAGATGCGTTGATATGTCGAGTATATCGTGACACATCAACATATATAGTTCGATATTATAAAATGCATGTATCATATTTAATCTGTCGACATGATGAGATGCATCCTATGAACGTGACGCATCAAGGTGCATTTCATCTTATCCATTGAGAACATGATGAATGTATGTAAAAATGTTTAGATGCATCAATCGATCTTATTGGTGGATTCAAATTCGATACTTCAATCTTCTTAGATGCATTCAAATTTGATGCATCGTGCATCGATCTTGTTAGATGCGGTCTAAACGTAAACTAATTACATACATTGATTACGTTCTTAATTCGAAAAGATGAGCTCGCAGATGCGTTAAATTCATCGAGTTATAAAATAAAATGATTCGCATGTAGTTGTTTTGCACTTGACGTTCTTGTGGGGTCATGCATTCAAATTACTGTCAACTATATATCTAGAGTGAAATGCACATAGCGTGCCTGTGGTTTGTCCAGATTGCAGATATAGTTACCGGTCTTTTGAAAGTGCAAGCGGCCTCCCTGGTCTTTAGTTAAGTGTTCACTTTAGTACTTTGACCCTAACAATTGTTATCCTTTGACCGTTATTATAAGGACAGTTTTGTCTTTTTTTTTTCTTCCCAAAATACCACTAATACATTTTCTATTTGATCTTTATCAACAAATAAACTTATTCCGTCTTAACATAATCATTTCCATTCACAGCTTTAAATCCATCATCAGTATGTATCTCTTAATCAAATGTTGTTAGTTGTAATATCATACTTTTATCTTGGTTTGGCATCATCAATATGTATCTCTTAATGCTAACACAAAACAATGAGGAAACATATTGATGGACTTGAATGATCTTAAAAAGAATCTGTTTAGTAAGGTGTAGAGATGCTGGTGGCGGCGGATGTGGTGGGATGATGCTGGTAATGCTGGTGTTTGCGATGATGATGGTGGTTGCGATGTGGTGGGATGACGGTGGCGATGCTGGTAGTTGCGATGATGATGATGATGATGTGGTGGGATGATGGTGGCGATGCTGGTAGTTGCGATGATGATGATGATGATGATGTGGTGGCGATGCTGGTTTATAAGAATTAGATATAATGTTACTACATATTTGTTAGTAGATGATGGTTGAGCTAGTTGCGATGCTGGTGGGATGATGGCGGTGGATGTGGGGTGATGATGGCGGTGGATGTGGTGATTGTGCAGGTGGTTGTTATGATGTAGTAGTGATGATGTTGGAAGGGTGATAGAAATGGTAATGAACTCATTATCCCTGATTTTGATTGCCAGGCATGAAACCCTTTGTTTCAAGAAAGTTAAATGTGTGATAAAAAAACAAAGAAAAGACAAAACTGTCCTCATAGTAACGGTCAAAGAATAACGATGGTTAGAGTCAAAGTACTAAAATGAACACTTAACTAAAGACCAGGGAGGGTGCCTGCACTTTCAGAAGACCGGTAACTATATCTGCAATCTGGACAAACCACAAGTACGATATGTGCATTTTACTCATATATCTATCAATTTTTTAATTATCATCGATAATAACTTTTCTCACGTAATTATGGTTTGTTCTTTAGGGGCTTCAATGAATTATGTATAGTTTACTCGTCGTTTCTAGGTTTAAAAGATTGTAATAGATGCTCAAACATGTGTGAATGAACACATTTAATTCGAATGAATAAAGACTTAGATGTGTCTAATGTGCTTTTAAGAAGCATTCATAACTAGTTATAGAAAATAAAGAAATTAAGATGCATGCAAATTATTGATATTGGGTGTTAGAAATACGTTTTACGTATTTAGAAAGGTTCGGTCACTCCGACAATATATAAGTTAGTAGCTCGTAGTCTTGCATCTTAATATTAAACAAACAAGGTCACGCCAAGCCTACACCATGTGTAGGCCGGCGGCCCATTGTAAGCCCAAGCCCATCTCATGGGCTTTGGTATATAAACCCTCTCTTTAGTTGGAGAGGGTGTGGTTCATTCATTATTTCACATAGTAAAAGTGTGTATTTTCATACTTTCTCTCTTAAGTGTGTGTGTGTGTGTGTGATATCACCATCTCTTTCTATCTCTTTCTCTCTCTAGATTAAGCAAGATTTACATATTCCAACAAATGGTATCAAGAGCCATGGGATGATTGTATTGTTTATGTGTTTGTGTTCTTGATTTTCGTGACCTATTTTGATCTAAATCATTCGATCCAATTTTTATTTATTTTTTTGTTTTTTATGGTTTAATCTTGATACAAATCATCTACATAGTTGTGGTAGAGATTTGGTATCTTTACTTTGGCTAAAAACGCAAAAAATTTTAGTGTTTGGATCATTTTTTGGCTTGAAATCTCGAGTTAGGTGTGTTTGATCCGAGAAAACAGGAAGTCGACAAAGGTGTTTTTTCATTTTCAGAATAATTGGGTCATTATTGCGAAGTGTCACAAGGGTTTCTAATATTCTGAAGAACCACTTTTCTTGATATTGCGAAGTCTCTTGTGTTTGATATTGCGAAGATTGGATTTCCTTTATTGCGAAGATACATACTTAGATTATTGTGAAGAACTCAAGTTTGTATTAATGCGAAAAGATACATATCTCCGATATTACGAAGTTCATATTTCCTTTATTGCGAAGATACATACTTAGATTATTGCGAAGAACTCAAGTTTGTATTATTGTGAAAAGATACATATCTCCAATATTGCGAAGTTCATATCTCCTTTATTGCGAAGATACATATTTCAAATATTGCGAAGTTTACAAAAGCTATTGCGAAGTTCACAATTTAGCTTTTGCGAAGAGTGCATTTTCCTAGTATTGCGAAGACTACCTTTTCTGATTATTGCGAAGATTTCTTAGAGGCTTATTGCGAAATCTATCTGTTGAAATCATTGTGAAATCTTCACAAATATTCTGAGATTTTTCAAAAACGTGATATAGAAAATTTCGTGGATTCGTGAGTTATTTGGTCTTGGAGAATTTTTAGTTTCTCGAGAACACTTAATTAGGAGATTTCATCAATTTCTCATCACAAATCAAGGAATCAAGTTCTTTTGACGACAACAAACACATTTAATTTCTCTCATTGTTCGATCAACGTTTGTAAATCTTTAACTTATCGAAATGGAGTTTAGTTCACTTACGGATAAATCCATCCTCTCAGGTACGGATAATCGTCCACCAATGTTGGTGAAGACTGTGTACGAGGATTGGCCTTCCCGAATGGAACTTTATATGTTGAATTAAGAGAATGGACATATCATTTGGGCATCGGTGCTTAATAGACCATTGGTATATAGTACTGTGACGGAAGGTGCAGTTACTCGTCCTCGCACAACGGGTGAATTAACTGCAGATGCTAAGATTCAAGATAAGTGTGATAAACAAGCTATAAACATCATTCTCCAAGCCCTTCCTCCGGATGTCTACAAACTCGCCAGTAAACATAAAGTTGCCAAAGAGTTATAGGATATAATTCGTGTTCTAATGCAAGGCACCTCGTTAAATAAACAAGAACGAGAGTGTAAGATATATGATATGTTTGATAAGTTTGCCTATGTCCCCGGAGAGACTTTCAATGATTACTATTCGAGATTCACTCTATTGATGAATGAGCTCAACATCTATTGCCTGGCAATTCCTACATTTCAATTAAACACCAAGTATTTGAACACTCTTCATTCCGACTGGAGCAAGTACGTGACGGCTGTTAAACTGGTTAAGGATTTTCATCAAACCAACGTGGATCAACTTCAAGCTTTTTGATACAAGCGTTTTTTTGGGTTCAGAATTAATCTCGGAATCTCCTCGAATTGATCACGGTTCTAAGTGGAATGATTTGTTCTTGGTTAATAAAAAGGTGTTGGTTTGTTTATCTATTTTAAACTAATAGCAATTAAATGTAAATGTCGTTGAGTGAAAAGAGTTTTAAAGATTAACTAAGAATAATGAATTAAAAATAAATGTTTGAAAACTTTAAGACAAGATTTAGAAAAATGCTAGAACACTTAATAAAACTAACACTTGGAAAGTTTTAAAAAAAACAAGAACTAAAACCATCGGAATATTTGAAACCTACACTGATCGGAATAAGCAAAACACCAAATCGGAATATATTCCGATCTGTTTGATCGGAATGTAAACAAGAAGACTAATCGGAATATTGATAAAATAAGTCAAATCGGAATACCAAAACACCTCCTGTCGGAATATCTTGAAACCCACAATCAGAATATCTAAAAATAGCTCAAATCGGAATGAATGGAAAACAACTAATCGGAATACTACAAAATCATGCCAATCGGAATATCACAAAACCTCCCTAATCGGAATACTTTCTAAAACACTCCAATCGGAATGTTATAAACTCCACCGTCGGAATACTCAACACCCTTTTCCGATCAATTGATCGGAATGAAAGGGGGGAAGCTGGTCGGAATGTGCTAATCGGAAAAGGGTTATACCTTTTCCGATTTGAATGGGATTCGCAAGAAAGCAAAGCAATAAGCTATGAATAAGCTAATCACTAAAACTGGGACGAATCTAATAAGAATCGGATCACATAAGCTCGAATAACAACTTTTCTAAACTTCAAATAATCAATCTTAAAAATAAAACAATAAAAAGATGAACTTTTTAAGAAAACTTTTAAAAGGTAAATAAGATAAACATGTAAATAAGCCAATAAGCACATGAATCTTAAAGCTTAATCAAATGAAAGCTTATGTAGGAACAAAAAGATTAACTTTTTAAGCACAAAAACATTAAGAACAACACGGATCAAATGTATTTTGCACCAAAAGTTAACTAAAATCAAGAAAAGTAGAATGAGATTAAAGATTAAAAGCTTGAATTTAAACTTGATTAATGAAAGAAAACAATATAAAGGTTTAATCTTGAAAGATTAGAAGAAAGAAAGATGGGAGAACTTTCTCTCTCTAAAACTAGAGAGAATGAAAAAACTAAAAACTAACTAAAAACTCACTAGCCTCTAAATTTTTGAAGTGAAGTCCTATTTATAGGCGTGTCTTGTGGGCTTGTGAATGGGCTTTGTTTTGGGCTTCTTTTCTTCTTTCTTCTTTAGTCTTTACGTTTCTTTTAAATAAACGTTTCTGACTTTGGATTTTGAGAAGTTTCGGTGAATAATTCCAACTCGTCTTATAATCTTTTGTTTAATAGACTCGAGTTCTTCGACATATATGAGTCTTCCATCTTTGGCCCTTTTCTTCGATAAGTCTTCAAATAGGCACAATGACTTCAAATGTTTTGCATCTCTTGGACAATAGACTTCGTCTTGAGTCTTTTTCTTCGATAAAACCCGTGCAATCCCATGTTTTCTTCAATATTCATCCGGTTGACTCTGAAAACATAATAAACACAAAAACCACGCATAATTCCAAACAAATGATATTAAATACGTGTTTTGGTCTTGTTTTAGCCAGAAATAAGTGGTAAAAGGATGGGTGTTTTCACACCTATCAAATCCCCTACACTTAACCATTGCCATGCCCTCATGCAATGCTTAGTGATAAAGCAATTTTACACTCTTCTCATAATCAATCAACCTTGGCCTTATTAAAATACTACTAAACAAAAATTAAAGTACTACGAGAGATTAAAACTTTAAAGGAAACAAAAGGATAGAAAACCATTTTCACTTGAAAATACCTATATGGAAATAACTTGCAAAAAGATCAAGGACTTACATTAGGGCTTCGGTGCTGCGAAGATTCATCACCCTCAAGTTTCACGTTCCCCAAACTAAGCTTAAAAACGAGATCATTGTTATTATAAGTTAGCAAATCAAACACTTACACACATGGCTTAATTATATGCTTAAACTCCCTTATTCCTAGGTGTATCTCTTATATTTTATTTTTGTCTTAGAATGATCATGAAGATGCATTTTTGGACTTATTTCGATAGTTTATTTAGACCGAAAGCAAAGTAGGACGATTTGATCAATAGTTAGCTAAAGGACAAAATCTCTTAATACTGCTTCTCGGGATATCAAAAAGTTCATATCTTGGCATAACTCGGTTCACGATTTGAGACCTTTCTCGGGCCGATATTTGGCATGTACTTCATACTTCATATCTTGAGAGACGTTCTTGAGATAATGGTCTTCTCTTCGTAATAAAGTTTCTTCACTTGGAGAGTTTTGAGGGGTACTCCAACTTTGTTGACCACGACTTCATGATTATTTCTTCAATCTCTAATTGGGATTTTGAGATACAACGATCCGCCTCCTTTTCGGACTTGGATCTATTTATCCTCATACCTTGTTAGGGTCTTTTCGGATAGACTTCTCCATGATCTTTATGGGAGTTGATTGCTTTTCTTCGTGAGTCTTGATCCTTCATATTGATTTTGGGAATAATGCTTTTCACATCACTTTGGATCTTCAGCGATAAAATTGAATCCTCATGCCTTGTTAGGGCCTTTTCGGACTCGCCAATCTTCGCGCCCCGCTTCATAAGTTATGCCTTGGCTATGAACTCTTATCATTACCGAGCAACTTTTAAACGATCTTGGGCTAGAAGCTAAGTAGCTTTTCAAATCGTACGACCTTACTTATTGTAGATAAATTATTAGCAAGTGATGTGAGAATAGGCAAATAATTACACCAAGTGAGCTTGTGCAAGAATACCGACTTATAATTGACTCTATCATTTCTCGTCCTCCATAATTTAAAATCTCAAGTAATGAGACTCGTGGATGCTTAGCCTAATAAACCAATTAAGGTCTACATGGTTAAGGATACTAGCCAGAACAAACTTGGACAAGTCTATTCGGGTTGAGTCAAAATAATCGCAACGGGCCTAATATATCAAAGACTTCTAAACTAGCTACACCACTTTATTAATATTTTTGACTTTATTGTGGAATATATACATATGAAAGCAACGATAAAAATTTAAAAATTACGACTAATTGGCCAAAGTTAATTAAAAATGCTGAAAAAGAAGATTTTCCGGTTAAATGAAGGCATTTTCATGGAAAAGTCCACTTAAAACATCGATAGAAGTCCCCCCTACACTTAAGATAAACATTATCTTCAATGTTTAAGCATGTGGGAAAATTCTTCCCTACACTTATGACATTGTGCACGTTGGTTAAATCAAGCTAAGGAAGAGACGACTAAAGTGATCAATTTCAAATGTGAGTATGAAGAAAATTGAATCACGATAGTTGAGAGATAGAACCGGATTTCGGATAACACGGGAGCACGGTTCTTCAAAGGTTCCAAGAGTGCATTCATCCCTGTAATTACATCACCACACAAACACAAAAACCTATAGAGGTCCCCCTACACTTAGGAGGTTAAAACAGAAAAGGATAAATACTCGGGCTGCCTCCCGAGGAGCGCTTGTTTTTGATAACCGAGTCACGAGCCTGACTCGACCCAAAATTAGTTCATGGGGAACGTGGTGAGGGATGGAATCATCTCATGAGAGATGTCCTCACCAAAGTACAACTTCACTCGTTGGCCATTCACCTTAAAATTAGGTCCATTAGGTTGAGCGAGCTCGAGAGTACCATATGGAAAAATTTGGGCAATGGTGAATGGGCCGGACCAACGAGTTTCAGCTTGCCCGAAAAGACTTTCAACTGAGAGTTAAAGAGCAAAACTTTGTCTCCAACTTGGAACTCTCGGTTTTTAATCTTGGAGTCGTGAATGAGCTTAGTTTTTTCCTTATAGATCAAAGAATTTTCATAAGCCTCATTACGGAGTTCATTGAGCTCATTGAGTTGGATCTTGCGTAGGTCACCGGCTTTGTTGATATCAAAATTAGCCTACTTCAAGGCCCAGTAAGCCTTGTGCTCCAACTCAATGGGGAGGTGGCACGCTTTCCCGTACACGAGACGATATGGTGTGCAACCAATCGGAGTATTGTATGCGGTACAGAAAGCCCACAAAGCATCATCAAGTTTATCAGCCCATGAGGCACGATGCTCTCCCACGGTTCTTTCAAGAATTCGCTTTAATCCTCGGTTGGATATTTCAGCCTGGCCATTAGTTTGTGGGTGGTAAGCGGTGGAAAGACGATGATTGACACCATACTTAGCCATGACTCTTGCGAATTGGTCATTGCAAAAATGAGTCTCGCGATCACTAATAATGGTACGAGGCACACCGAATCTAGCGAATAGCGATTTCAAAAAGTTACAAACCACCCTTGCGTCATTAGTGGGTAAAGCTTTGGCTTCAACCCACTTGGAAACGTAGTCAACGGCTACAAGGATGTATTTGTTTCCTTTAGATGAAGGGAATGGCCCCATAAAGTCGATACCCCAAACATCAAAGATTTAACATTCTTGAATGAAATTCTGAGGCATCTCGTCTTTATGTGTGATCTTGCCTTGTTTTTTGCAAGCATCACAACGTTTAACCATCTCGTGAGCATCACGGTAAATGGGCCAATAAAATCCCGAGTCAAACACTTTTTTGGCGGTGTAGTTGGGACCAAAGTGACCACCGGTGGGTCCTTTGTGGCAAGCGTCAAGGATTTCTAAAGCTGCCGGTCCATCAACACATCGGCGAATAATCAAGTCGGCACATTGTTTGAAAAGATACGGGTCATCCCAAAAGTAAGTCTTAATGTCTTTGAAAAACTTCTTCTTTTGTTGGGATGTTAACCCGTCAACGAGAATTCCACCCGCCAAGTAGTTTGCAATGTCCGTAAACCACGGGGTTTCATCAGAAGTCGAGTTGATAGACATTAAGGTCTCCAGGGGAAAAGAGTCATTGATCTCTTTGTTCGGATGATCCCCTTGGTAAGGATCCTCAAGTCTACTGAGATGATCCGCGGCTAGGTTTCCAGCTCCTTTCTTATCGCGAATTTCGATTTTAAATTCTTGGAGTAACAAAACCCAGCGAAGAAGTCTTGGTTTGGAATCTTGCTTAGTTAACAATTACTTCAACGCGGAATGGTCCGTATACACGATTGTGGTAGAAAGGACAAGATAGGGGCGAAATTTTTCAAAGGCATAGACAACAGCTAAAAGCTCTTTTTCGGTTGTCGTGTAATGCAATTGAGCCCCAGTCATTGTCTTGCTAGCGTAATGGATCGGTTGGAAGTGTTTGTTCACTCTTTGGCCCAGAACCGCTCCAATAGCATAGTCGCTAGCATCGCACATCAACTCGAAAGGCAGCTCCCAATTAGGGGTAACCAAGACCGGTGCCTTAGTTAGCTTATCCTTAAGCAAGTTAAAGGCTTCAATACACTCCTTGGAGAAGATAAAAGGAGTATCTTTTTCCAAGAGGTGGGTCATCGGGCGAGCGATTTTAGAAAAATCTTTGATGAAATGACGGTAGAAGCCCGCATGACCGAGGAAACTTCTCACACCCTTCACGGTTGAAGGTGGAGTCAACTTAGAAATAACATCGACTTTAGCACGGTCTACTTCAAGACCGGCTTTGGAGATCTTGTGTCCTAGCACGATGCCCTCTTTTACCATGAAATGGCATTTTCCCAATTAAGAACAAGGCGAGTGTCTTCACACCGCTTAAACATACGTTCTAAATTGGCAAGGCACGCAGAAAAAGAATCGCCATAAACCGAGAAGTCATCCATGAATACTTCTATAGTGTCTTCCACCATGTCATTGAAGATAGCCATCATACACCTTTGAAACGTCCCAGGAGCATTACATAAACCAAAAGGCATGCGTTTGTAAGCAAATGTGCCGTAGGGACAAGTGAATGTGGTCTTTTCTTGGTCATTGGGATCGATGGGAATTTGAAAATACCTGGAGAACCCGTCTAAGAAGCAGTAATAATCATTACCAGCTAGACGCTCGAGCATTTGATCCATGAAAGGAAGAGGAAAGTGATCTTTTCTCGTGGCATCATTGAGCTTGCGATAATCAATACAAACTCTCCACCCAGTAACGAGACGAGTGGGAATCAACTCGTTGTATTCATTGGAAACAACGGTTATTCCGCCCTTCTTGGGCATACAATGGACGGGACTTACCCATGGCGAATCCGAAATAGGGTAAATCAAGCCGGCATCTAGAAGTTTGATAACCTCTTGTTTGATGACGTCATGAATGCGAGGATTAACCCTTATTTGGCTATGGATTGCGGGTTTAAAGTCATCTTCCATGAGAATCTTGTGAGTACAAAAGTTCGGATCAATTCTGCGGATATCAGAAATTTTCCTAGCAATGCCTTCTTATGATCTTTAAGCACGGCGATGAGGCGAGATTTCTCTTCTTCTTTCAAGTCCTTCGCGATGATGACGGGCGACTTCTTCTTATCTTCAAGGAACACATACTCGAGATGGGGCGGCAACTCCTTAAGTTCTAAATCCGGAGGATTTTCGATGGGAGGCGTATTCAAAGTCGGAGCATCGATAGCAATAACCGTGGGAGATGGTGGAGAAATATTGTCTTCTTTGAGAAGGTTTTCAATGAGGCGAAGATCTTCATCCCAATCGGTGGGAGAATCGTCATGTTCTAAGGTCACATCTCCCATGGTGGCTTCCAAATCTTTCCAAAGGAATCACTTTCTCCAAATAGAGATAGTGATGAATCAATAGAGGAAACGGTCTCAACATTGGGAAGAGAGGTAAGAATACTTTTACAAGCATCTTTGAAGTGTTCTTCACAAGCCTCATCAAGAACGTCAATATAATTAACACTCTCGTTAGAATAAGGCTGTGTAGAAAGCTTTCCCATGTTGAAGACAATTTTATCGTCACCCACTCTCATGATAAGCTCACCCGCTTCAACATCGATGAGAGTGCGACCGGTCCTCAGGAATGGACGACCAACATTTAATGGCACACGAGGGTCCATCTCGTAGTCGACGACGACGAAATCGGTAGGAAAAGTGAATTTGTCGACTCCTACAAAGACGTCTTCGGCTATCCCCACTGGATAAGCAACCGTACGGTTAGCTAATTCCAAAGTCATTTTGGTGGGGACTAGCTCGGGGAGAGATAATTGCTTCCAAACGCTTAGAGGCATTAGATTAATATCGGCACCTAGATCGGCTAGGGCCATGCAATTCTCGACTCCCGGGAAGTTGCAAGGGATTAAGAAACGACCCGGATCACCAAGCTTGGTTGGCAATTTCCTTAAGAGCACTGCAGAGAAATTCTCATTAAGTTGGGTGTTAGCATTATCAAGAAGCTTCTCCTTGTCGCTAAGAAGATCTTTGAACATTTTTGCATACTTGGGCATGTGAGCGAGAGCCTCAGCGAAGGAGATGTTGAAATTCAACTGTTTAAACATTTTTAGGAAGTTCGAAACTTGAATATCATCCTTGCTTTTGAGCTTCTCTTTCCTCAACCTTGATGGATAAGGTATATCGGAAGAAGAGGAAGGCTTTGGGAGAATAGGATCACTCACATCCTTGGGTGGAGGAGGGGTAGAAGTAAGAGGTGGAGAAATTGGGGAAGTGGAAGGATGAGGAATAGGAGCAGGTGACTCGTTCTCCTTAGTCAAAATCACAGGTGGAGGTATAGGAAGCTCGGGTTCCTTGGTACCTTTGCCACTACGAGTGGTGATTGCTTTCATCTCCCCTCTTGGATTCGCAACGGTGTTACTCGGAAGAGTACCCGAAGAAGAGGATTGATTACCTTGGAAGAAACCAGCCATCATGTTTCTTAAGTCATTCGTTTGACTTGCCAAAGTGTTTCTCATATCAGCTCGCAGATCGTTTCCTTGTTTCACCATGTCTGCTTTCAAGTTGAGCACTTCCCGCTGGAGATTGTCCACGATCACATCATTAGTCCTCATGTAGGTTCCAATATCTTGGTGTAATGCGGTGGGTTGGTTGGGAGGAGCATTGTATGCGGGTGGTTGATAAGCAGGTTGCTGGTAAACTTGGTTGTTTCTTTGAGGTGGATATGGTTGTTTGTGAGGTGGTATGTATGGTGCACGAGGTTGTTGTTGTTGTTGAGGAGGGCGATTGAGGTTTTGTTGTTGGTTTGGGTTGTTAGGAGGAAAACCGGGTGGTGAGAGATAGTTGTTTGAGCGGTAGCTAAGCAAGTTGCGGTCACCTTGAGGACGAGCTTGATAAGAGGCCGGAGGATAGGTACCGTATGCTGCATTCACATTCTCAGAAGGATAGTCTTGGGTGGCGGTACAAGTGGTGTAAGAGTGAGGACCCCCGCATATCTCACATGGTTGGCTAACAGCATTGACTTGAGCATCTTGAGCGTTTTTAGCGTTGATGCTGTTGGTGTTGTTAGTGGTGTGGGTAACAAGTGATTCAAGAAGCGTAGTAATTTTGTCAAGTCGCTTGTCGTTGTCACTAGTACTAGCACTAGCGACATTGGTCCGAACACTCTTGGTTAGCACACGAGACTTATTTTCAATAATATCCCAAGCGGCATTGGAAGTCTTAACCAAAATATTACCCCCCGAGGCACTATTTAGTGAATCTTGGTCATTCATGCTTAAACCATTATAAAAAGTGTTAATTTGGTTCACTTTGGTAAAACCATGTTGTGGGCATTTTCTTAAAAGATCTTTGAAACGGTCCCAAGGTTCACTAAAAGACTCATCGTACTTTTGTTCAAAATTGATAATTTCATTCCGCAAAGCGGTAGTACGAGAGGGTGGGAAAAAGTAGTTTATGAACTTGGTCTCCAAATCCGTCCACGTCAGAATACTTTGTGGCGGTTCCTTTGCAAGCCAATGTCAGGCTTGTCCCTCTAGGGAGAAAGGAAAAAGTTGTAAACGGATTACCTCTTGTGGAACACCATTGAATTTGACCGTATTCGTTAGTTGCAAGAATCTCTTGATGTGGTCATGAGGATCATCGATGGTACGCCCCAAGAATGGTTGGGCAGAGACCATCTGGATAAAAACGGATTTGAGCTCAAAGTTGTTGGCTGCAATCGCGGGTATGACAATTGGATCATTGTTGCCGTCTACATGTGCTTGCAGAAGTTCAATCATCGGGCGATTGTCCGGTAGAGGCTCATTGTTGTTGTTGTTATTGTTGTTGAGAGATGGGTTGTTATTGTTTTGAGGTGGGTTATTGTTGTTGTTTTGTACACCGGCCATGTCTAAGTCTTCGAGAGGCTCGGGCTCTTGATAAGACGTTGATCGTGTACGCATGCACTTGCAAAAGAACTAACAAAGCAAACAAGAAATATTTTTGGTTTTTATGGTTTTTTAATTTTTTTTAATTTTTAAAAATTTTATATTTTTTAGGGTTTTTGAAAATTTTTGTGAAAAAATAACGTTCACGGGGAACGGATCCCAAAATCCAAGTTCTCACAAAAAACTGTTAATCTTAACGAGAAGAGCCGGCAGCGGCGCCATTTGATACAAGCGTTTTGATTGGGTTCAGAATTAATCTCGGAATCTCCTCGAATTGGTCACGGTTCTAAGTGGAATGATTTGTTCTTGGTTAATAAAAAGGTGTTGGTTTGTTTATCTATTTTAAACTAATAGCAATTAAATGTAAATGTCGTTGAGTGAAAAGAGTTTTAAAGATTAACTAAGAATAATGAATTAAAAATAAATGTTTGAAAACTTTAAGACAAGATTTAGAAAAATGCTAGAACACTTAATAAAACTAACACTTGGAAAGTTTTAAAAAAAAACAAGAACTAAAACCATCGGAATATTTGAAACCTACACTGATCGGAATAAGCAAAACACCAAATCGGAATATATTCTGATCTGTTTGATCGGAATGTAAACAAGAAGACTAATCGGAATATTGATAAAATAAGTCAAATCGGAATACCAAAACACCTCCTGTCGGAATATCTTGAAACCCACAATCGGAATATCTAAAAATAGCTCAAATCGGAATGAATGGAAAACAACTAATCGGAATACTACAAAATCATGCCAATCGGAATATCACAAAACCTCCCTATCGGAATACTTACTAAAACACTCCAATCGGAATGTTATAAACTCCACCGTCGGAATACTCAAAACCCTTTTCCGATCAATTGATCGGATCGGAATGTGCTAATCGGAAAAGGGTTATACCTTTTCCGATTTGAATGGGATTCGCAAGAAAGAAAAGCAATAAGCAATGAATAAGCTAATCACTAAAACTGGGACGAATCTAATAAGAATCGGATCACATAAGCTCGAATAACAACTTTTCTAAACTTCAAATAATCAATCTTAAAAATAAAACAATAAAAAGATGAACTTTTTAAGAAAACTTTTAAAAGGTAAATAAGCTAAACATGTAAATAAGCCAATAAGCACAAGAATCTTAAAGCTTAATCAAATGAAAGCTTATGTAGGAACAAAAAGATTAACTTTTTAAGCACAACCAACATTAAGAACAACACGGATCAAATGTATTTTGCACCAAAAGTTAACTAAAATCAAGAAAAGTAGAACGAGATTAAAGATTAAAAGCTTGAATTTAAACTTGATTAATGAAAGAAAACAATACAAAGGTTTAATCTTGAAAGATTAGAAGAAAGAAAGATGAAAACTAGTGAGAGAAAGTTGAGAACTTTCTCTCTCTAAAACTAGAGAGAATGAAAAAACTAAAAACTAACTAAAAACTCACTAGCCTCTAAATTTGTGAAGTGAAGTCCTATTTACAGGCGTGTCTTGTGAGCTTGTGAATGGGCTTTGTTTTGGGCTTCTTTTCTTCTTTCTTCTTTAGTCTTTACGTTTCTTTTAAATAAACGTTTCTGACTTTGGATTTTGAGAAGTGTCGGTGAATAATTCCAACTCGTCTTATAATCTTTTGTTTAATAGACTCGAGTTCTTCGACATATATGAATCTTCCATCTTTGGCCCTTTTCTTCGATAAATCTTCAAATAGGCACAATGACTTCAAATCTTTTGCATCTCTTGGACAATAGACTTCGTCTTGAGTCTTTTTCTTCGATAAAACCCGTGCAATCCCATGTTTTCTTCAATATTCATCTGGTTGACTCTGAAAACACAATAAACACAAAAACCACGCATAATTCCAAACAAATGATATTAAATACGTGTTTTGGTCTTGTTTTAGCCAGAAATAAGTGGTAAAAGGATGGGTGTTTTCACACCTATCACTTTTCTTCAACAACATGAATGTCGAGTTTTTACGTCTTTTAGGAAAAAGAGCGAAATTAGGGTAAGTACGACGATTTAGGAAAATCGTGCACAAATGACCCAAAGGAGAGTTCGTTCTCAAGGAGGCTAGTATGTTGTGTAAAGAGATGATTAAATTTGTAATTATGATTATGAGGAAAGAAAAGAGAAAAGGATGCCGGTTACGATTCTAAATTACACTAAGACGAAAAGTCGTACACGTAAAACCGTAAAAAGTGACTAAATTTAAAAATTAACCTAAAAATTCCTATAAAATTGCAATAAATCCAAAAAATATATTAGAGTTTACAAAAAATCAAAATTCACTAAAACCTTTTATTCAACTAAATATTAATTTTTAATGCTAATTAAAGCCCAAAAAATCAATTTAATTAACAAAAAGCCAAAAATGAGATTTTTTACTTTGTAAACCTCTAAAATCACTTAACTAAATTAAAAAACTATTTTTGAAAAATTTAAAATTAATTAAAACTATTTAAAAAATGATTAAAAACTATAAAAACCTTAAAATAATTCTAAAAATTAATTAAATGACAAAAAAATTAATTTAAAACATTTAAAAATCCTAACTTAATGTATTTAACATAAGAAAAATGAAAAACTTGCAAAAATCTTAAAAACTAATTTTAATAATAAAATAGTATTAAAATAATATTAAAAAACCAAAATTTATAAAAAAATTCTAAAAAGTTGCAAACTAGTTTATTTTAACCTAATTTAAACATAAATGAACTTGAAATTACCAAACTACCCCTATTGGGCCTCCAAATGGGCTAAATAGCAAAATAGTCCGTTAATGGGCTGAATTTTGGCCCAATAAGAAAAAGTTCACCAAATAAGCCCAAAATCACCTATCTGACTCAAAATTCAATTTTAACACAAAATTTCAAAGGCCCAAAATCTGAAAGTGAGCTTATCACAGCTTATTTCAAAACAACTTATTCTTAATGGGCTTTTTGGCCCATTAAGCTATAAGCTGATGCCATAAGTTGATGCCATAAGTTGATGCCATAAGCTCAAATTTGACACACAACCTTCTCTTGACCTAATTAAGCTGTTTGTAAAAAGGATTTTTGAATAAGCCCAAGAAATAAGCCTGAAATAAGCAAAAGCTCTCTACAAAAAACGACAAAATAGTCGGTTTTTAGTTCTAGACCAATTCAAGGGCCGATTCTTGTTGCAAAAGGTTTCAAATGACAAAACTAAGCTTAATAATCAAAAAGATTTCCAAAAAGCACAATGAATAAGCTGGAATAAGCAATAAGCACTTTATGTAAAAGTCAACTTAGTTTGTTTTCTAGTCGAACCTAAAAGTCAAACCCTAAAAAGCTCTAGATTAGTCAAATGGGTTAAATAAGGAAGATTGATTACCAAAACAAAGTTGTTGCAAGTCTGGATAAGCAATTATAGCTTATTGATAAGCTGATTGATAGTTAACACTAGCATGGGCTAGTTTTGGGTGTCCAGTAGTGGGAAAAGTTGCCACTGCTTGACTATCTTGACTTTTTGTCTTTTGTGGATTTTTGTTGGAATCAAAGCACACAAAGGCACCCTTATAACCAGTGGGTTATAAGGAGTCAATATCAATCACAAAATCACAAAAACAATAGGCCAACTGATAAAGTTTAATCAAAAAGCATTCAGATCTAGCACAGACATGAACATAAGTAGTTTTCAACAAAATAAGTAGATTTAGCAAGATTAAGCCAACCAAATGCACACAATAGCTTAAATAAATTCAAATGAACATAAATCAACTAGTTTCATACACTGATTCAAGGTTTAGACAAAGATTCAAGCTTATGCTACTTACTGATGAACAGTAAACAAACAGAAAATGCACTTTGCTGATGTACTTGACCACAAGCCCAAATTCAAACCCTCAAATCTTTCAAAAAGGTTATACAAACTTTTTTTAATCACTTTTTATCCCTAAACATGCATACACTCTAGGTGTTTCCAAGATCTTAGGTCAAAATAGTCAAAAACAAGCAAGATATAGCACAATGTAGGATTTGATGTATAAAAGCTCAAAACTTGCAGATAATAGCACACAACCAAGTAAATATCAAATATAAGCACTTAACAACCTAAAACCCTAACTCAAATTCAAATTGCAAGCTTAAACCAATAGACCCAAACACCCCTTAAACTTTTAAAATCAAAATTTAACAAAGCAAATGTGTATTTCAGGTTTACCCAAGCCTAATCTAGCATCATAACAACAATATTATGTAGTATTAAGCAGATTCAAGCCACAAGAACAACACTTATAACAGCAGAACACAAAATCACAAAATATCACCTTTTTAACAGATTTTTGGTAAGAAGGCTCAAACCTCATGAATGTACATCCACACTCACGAATTTTTGAGCTTATGTGCCTAGCTTAACAAGGCACAAGCTTCCAAATAGCTGCTAAGAGTAACAAGGTTAGAACAAGCAGTTTATATGAAAAAGAAAAAAATGGAAAAAGCTGATTACTTCAAGCTTTGTTACCCCCACTCCTTGATTATCCCTAAGCCAAGATCTCACCTCACCTTGATAAGCTCCTTATCAGGGTGATGTGATCAATCTTTGACCCAAAAGTTCTAAGGGTTTGAATAAAGGACTTAGAAAAATATCAGTTTTTAGAAAAATTTCCAATCTCTTGCAAAAGCTTTGAAAACAGGTTTTGAAACTTCAAAATCACAAACATTAATCAATAACAAGCATATAATAAAGATAGCACTTGGATTTCTTCAACAATTCAACACTTTTTCATTAACTTAGAAAGAAGGCTTTATAGAATGTTGAACAAGGAAAAACCAAGAGCAAAATCTAATGTTGTGAGTCCTATGCCTTATATAGGCTACAATGAGACTAAGAAAGCTGAAAAATAACATAAACCCTAGTTGGTGAAGTCCCTGAAATGCCCTTGAGGTTTGAATATCTTGACTGATCATGTGAAGTTCCTTGGCGTTTTGTAGAGGCGGAAAGGTGGTGGAATTGATCAAAGGGCTCACAATGAGCTTATGTTGTAAGCTACATTGTGGGTGGTAGATTCTCTGCATGGTTTTGGCTTTTTCCCCAAAAGCGTGTGCATGGGGTTGATCATGTGACCTCTTGGTTGGTGATGTGGCAAGTTTAAGGTTCGGGTTATGATTAGTACCACCTTAATCTTAAATCTGGAAAGAATTAGGGTTTAGTTTCAAGTATTAATCGAACCCCTAATTGTGTTCATAGTATGACTAGTGGGTGTTTTGATTCGGATTAGGATTTAAAAATGTGTTAACCGCCTAATTTAAATAATTAAATACGGGTTAGTTATAACAGGTTTGAGTGGGGTGTGACATGGCTGAATGGTGTGGTGTGATTGGTGGAAATGAGTTAGTGGGACACGTGGTGGCCATTGGTTGGTCTAGGTAAGGTTTATGTCTTGGCAGAATACACCCTTCTTCTTCCATACTTCTTTCATTTCTTGTTTATATAGCTAAAATCTGATTTCCCTTTGTAAACAAGTTTTGGTTTTCACACTTTTGCCTCAAAAAGTTTTGTAAAGTAATTTCAGGGGTATTTCTTCTAATTTGATGATTCTTGAAGGGTTGTTTTTGGTATTTCTTCATTCTTCATAGTCTTGACTTGTATGGTTGACTTTCTGGAGGACTAAAAATAACAAGTCTTCATTTGTGAGGGACCGTTCTTGGCAATTCTTCAAAGTGGAGGGTCCTTTTTGCAATTTGACAAACTTTAAGGACCAAACTTGTAATTATGAATATACAAGGGTTTAAAGTTTCAATTCTTCAATATTGGAGGACCCCTCTTGTACAATTTTCAATTCTTCAAGGGTTATTCTTGGAAAATCAACACTAGGGCTTGGTTCATTGTGCGGCTTCGTTTCCCGTGTTCGTTTTTGCTTGTTTCTTGTTATCTTTTGCCATTTTCTCAATATCCGTACCTAAAATACACATTGAACAAACACAAGCATATATTTGGCACATTTTATGATATTTTATGCATTTTAAGCCCATTTTGGACGATGAGACTATGTATAAAAGCAGTCTCATCACTCCCACATACTAAACCATTGCCGTGCCCTCACACAATGCTAGAATAAAGTACCGTAGCACCTCTAAAATTCATTTTTATGCACTTTTATTGAATGATAAACTTTCTACACTACTACTAATTGCTACTACTTGCGTTTTAGACATAATGTATGATTTTCATCGCAAAATGGGACGTTTAGGTTCATAGAATAAGAACACGTGAATGCTTCGTTAGAAATAATTTCGTCGTCCTCGATTTTCACCCCAATTCCATGCCAAGCGTGCAACGAGATCATTGTCATTATAAGTTAGTAATGCTAACACTACTCATATGCCCTAATCACGTACTTAGACTCCCATTTTCCTAAGTGGTATCTCTTATATTTTATTTTTGTCTTGAATGTTCACGAGGATACATTTTTTACTTATGCGATGATAGAGATTTAGGTCTAAAAATAGAGTCATAACGGTGTAACCAAGACCATCGAATTAATAACCCCCCTAATAGACAACGATGTCAAAAAATTAAGTCAACGGGAAGGATCGATAAACACGGTTTTATAACGGTTTTGAACATGAGACTTATTACCAAGACTTTTATACGCCCCCTAACGGATGGGCCTTATTATCATAGGTTTACCTCCATCTTTTATTCGACTTCGCCATGAAGCTTTTATTATGACTTCGGTCTTGCCTTGCCTTTTATTTAACCTCACCATGAGGTGTTTATTATGTCCAAAGACGTATATCCTCACGCTAAAAGCGAATTTTGGATCTTTAAAGCTTCAAAGATTAAGGCATAATTCACTTTCAATTTCGCATAGATTTTTTGGCCTTGTGAGTTTCAAATTGTTTGCTTGATTTAGGTGAGCACTTGAAATCTTATTATTAGGTGAAGCTTTCGATTATTCGGGTTGCCAATACTTCAAAACCGTGACGCTGGCGATACCTTAATGTCTTCCAATTTAATTACATGGAAGCTACTAAAAAAGACTAGAAACCAACAATCAAGACTAAACCGCTAAGCCAATACTTATTATGCAAAATATATATACAAGCGAAGGGAGAATAAGCAAACAACAAGAACACATGGGTTTTTGAAAGAATACGAGTACTCTAAGTTTAGCATAGTAACTTATAATTAACTCTATCATTTCTCGTCCTCATTTAAGAGACTTAGCCTAATATAAAGTTAAGGAATCAAAGATAAGTGCTCAACACGCACGGTCGAGTAAAAAATTACTCTTATTTTCGCCATCGAAAAATCTACATTCGTGTCTTCAAACACTTATAAAACATGAGAAAATTTTCAAAATTTGGCCATTTTTAGCCTTATTTTGCAACAAAACGATAAACAAAAAGATAAATTTTGGAAAGCGTGAAGGTTTGGCAAGGCAAGTATCTATTCACCCCCCCCCCCATACTAAAGTTAAACATTTTCCTCAATGTTTCGAGTCTAGGGGTGCAAACACCCCATACTAGAGACGTATTCGAATGCATAATCTAGCATGAAAAGGGTGTAACCGTTAAATTTAAAGCCGTTTATCAGGTGTGCTAAAAACCTAAGGTTAGAACATATAAGGATATATCATGTGTGGATATCGAGAAATTCTTCAAAGCAAACAATCGAGTGCTCCGATAAAAGGAACACGAGAGGCTCCAATCGTGAAGATAATGATCATCTAAAAACCACAATGCACAAACAACCACGAAACAAAGGTTGGAAGGGCACAAATCCCCTCACGTTACTACATTAGAAAGCGATAATATGTACATGGATAAGCATGGGACTCCCTCACGAGGCACCTTGTTTTTGATTACCGAGTCATGAGCTTGACTCGATCCCCTCAATACTAATTATCATTAGGGAAGGTGATTTGGTCGAGGTAGTTCAAAGAGGGAATTTCCCCACCAAAGTAGTGCTTCAACCTATGTCCATTCACCTTGAAATTAGGGCCATCATTTTGAGCTAGCTCGATGGTCCCATATGGAAAAAATTGGGTAACGGTGAAGGGACCCGACCAACGGGATTTCAACTTGTCAGAAAAGATTTTCAAACGTGATTTAAAAAGCAACACTTGATCTCCAATGTTAAAAACCCGGTTTTTAACTTTAGAATCATGAAACTTTTTAGTTTTTTCTTTGAAAATCAATGAATTTTCATAAAAAATATCTCTCAATTCATCCAATTCATTTAATTGCATTTTCTTGGGTTTTCTCGCGGTCTCAATGTCATCATTACAATGCTTAAGGGCCCAATAAGCTTTGTGTTCGAGTTCAATTGGCAAGTGACAATTCTTCCCATACACGAGCTTGTAAGGAGTGTACCCGATGGGCGTCTTATGAGCGGTACGAAAGGCCCATAAAGCATCGTCTAACTTATTCGACCATGATTGTCGGTTCTCTCCAATCGATCTCTCCAAGATCCTCTTCAATGCTCGGCTTGAAAACTCGACTTGCCCACTCGTTTGTGGGTGATAAGCCGTAGAAAGCCGATGTGTAACCCCATATTTCCTTAGGACCCTTTCGAATTGGTCATTACAAAAATGGGTTCCACGATCGCTTGTGATCGCACGAGGGGTTCCAAACCGAGAAAACAAACTCTTCAAAAACTTGACTACCACACGAGCATCATTCGTGGGCAAAGCCTTAGCTTCCACCCACTTAGATAGGTAGTCAACGGCGACAAGGATGTACTTATTACCACGAGATGATGGGAACGGCCCCATAAAATCAATTCCCCAAACGTCAAAGATCTCACACACTTGGATGATGTTTTGTGGCATTTCATCGTTTTTGTGAGGCTTTTCCTTGTCGTTGGCATGAGTCACACGACTTCACAAGTGCGTGTGCATCTCGGTAAATAGTAGGCCAAAAGAAACCGGCATTAAAGACCTTCTTCGCCGTGAGATTAGCACCATGGTGACCACCCGTTGGCCCCTCATGACAAGCTCTAAGGATATTAGAAGCTTCGGTGCCAAACATACAACGTCAAATAATTTGATCCGCACAAGTCCAAAATAGGTAAGGGTCGTTCCAAATGTAGAACTTGACGTCACGAAAGAATTTTCGTTTTTGTTGAGTCGTCATACCCTTAATGATGAAGTTCCCCGCATGGTAATTTGTGATGTCCACAATGGATGAGTCAAGCTTAGAATTCACTACACCAAGTGTCTCGAGAGGAAATGTTTCGGTAATTTCCTTATACTCGTATACACTTTGGTGAGGATCTTCCAAACGAGAAAGATGATCAGCCGCTAGATTCTCGGCTCCTTTTTGTCAAGGATTTCGACATCAAATTCTTATAGGAGGAGAATCCAACGAAGCAATCTCGGCTTTGCATCATGTTTAGCCATGAGATACTTGATTGCCGAGTGATCCGTATACACTATGCATTGGGTCAAGAGGAGGTAAGGTCGGAATTTCTCAAATGCATACACCAACGCAAGGAAATCCTTTTCCGTTGTAGTATACTTAAGTTGAGCCTCGGTCATCGTCTTGCTAGCATAGTGGATAGGCAAGAAGTGATTTTCATGACGTTGCCCCAAAACAACCCTAATAGCGTAATCACTTGCATCACACATGAGCTAAAAGGGGAGGTTCCAATTGGGAGCAACAAGAATGGGAGCTTCGGTAAGTTTCCTCTTAAGGATTTCAAAGGCTCGTACACAATCTTCGTTAAAGACAAAAGGAGCATCTTTTTCGAGGAGATGTGTAATAGGTCGAAAAATCTTTAAAAAATCCTTGATGAATCGACGATAAAAGCCCGCGTGGCCTAGGAAACTCCTAACTCCCTTGACGGTTTTGGGATGAGGTAATTTGGCGATGACGTCTACCTTAGCTTTATCTACCTCAATCCCCACTTTCGAGACCTTGTTCCCTAAGAAGATTCCTTCCTTAACCATAAAATGACATTTTTCCCAATTGAGCACAAGGTTGGTTTCCTCACAACGTTTCAACATTCTCTCAAGATTCGACAAACACAAAGTGAACGAACAACCAAACACGGAAAAATCATCCATAAAGACTTCCATCGTCTTCTCGATCATGTCATGATAAATAGCCATCATACACTGTTGAAAAGTTCCCGGTGAATTGCAAAGTCCGAATAGCATTGTACGATAGGCAAACGTTCCATATGGACACGTAAACGTAGTTTTTTCTTGATCACGAGGATCGATGGGGATTTGGAAGTAACCGGAAAAACCATCTAAAAAGTAATAGAAACAGTTTCCCACAAGACGCTCCAACATTTGGTCCATGTAGGGCAAGGGAAAATGGTCTTTACGAGTGGTGTCATTCAACTTATGATAGTCGATACACACCCTCCAACCGGTCACGAGTCGAGTTGGAATTAACTCGTTGGCATCGTTTGGCAAAACGGTCATTCCTCCCTTCTTAGGGACACAATAAATAGGACTCACCCAATGGCTATCAAAAATAGGGTAAATCCTTCCCGCATCAACGAGTTTAAGGACCTCCTTTTTGATGACGTCGTGAATTTTGGGGTTCACCCTCCTTTGACATTGGATTGCGGGTTTGTAGTCCTCCTCCATTAAGATTTTGTGGGTACAAAATTTAGGATCGATCCCCTTAATGTCGGATAATTTTCATGCAATTGCCCCTTTGTGGTCCTTTAGAACATTGATAAGTGTGGTCCTTTATCATTCGAAAGATCCTTCGCAATAATAGGCAACTTATCGTCTCCTTCCAAGAATACGTATTCAAGATGAGGAGGTAAATCTTTCAACTCGAGGATTGGTGGTTCCTCAATTGAAGATTTGGGCTCGATACTCATAACCTCCTCGGGTGGAGGAAATGGGAAATCGTTAAGAAAATCCTTGATAATCGAGAAGTCCTCATCATTGTCGAGGTCTTCGTTATAAGTACGAGGAACATAAAATTCTTCCAACGTAAAACCACCACCTTCAAATGGAGTGAAGGATGGTGTCAAATTATCAAGAATAGGATCGAGCATAATGGGGATTGCCACTATTTTCATCGTCACCAATACCTAAAACTTCTTGTGAAAATTCCTCGCAAACGACGTCGATCATATCAACGAGGTTTATGGTCGTGACGGAATAAACATGAGAAATTGGAGAGTTTTGTGTTGCGTTTATAACAAGTTCCGCATCGTTAAAACGTAAGGTGATATTTCTAGCATGCACATCAATCAACGCCATAGACGTATCTAAAAAGGAACGACCTAAAATAAGAGGAACTTGAGGATCCGTGAGAATATCGACAATGATAAAGTCTACCGCATAATAGAACTTTCCCACTTTCACAAAAACGTCTTCGGCCAATCCACATGCGGGAATCGTGCAATGATCGACCAAATGGATAGACATTAGTGAAGGAGTAAGATTAGGAAGATTGAGCGACTTGAAGATTGCAAGAGGCATCAAGTTGATACTAGCACCAAGATCGGCCAAGGCATAGCATTCTTCCATATCTTGGATAGCACATGGAATCAAGAATTTACCGGGATCACCGACTTTTTGAGGTATGCGCTTAAGAAAACTGATGGAACAACTAGACAATTGTTGCAATTTCTCCTTGTTGTTTAACATACTCTTAAAGTTAGCGGCAAATCGAGGCATCATGACCAAAGCGTCGGCAAAACTTACATTAAAATACACATCACGAAACATTTTCATAAAAAGCTCAAATTGGTAATTCTCTCGTTCTTGTCGTTTCTCCTTACGAAGTCTCGATGGGTAGGGCAAAGGTGGTGTGGGTTGAGGCATAGGCATATCCTTTGGAATCTTGGGTTCCAATGTTGGTAATGGGTCAACCGTAGGTGTGGCATGAGCGGTACTTCGTGGGATTGGGAATTGCTCCTTTTCGACCACCACCTCGGATTCTTCCTCAATTTCCTCCACTGTTGGAGTAATTGGTTGAGGAGTCCGTTCCTTAAGTGTCTTACCACTTCGGGTGGTAATCACTTTCATCTCTCCTTTAGGGTTCGATATGGTGTTACTAGGAAGACTACTCGAAGACGTTTACACATTATAGCCTCAAACATAGATGAAATTTTATCCTCAAACATAGATTGCCGCTTATCAGCCTTAAGCATCTCTTGTTTTATTTCATGTTGCCCTTGTTCCATATTTTGTTGGTTTTGTTGTAACCTAGTCACATTACCCTCCATTTTGTTGGTATGGATCTTAAGATCATTTGCTAACTCATTTTTCCACTTCTTTTTCAAGTCATTCTTAAACTCAGATCTTAGGCTAATGATCTCCCTTTGTATATTATCAAACCTAGCATCATTTCCATTTGCGTATTCAACAAATTCATTTGGAAGATCTTTCAAGTTTTGCAAACTCTTGTTGTTGTTTTGAAAATCATTGTTTTGATTTTTGTTTGAAACTTGATTATTAGCCCCTTGATTCCCATAGTTGTTACCCTTGTAATTTTTCTTGAAACCAACTTGATTGTTTCGATAGTTGTTAGCATTTTTATTGGGTGCAAAACCCGGTGGAGTCATTTGACTAGAGCGGGTAACTTGACCGTTTTGCTTGTAAGTTCCCGTAGCCGCGTAGGCACTCGAAGTGTTACCACTGTTGGTAATGCACTCGGAGAAATCATGACCTCCACCACAATACATGCAAGAAACCTCAACCGCTTTAGCCGTAGCGGGAGTAGATTGTTCACCAACTTTAAATTCAATCAAGAGACCCTTAAGCTTATCAAAGATTTTGTTTTCCAAATTTGCCTCAATTTGGAAAGCATTGATGGTATGAGACAATGAAGGTGAAGCCGAAGACGAAGCTTTACGAAAACTCGACGTGCTACGAGGACTATAGACCTTAGACCTATTCTCAATAATCAACAACGCTTACTCGACCGTTTTACACAAAAAATTACCACCCGCGGCGGCATTAAGATAATCTCTCTCATGATCGTTCAATCAATTATAAAACGTGTCAATTTGATGCAAGTTGGAAAAACCATGATGAGGACACTCGTGAAACATTTCCTTAAACCGATTCCAAGCCGTAGAAAAACTCTCATTAAACTCTTGTGAAAATTTTGAAATATCGTTTTTCAAATGCGTAGTCTTAGAACGCGGGAAAAGTTGGTTCACGAACTTCGAAACGAGATCCTTCCACGTCAATATAGAATTGGGTGGCTCTTTCTCTAACCAAATTTTAGCGGGCCCCGCTAAGGAATACGGAAAAAGCATCATCTTAATCTAGTCGTTAGCAACGTCCTTAAACTCGCAAGTCGTGGTAAGACGATTGAATTGGCGGATATGGTTGTACGGGTTGTCCTTTTCATCACCACGGAATTTGTTGTTTTGGATCATCGACAACAAACCCGTCTTAACTTCAAAATTCTCCGCAAGGATGGCGAGAGTCACAATAGCCTCTCCATAACCCTCGATGGGTGCTTGAATTAACTCCATCATATTTCGATTAGCCATGGTTGCTTCTTGTTCTACGATAGGTTCGTCAATAGGAGATTCTTCACTTGAAAGGTTAGGTGTGGTTTCCTTTCGGTTTCTTCGTTTACGTGCAGGTCTAGCTTGGTTACGAGTTTGCATAAACGTCATGTACAACGTGGGGATGAGCAAAGAAGATTCTTTTGGGTGTTTATAACTTTTTCAATTTTTTTTTGTTTTTGATTGTTTTTACTTTTTTTGGATTTTGGTGATGTATTACGTAGACAAAAATCTACAAATCTCTCCTCAAATGAAATCTCTCGATTAAAGGAGCCTCAAGGAATTAAAATGATCACGTAAAGTGAACGCCTTCGATGACTTTAGAACGTTGGTGGAACAACAAAACGTTCAAGAGGGTTTAATCAATTGAAACCACGAAAATATATATGATATGTAGATAATACTTTGGTTGGCAAACCCTCGATTAGCCCATTTTATCTAAACACACACAAGCAAGCGGAGAAACGAGGCGGCGCGAAGCACTTAAGAGCCTTTTTCTTTAGGGTGTATTTTATAACACCCTCCTTATACCCACCTTATAGTTTGTGTTTTTCAAAATTAAGCTTCACGAAAGTAATTATCTATTTTGCCTTTTTTCTTTGTTTGAGATTCGAATACAATGATCGAGTGATAAAATCCCGAATCAAGGTTGTGTTTTCACACTTTTGGAGTACTTGTGAATTTATTGTTTTACGTATACAATATAGTAATAATATTCACACAACAAACGAAAAACAGATAATACGTATTTGTAGAGTTATACTAATACAATTTTACTTATGAATAATATAAAAACAACAATTTTTCAAATCAAAACACAACACGCCTCCCCGGCAGCGGCGCCAAAATAATAGTTGAGTATTTACGTCTTTTAGGAAAAAGAGCGTAATTAGGGTAAGTACGACGATTTAGGAAAATCGTGCACAAATGACCCAAAGGAGAGTTCGTTCTCAAGGAGGCTAGTATGTTGTGTAAAGAGATGATTAAATTAGTGATTATGATTATGAGAAAAGAAAAGAGAAAAGGATGACGGTTACGATTCTAAATTACACTAAGACGAAAAGTCGTACATGTAAAACCGTAAAAAGTGACTAAATTTAAAAATTAACCTAAAAATTCTTAGAAAATTGAAATAAATCCAAAAAATGTAATTAGAGTTTACAAAAAATCAAAATTCACTCAAACCTTTTATTTAATTAAATATTAATTTTTTAATACTAATTAAAGCCCAAAAAATAAATTTAATTAACAAAAACCCCAAAATGAGATTTTCAATTTTAAAACCTCTAAAATGACTTAACTAAATTAAAAACTATTTTTGAAAAATTTAAAATTAATTAAAACTATTTAAAAATGATTAAAAACTATAAAAACCATAAAATAATTCTAAAAATTAATTAAATGACAAAAAAATTAATCTAAAAATTTTAAAAATCCTAACTTACTATATTTAACCTAGGAAAATGAAAAAATTCCAAAAATCTTAAAAACTAATTTTAATAATAAAATAATATTAAAAATCCAAAAATTTATAAAAAATTCTAAAAAGTTGCAAACTAGTTTATTTTAACTTAATTTAAACAGAAATGAACTTGAAATGAACAAACTACCCCTATTGGGCCTCCAAATGGGCTAAATAGGAAAACAGTCCCTTAATGGGCTGAATTTTGTCCCAATAAGAAAAAGTTCACCAAATAAGCGCAAAATCACCTATCTGACTCAAAATTCAATTTTAAACACAAAATTTCAAAGGCCCAAAAGCTGAAAGTGAGCTTATCACAGTTTATTTCAAAATAGCTTATTCTTAATGGGCTTTTTGGCCCATTAAGCTATAAGCTGATGCCATAAGCTGAAATTTGACACACAACCTTCTCTTGACCTAATTAAGCTGTTTTTAAAAAGAGTTTTTGAATAAGCCCAAGAAATAAGCCTGAAATAAGCAAAAGCTCTCTAAAGAAAACGACAAAATAGTCGTTTTTGAGTTCTAGACCAATTCAAGGGCTGATTCTTGTTGCAAAAGGTTTCAAATGACAAAACTACGCTTAATAATCAAAAAGATTTCCAAAAAGCATAATGAATAAGCTGGAATAAGCAATAAGCACTTTTTGTAAAAGTCAACTTAGTTGGTTTTCTAGTCAAACCTAAAAGTTAAACCCTAAAAAGCTCCAGATTAGTCAAATGGGTCAAATAAGGAAGATTGATTACAAAAACAAAGTTGTTGCAAGTCTGGATAAGCGATTATAGCTTATTGATAAGCTGATTGATAGTTAAACTAGTAGGGGCTAGTTTTAGGTGTCCAGCAGTGGGAAAAGTTGCCACTGCTTGACTATCTTGACTTTTTTGTCTTTTGTGGATTTTTGTTGGAATTAAAGCACACAAAGGCACCCTTATAACCAGTGGGTTATAAGGAGTCAATATCAATCACAAAATCACAAAAACAACAGGCCAATTGATACAGTTTAATCAAAAAGCATTCAGATCTAGCACAGACATGAACATAAGCATTTTTCAACAAAATAAGCAGATTTAGCAAGATTAAGCCAACCAAGTTTAACCAAATGCACACAAAAGCTTTAATAAATTCAAATGAACATAAATCAACTAGTTTCATACACTGATTTAAGGCTTAGACAAAGATTCAAGCTTATGCTACTTACTAATGAACAATGAACAAACAAAAAATGCACTTTGCTGATGTACTTGACCACAAGCCCAAATTCAAACCCTCAAATCTTTCAAACAGGTTATACAAACTTTATTTAATCACTTTTTATCCCTAAACATGCATACACTCTATGTGTTTCCAAGATTTTAGGTCAAAATAGTCAAATTAGTCAAAAACAAGCAAGATATAGCACAATGTAGGGTTTGATGTATAAAAGCTCAAAACTTGCAGATAATAGCACGCAACCAAGTAAATATCAGATATAAGCACTTAACAACCTAAAACCCAAACTCAAATTCAAACTGCAAGCTTAAATCAGTAGACCTACACACCCCTTAAACTTTTTAAATCAAAATTTAACAAAGAAAATGTGTATTTCAGGTTTACCCAAGCCTATAAATTAGCATCATAACAACAATATCACATATAACAATAGAACACAAAATCACAAAATATCACTTTTTAACAGATTTTGGTAAGAAGACTCAAACCTCATGAATGTATATCCACACTCACGAATTTTTGAGCTTATGTGCCTAGCTTAACAAGGTACAAGCTTCCAAATAGCTGCTAAGAGTAACAAGGTTAGAACAAGCAGTTTATATGAAAAAAGAAAAAAAAAATGGAAAAAGCTGATTAATTCAAGCTCTGTTACCCCACTCCTTGATTATCCCCAAGCCAAATCTCACCTCACCTTGATAAGCTCCTTATCAGGGTGATGTGATCAATCTTTGACCCAAAACTTCCAAGGGTTTGAACAAAGGACTTAGAAAAATATCAGTTTTTAGAAAACTTTGCAATCTCTTGCACAAGCTTTGAAAATAGGTTTTGAAACTTCAAAATCACAAACATTAATCAATAACAAGCATATAATAAAGATGGCACTTATATTTCTTCAACAATTCAAACACTTTTTCATTAACTTAGAAAGAAGGCTTTAAAGAATGTTGAACAAGGAAAAACCAAGAGCAAAAGCTAATATTGTGAGTCCTATGCCTTATATAGGCTACAATGAGACTAAGAAAGCTGAAAAATAACATAAACCCTAGTTGATGAAGTCCCTGAAATGCCCTTGAGGTTTGAATATCTTGACTGATCATGTGAAGTTCCTTGGCGTTTTGTAGAGGTGGAAAGGTGGTGGAATTGATCAAAGGGCTCACAATGAGCTTATGTTGTAAGCTACATTGTGGGTGGTAGATTCTCTGGATGGTTTTGGCTTTTTCCCCAAAAGCGTGTGCATGGGGTTTATCATGTGACTTCTTGGTTGGTGATGTGGCAAGTTTAAGGTTTGGGTTATGATTAGTACCACCTTAATCTTAAATCTAGAAAGAATTAGGGTTTAATTTCAAGTATTAAACAAACCCCTAATTGTGTTCATAGTATGAATAAAGGGTGTTTTGATTAGGATTAGGATTTGAAATGTGTTAACCGCCTAATTTAAATAATTAAATAGGGGTTAGTTATAACAGGTTTGAGTGGGATGTGACATGGCTGAATGGTGTGGTGTGATTGGTGGAAATGAGTTAGTGGGACACGTTGTGGCCACTGGTTGGTCTAGGTAAGGTTTATGTCTTAGCAGAATACACCCTTCTTCTTCCATACTTCTTTCATTTCTTGTTTATTGTGACAATCCGTCAATTTATGGTTTATATTTATTCTCAATATTTATTTGAAAACAATATTTTAATTTTATAATATGAACTCACTTATTCTTGGGAAGAAATTTGGATTTACGTCTTGAAGTAGCATCGACTACATCTAAACCGGAGGATTTTACGTTACGTGCTTATGTTTACATACACCGTTTTGGTGACAGTCCGACATTTCAGAAAATAAATTTATCTGTGAATATTATTTTGAGATTTTAAATTTCTGTTGGTTCATAAACTCACAAATTTACGAGAAGAGATTAGGACTTACGATTATAATTAAACGTCCTTTACGACTAAATCGGAAACCTTAGGATTACGTATATACGTTTTCGAACTCCGTTTTTTATGAGACAATTTTTATTAGATTCGTTTTGTGCCGTTGATTCATAATTTGTGAAAACGTTTTTCGTAAAATGACCCGAGGGCACGTAAATCGAGGAAACTAGAATCGAGGAGTACCCGTAACTAAATAGGGATGAGACAAGAATAAACTTGTCCCACCCCCACTCTTGGACGGCAAGAGTAAGCAAAACCAACACCCTTGTGTCATTTTTACGGACACTTGTCCATTAGTTTAACTTGTAAGCCTTCTACCACAAAACCACCAAAGCTAAACAACTAGCTTCATTTTATCTCATGCAAACAACTCATTCTCTCTCTCTATACTTCATTCTAGCCGTCCACTCTCACACATAAACACCCTATTTGATCAATTTTTAACCATGAAATCATATGTTATTCACACATATGATGAAGCTCTTTTGAAGCCCTATTGATTGGTGGTGTTTATAACATCCAAGGAGGAGTTTCTATGGAGTCTTAGGGCTGATTTTCCATAAGGATTTCATGAAGATAGGTGGTCTTGAAGATGGTCTTGGTTTATCACAAGTTTCTCCATCAAAATCCATGTCTTGATCATAACCTACATCATCATGGTGGTATAAAGATTGTCCTCCCCATCCTTTTATTAATTTTGATTATGTAATCATGTATTTTCTTCTTAAATGTATATATATATGATGATATATGATGATAAAAATATTATGTGGGGATTTGGTGTTGATAATCATGGGTAAAAAGATGAAAAACTATATGTAAAAGTGGTTAATCTTGCTTAATTTAGTAGACTGTATAAAAACAGTAAATAACCATGTGATGAACTGATAAAATGGCATAGATTAATAAATATACAGTAAGTAATATGTCTTGTACACATGTGAGAGTTGGCCATGCAATGGAATCATTAGGATGAGTGAGATATGATCAAAACAAGTTTAGAGTACAAATCTGAGTACACTGTTTGGACGATTTTTATAAAATACTTAGAGGCTGATTAAACAGTAGCCAAAGAAGAGTTAAATGGAGCACATATCATGTAGTTTATGCCATAAACATTTGGGCTTCTATCTCTATATAGAACTCTATATATGGTTGTTTTGGTGCACATGAAAGTAAAAGTCAAATTTTAGGAAATTAAAGTATAATAGTATTATATAAGCACTCAAATAAAAATAGTATAAAATGTGAATTAAAACCCACTAACTTATATAATACATTTATATAAATATGTATAAGAATAAACAAATGGACTCTTTATAAAAATGGTAGTTGAATAAGATTTATAAGTTATAAAAACTATAAACATGATTTTTATGACTTTTTCGGCTATTACCGTAAAATTAACGTTTTTGTTAAATAAAACTTAGACGGTTGGACCCGTCTAATGTAAACTTTTATAAACTCATATACTGATATATAAACATATATAACAAGTAAAAACCAATAAAACCCGAACTATATAACATACGGACATTAACGGGCTAAGTTAACGTTATTGGACTAATAATACAACAAAATGGGCTAAAACACTTATAAACTTATTTATTGGGCTTAACCCATTTGGGCCCAACATGTAAAGTATAAATACTGATAATACAAGTATAAAATAGATTAATACAAATTAATGAACTTATAATAGGCTTATTGGACCTAAAACATGTAAATAGGTAAAACTAGTAAACTAGTAAAAAGTTACCAACACATAACACTAAAATGAGTAAATGAGGATATGTAAACCCACTTGATCATCATATATATAAAATCATCATATGTATACATAATTGTTATTTTGATAAAGTCATGGGACAAAAGTCTAAGACGAGTATTATTTGTCTAGGTTTCCGTGATCGAAGCACGTACCGTACATCCGAATCGCCGATAACCGCCTTCCCACATCAACGTGAGTTCATAGCCTCGCACTCTTTTAAATGTTTTTATGAAGTGTTTTATAAACCCGCGAGGGAGATAACATGTTAGTTTTGATAAAATAGGACACCATTTGTCCCGATTGTTTGTTTATTGATTTGGACCCGAATTATGGTATGACCCGATGTATGATTAAATGACCCGATAGATGAAATGAAATGGATTATTAAAGTTAGGTTATGTCACTAAAAGTCCCATTAGCATGAATTGTGAACTACCGGGATTTGGTAGACGCTTATGCATATAATAGTACTATTTGGGGACGATCACCCCAGTTCGCGCCTTGACGGTTAATCCTCGTCGTGCCACATTGATTGGTAAGTGAATTTATGTATGAGAAGATTTACACAAGCGTGATTATTGTGACGACACGCTAATTTAGATGGGCAAATGAGTTTCGGGCTAGCTACCCGTTGTTTGTTGTAGAAGGTAACAATGTCATGCGGCTTATAATAATCCAACTGACGAAATACTGCTATATGCACCGAATTACGATATATTGCCTAAATAGCAATATGGGGTCTTACTATTGATATTATGTTCGTGTTTTGGTTTTTCATAACCATATTCATATAACGGTTTTTATTTAACTTTATACAACGTCATAAGACGTATTGTATGATGTTTTTACGACATTGGCTCGTATAATGATTTTTAAGGCAAATGCCTATATTATGATTTTCGATAAGGATTTGTATAAAAATGAATTTGGCTATTTTATGGCCTATTACAAAGATTTGTACAAAATGATTTTCGGTAATAATTTCATACCGATATTATATTGATGGATTTTATTAAACTCTATGAATTCACTCGGCGTTATCGGTGACCTTTTATTTTAACATGTTTTATCTCAGGTACTTGAAGGTAATTCTCGGGAAGACAACAAGAATTCATGGCCCGCACTTAAACAATAATTTCCATTCAAATTCTTTGTAAAACTTGTATGAAATACAATGACTTGGGACCTATGTAAATTTGATATTTATGAATGGAAATGTTTTATTATTAAACGACGCGAATTTTAAGCGTTGTCTATGATGTGAGTAATGTGCTATCCCGTAACACCAACTAGTCTTCCGCTGTATTGAGTTGTATAAATTTGGGGGTGTTACATTTATATAGCCAAAATCTGTTTTCCCTTTGTATACAAGTTTTGGTTTTCACACTTTTGCCCCAAAAAGTTTTGTAAAGTAATTTCAGGGGTATTTCTTGTAATTTGATGATTCTTGAAGGGTTGTTTTTGGCATTTATTCGTTCTTCATGGTCTTGACTTGTATGGTTGACTTTGTGGAGGACTAAAAATGACAAGTCTTCATTTTTGAGGGATCATTCTTGCCAATTCTTTATAGTGGAGGGTCCTTTTTACAATTTGACAAACTTTAAGGACCAAACTTGTAATTATGAATATACAAGGGTTTAAAGTGTCAATTATTCAATATTGGAGGACCCCTCTTGTACAATCTTCAATTCTTCAAGGGTTATTCTTGGAAAATTAACACTAGGGCTTGGTTCATTGTGCGGCTTCGTTTCCCGTGTTCGTTTTTGCTTGTTTCTTGTGATCTTTTGCCATTTTCTCAATATCCGTACCTAAAATACACATTGAACAAACACAAGCATATATTTGGCACATTTTATGATATTTTATGCATTTTAAGCCCATTTTGGATGACGAGACTACGTATAAAAGCTGTCTCATCAGTGCATAATGTTGAATCTGTGGATAATGTGGTAGATAGTACTTGTCACAAATCTGACGCTGAATTTTTAAAGCTTCAAGATTCTTATACTTTGCTTTCCTAACGTTTTGATGAGATTCAAAAACATTGCATTTCGCTTGAATGTAAGCAGTAATTTATTCAAGATATCTTTGAAACGTCATTCGAAGGTGTTAATATAGATGATCCAAATTTTCAAAAAGATTATCGATTGAATTTACAAACAAAACAGCGTCAACCAAGTGACAAGGTTGCTAAATCATTACCAATAGAAATAGAGAAATCTAAGGAGATGCATCATGTGAACGTACTTGAGGCGGCTGAGAATTTTAAACTTGATCTAGATAATCAAGTTCCAAGATTTTGTCCAAAGTTGATAACTTAAAACAGAAAAATAACTCTTTGATTCAGTAGAGCCCGCATGTGCTAATACCACTCCTTGTTGGGTCAAAAAGTTGATGTGGCAGAAACTCAAAAATGAAGAAAACGTGAAGTTATTGTCCAAGCGTTGTCAAGAGTTAATCAAGCGTTGACATGTACAATTTAGGCGTTGATAGCTCAAGAGTTGTCATGTACAATGTAAGCATTGTTACATGCAATTCAAGCATTGACAAAACGTAGACAAAGAAGCTTATGGAAGCTTCTATTTAGATAAACATGCAAAAGATATTCTGCATAAGTTTATTTAAATAGAAGATTTACTTGTTTATTCATCATTATCTCTTGTAAACCCTAATCCTTACACTATAAAAGGAACCAAGGGTCATAGGTTTTATTCATTCAATTCATTCACAATGTAAACCTAAAGTGTGTGTCGACTAGACGTGGGATTCAATGTATACACGTCTAGTGATTGTTGATTATTAATATAATTAGCAATCCAATTGTGTTTTTATTCATGTTTCGTGCCTAAACACCTTGTTAATGGTTGTTGTTCTAATTCCGCTTTGATTATGTTAATCATATGAACAATGATCATTCCTAGTAGCTTAAAAGATCCGGAAACCAAGGTTTCCACACTCCTCAGAATCAATCATTGATTGAACGATTGAATCGAAAGTCCGTGGAAATATCTGATTTGAGGGAACAAATTTGTGATAGAAATTTGGTTTTGACTGAGTTAAAGGAAACACTTCGTACCCTAAAAGGTAAGAATGTTGTAGATAACGCAGCCACCGTCTCAAAATCGTCCTCTAGTGCAATCAAAAGGAACCTCATCACCGTCACGCCACTTAACAAGATCCCTAGGTCTAAACCATCTCAAACATTGGTCACTAAAGATAAGGCAAAATCAAAAATAGCTTCTAATATTCCCATGTTGCCTTCTACAGGAGTAAACACCACTACTAAGGCTCAAAGATCTAAGCTCAAAAGAAACACGAAGAATGATAGGATCTTTCCCCCATCTAGTAGTCAAGTGAAGAAGAAAGTAGAAGCCCACCCTAGGAATGTTATTTCTGTTTTGAATAAAAAGAATCATGTAGCTAAACCTAAAGGCTCTACGGTTGTGTAGTGTTCTAAGCCTACTGTGAATTCTAACTTGAAATGTTGGAATTGCAATGAATGTATGTTTTCTAGTCGTCATGATTCTTGCCTTATTGACCATGTGAATGAGATTTATGCCTGAAAGCACAATTTAGAAGGGAAACTGACCGGGACAGTGTTAACCCAAGTTGGCTGGATGTGGAGTCCCATTGGTAGAACTTTCATTATAGTAGGAAATGCGTGCCCTTTAACTAGGATCACTCCCACTAAATTGAAGAAAGTGTGCCCTTTAACTAGGAGTACCAAGGCTACCAAAACACAAGTGTGTCCTTTAACTAGGATCACCAACACTACTGTAGGAGCCAAGTGCCCTTTAAATAGGTCTACTCCCACTGTAGTGCCCGCTAATAATCCAAAACCTCAGAAAGTTAGAACAATAAAACCTGTTATTGGTAAAACTTACATTAGAAAACGCCAGAAATATAAGGATAACACAAATGTTAGCAATTCTGATAATATTATATATGTATCTACTAACACTCCGGAACCAATAGTTTCCAATGCATTGTCTATTGTTGTTGCTGAAAATAGGTTGTCCAAATTGTTCTCTGGTATTTGGACTCTGGTTGCTCCAAGCATATGACCGGAGATCACTCTCAGCTCAGAAATTTCGTCAGCAAGTTTCTTGGTACGGTTCAATTTGGAGATGATCATATTGCAAAGATAATGGGTTATGGTGAATATCATATTGGGAATGTTATATTTTCAAGAGTGTATTATGTGGAAGGTCTTGGTCACAATTTATTTTCTGTAGGACAATTTTGTGATGCAAACCTTGAAGCTGCTTTTCGAGAGCATACTTGCTTCATTCGTAATTTGGAAGGGGTAGATTTGTTGAAAGGTACTCGAGGGAATAATTTGTATACTATGTCCCTACAAGACATGATGGCCGCTTCTCCCGTGTGTCTTTTCTCCAAAGCATCAAAGACTAAGTCATGGTTTTGGCATTGACGGTTATCTCATCTTAACTTTGACGTCATTAATCATTTGGCGAAAAATGAATTTGTTTGTGGTCTTCCTAAACTTAAATTTCACAATGACCATTTGTGTTCCGCGTGTACAATGTGGAAGAGCACTAAGAAATCATACAAACCCAAGACTGAAGACACCAACCAAGAGAAACTTTTGTTGCATATGGATCTTCGTGGGCCAATGCGTGTTGAAAGTCTTAGTGGTAAAAAGTACATCCTCTTCATCGTCGGTGATTACTCTCGGTTTACATGGGTGAAATTTCTTACAAAAAAAAATGAGGCACCTAAATTCATCATCGGATTTCTCAAGATGATGCAAGTGCGTCTCAACACTACTGTCCGGCGCATTCGTACAGATAATGGAACCGAATTTTTGAATCAAATCTTGCGTAATTATTATGAAGAAGTTGGCATATCTCATGAAACATCCGTTGCTCGCACTCCACAACAAAACGGTGTCGTTGAAAGGCGAAATCGCACACTTATGGAAGCTGCTCGAACGATGTTAATTTACGCAAAGGCTCCATTGTTTTTATGGGCAGAAGCAGTATCTACAGCAGTTTACATCCAAAATCGGTCACTAATTCGAAAACGACATGGTAAAACACTTTATGAGCTTCTACATGTAAAAGTACTATATTTATCATATCTTCATGTATTTGGTTCTCTTTGCTATCCAAATAATGATGGTGACAATTTGGGAAAACTTCAACCAAAGGCTGATATTGGTATTTTCATTGGTTATGCACCCACAAAGAAGGCATTCCGAATCTACAATCGTAATTCTCGCAAGATCCTCGAAACATGAATGTTGATTTTGACGAGCCAACAGCAATGGCTTCTGAGTAAAGCAGCTCTGAACCCGCACTTCATGAAATGGGACCTAGTAATATTAGCTCTGGTCTTGTCCCAAACAACCTTACTTCATCATCATTTACACCACCTTCTAGGAATGAATGAGATACGTTGTTTCAACCGTTCTTTGATGAATTCTTAAGTATTGTTTCTCCAGAACCTGAGGTAATAGCTCCAGCTACCAAAGTTGTCGCTCCAGCAACCGAAGCACAATCAGATACGTCTACACCTACAATTGGTCAAGATATACCTTCAACGAGTAATTATTAACCAACATCTGAACCAACTACCCATGTCATGCCTATTGATGATGAAGAGGATGATGATGATCACGATTTGGAATTCGCTCAAATGCGTGAACTTCCATTCTTTGGTGTACCAATTCCCGACCCTAATCAAGCCGGGTCGTCCACCTCAGAGGAAGCTCCTACTACGGTCTACTCCAATCCACGGATTCGTGAGCATGAAAGCAAGTGGACAAATGATCATCTGATAGATTCTATTATTGGTGACCCTAATCGTCTGGTATCCACACAAAGTCAGTTACAAGAAAGTGCATTGTTTTGTCATTTTGATGCTTTTCTCAGTGAAGTTGAACCTAAGACGTGGCAACAAGCTTTTACTCAATCACATTATATTGAAGCTATGTAAGAAGAACTTAATGAATTTACACATCTTGATGTATGGGAACTTGTCTCATTCCCGGATCAAGTGAAGTTACTCACTTTGAAATGGGTTTACAAGGTGAAACTCGATGAGTTAGGTAGAATATTGAAGAACAAAGCTCGACTAGTAGCTCGTGGATACAAACAATTATTGGGAATCGACTTTATGGAATCCTTTACATCGGTTGCCCGTTTCCAAGCTATTAGACTATTCCTCTCTTATGCAGCCCACATGAATATGATCGTCTATCAGATGGATGTGAAGACGGCATTTCTCAATGGTGAAATCAAGGAAGAGGTCTATGTTCAACAACCGGATGGTTTTGTGAACTCTAAATATCCTAATCACGTGTACAAGCTTAAGAAGGCTATCTATGGGTTGAAGCAAGCTACACGCGCGTGGTATGATCTATTGTTACAACTCCTTATTATGCAAGGCTTCGCTAAAGGGAAGGTGGATCCCACGTTGTTCATTCAAAAACGAGGTAAAGATATGATTATGGTACAAATATATGTTGATGATATTATATTTGCTGCCTCGACCCAAACATTATCGAATGAGTTTGGGACACTCATGTCTTCCAAGTTTAAAATGTCAATGATAGGCAAGGTATCATTTTTCTTAGGACTTCAGATATCTCAGAGTCCTAGAGGCATCTTTATCAATCAATCCAAGTATGCCCTTGAATCTCTTAAGAAATATAAGATGGAATCTTGCGACCCCGTGGATACTCCAATGGTGGAACGAACTAAGCTAGATGTTGATCCACATGGGATTGTCGTTGATCCGACACTTTATCGTGGAATGATCGGTACCCTTTTGTATATATCACAGCTAGTCGACCTGATCTTCAATTTGCTATATGTATGTGTGCTCGGTATCAAACTCGGCCTACTGAATTACACTTAGCTACTGTTAAACGGATATTTCGGTATATTAAAGGAGCCGTTAATCAGGGACTTAGGTATTCGAAGGACTCTTCGATTACACTTATGGCATATGCAGATGCGGATCACGCGGGTTGTCAAGATACAAGGCGTAGCACGAGTGGAACTTTGCAACTACTAGGAGATCGACTAGTCAGTTGGGCATCTAAAAGGCAGAAAAGCGCTGAAATATCAAGTACGGAAGCAGAATACATAGCTATGTCCGGTTGCTGTGCTAAAATTCTTTGGATGAGATCGCAATTAACCGATTATGGTCTAGGTTTCAACAAAATTCTGATGTACTGCGACAACAAAAGTGCGATTGCATTATGCTGCAACAACGTTCAATTATCCCGGTCGAAGCATATTGAAATTCGCTACCACTTTATCAAGGAGCAAGTGGAAAATGGAGTGATCGAGCTTTAATTTTTCAGAAATGAGTATCAATTGGCAGATATTTTCATGAAGGCTTTAGATCGCGCTCAAATTGAATTTTTGGCCGACAAGATAGGATTGAGAAATTTCTTGCCTGAGACTCTAAAGGAGATGGCAGATGAAGCGAAAGAATAGTGGTGGTAAACTATTCTCCGTATCCTTGGTGATCATCTGTATATATTGTTTATATTTTTATCCACAAAATCAAAATATAAAAATATAAAACCATATAAAAACCATAACAATTGAAAATTTCAGAAAAATCCAAAAATATTCATACTTTATTTTTCAAAGACATGTCTTTTGGTACGATAATATTTACGGTCTTAGAAATGTTGATTAATATTGACACGGCACCATAAATAGAGTTCGTACAAAAGTTGTAAATATTTCATAGAACACGCCTATATGGCTTGTAGTTATTTCTGACTACAACCCTCTTTTCATATTACAGTCAAGTATTTCTTATGAAAGCTTTGGCTCAACAACCGGAATTAATTTTCTCGGGCATGGTTTACTTTATAATTGTGTTTACGTTATAACACAATCTAACATGGATATATGTACGCATCAGTGCGTTTATTTGTTAAAACAAGAGAAATCTTGTTTTTATGAAGTTATCATCTCCATAAACCGTAGCAATTTACAATTGATATCTACATACTCGAAGATGCGACTAATCAAACGGCGACTACAGCTCTTTCGATAGAACACGTGTCAACAATTGAGGGGGAGCAATTGTTAAGCATTCAGAATCTTCGATGCCGAGAGTGCCAAGTTCACAAACTGGTGTCAAGACAAAGATACCAATCGTACATGCGGTGCCAAGAGATGACTTAAGACGTGACGAGGCGACCAACATTTGCTGACAAGAACCACGTGATTCTATCATGTGATGTTCTCATCAATCAGGTCCAACCTTGTCATTATTTTTCTAATATGGTGAATATGTGATCAATTTACAAATCGGTATCATTTCTCACACATTGGTATCATGAAGATAAAATGGACTTGCATTTTTCTTCCCAAAAACTTTGTTAAAACTTCATTAAATCAATTGATATCAAAAATATCGGTTGGGTTAATATTTTTAATATGGGGAAGAAAATGTGATTTAAAATGAGACATGATTATTCAAAAATGGTTTGACTTAACGTGATGGCTCATCCCAACATGTGTGAAATGTTTTCGAATATCATGGCATATGTTAAGGGGGAGCAAAATGGATTTGTACATCAAAATGGATTTTCATGGTGACATATACTTACCCTCAACCCATTTATTTCACGACGAAGAAGATTGTGGTGACATAAGGATGGTATGATATGTGAAGTCCAATGATTCCTCTAAAACAAGAGGAATCTTCCCAAGGACATTCCATAGCTAGAACTAGTAGTCCTTAGAAAGATGGAGAAATATTGTGAATGTAGTTGAATGCCGACCAAGTACTTAAGTTAGCACTAGAACAATCACAACAAGGTGCTAGTTATGACGTATTGGTAAGCATTGAAGGGGTTGAAGAATGAAAAAGAATAGTAAAGATAAAGGGTGAAAAGAAAGAAGCCCTCCTTACAACCTTAGGTAGAAACCGAGTCAATTCATTGGCTATTGAGATCATTTTTAATGATGCTCGATATTGAAGATAGACATCATGGACCCAGTGATTCAATGCACAACCCATCCTAGCTAACTCAGATATCTCTCAAAAGTTATTTGTTTTAATCACACGGAGATCAACACGTTATCTATCGATTTATTCACTCCAAATAAATAGGTATTAAAATGGTGGCACTCTTCTCCAGTCTCCGATCACTAAAATCCAAAATGCACGATCGAGTATAGAGCCATTTGAGATCATCAAATATCTCATTAGGACACATTTCCATATTTCCTTGCTTCTTCACACACTGTGAAAAGTAAGAAAGATATTAAGATTCCTATGCAAAATCTTCATGAGTCTTGCTTGAACACCCTAGTAATACGCAAGTATTTACAATGAAGATGGAAATCCTTATAGAGCGAACATTAAAAAGCTCATGGTAGGTGACTTGTCCGATTCTTTATGAATCAAACTTGTGATAACTGTAAAGCAATAGTGGTTTAATTCTTAATTGAATTTAAACACGTTCCAGGCCATTACGCAATATCTCAGTGATCTTGCCAGAACACTCAGAGTCACACCTTAGTGTTCACAATGATGAGTGGAAATCCTTCTAGTGTTAACGTCAAACAGCACTTGGTAGGTAACTTGCAAGATTCACTATGAATCAAGCTCGTGACAACGGGAAAGCAACGATGGTGCGATTCTTTAATGAATCAAACTTGTTCCAGGAATCGGAATTGACGGCTTTAATCATGCGGATAATTTTATCCAAATGATTCACTCTTTACGTTTGCAGCCAGCTTTGGACGGTCGAGTAAAGAGAACGGGTTTACCCGCAAAATCTTGTCAAGGAGATTTTTAATTAAATCTACTTTCCACAAGTGATATTTAATAGCGTCCAACGGTCTTCACCGACCGGAGGTAAAATGCTACCAAAATAGAATGAAATGTTCAAAGTTATTTCGTTCGTGTCTACTCATGTTACTACATTTGAAGACGGTGGCGTTGCGGAATCCGAGAAGAATTCATCCCCGCATGCTTATACTTTATACACTTAATACTTCAACAAATTCAAGAAAGCCTAAAAGTCAAGTCTTCCGCTGTATCAAACTCTGAAGCTTTCAAGAATTACAAAGGTATAAGTATGTGGGACATGAAGACACGAGGAGGCCAATATCACAAGTGATGGATGCACAAGATCAAGGCAATATATTAATGCTCAAGATTGATATCAAAGATCACATCAACATGTTCACCAAAAAAGAAAAAGAAAAGAAAAAGAAAAGAAAGACGAAGTCTACGAGCCCAAGACAAGCATAGTATGCTAGGTTTATTTTAATATATTAACTCGGGTAACGCCCTTGTTTGGAGTGACCTCCCTTAGGGGGAGATTGTTAGAAATACGTTTTACGTATATAGAAAGGTTCGGTCACTCAGACAATATATAAGTTAGTAGCTCGTAGTCTTGCATATTAATATTAAACAAACAAGGCCAAGCCAAGCCTACAACATGTGTAGGCCGGCGGCCCATTGTAAGCCCAAGCCCATCTTATGGGCTTGGGTATATAAACCCTCTCTTTAGTTGGAGAGAGTGTGGTTCATTCATTATTTCACATAGTAAAAGTGTGTATTTTCATACTTTCTCTCTCAAGTGTGTGTGTGTGATATCACCATCTCTTTCTATCTCTTTCTCTCTCTATATCTATATATATATATATATATATACATATATATATATATATATACATATATATATATATATATATATATATACATATATATATATATATATATATATATATATATATATATATATATATATATACATATATATATATATATATATATATATATATATATATATATATGTATATATATATATATATATATATATATATATATATATATATATATATATATATATATATATATATATATATATATATATATATATATATATGTATATATATATATATATATATATATATATATATATATATATATATATATATATATATATATATATATATATATATATATATATATATATATATATATATATATATATATATATATATATATATATATATATATATATATATATATATATATATATATATATATATATATATATATATATATATATATATATATATATATATATATATATATATATATATATATATATATATATATATATATATATATATATATATATATATATATATATATATATATATATATATATATATATATATATATATATATATATATATATATACATATATATATATATATATATATATATATCTTTATATTATATATAGGTATAAATATGATTTGAAACCACACTTTTTAATCTAGTCATATCCCAGTCACATCTTTAAACCAATAGGATTTGAGATTTTCCTAAAAAATCTCAAAACTTTCCTAATTTTCGTCACTTTTGGCTGGAAAACAGTTTTTGGAAACGTAATTTTGAAAAAAACACGTTTTCATACCGCAGCTATATATACTAATGTAAACCTTATTTTTTTTATTTTTCCTACCATAGGTGTCGGGTCAAAACCCACAAAACCTCCATAACCATCTTCGTCATCCATGAATCATACAAAACCATGAATATTATTATTATTTAAAACCTAGCAACTAAAGATCATATTCTCAACACCAGATTTGATCCAGAGGTATTGAAAAACCCTAAAATCAAAGATCCGATTCTCAACACACCAGAATGGGTTCAAAGATACCTTAATAACATTGATGGAATTCGATTTGATTTCAGGTAGTATAAACCAATACTCAATTTGAGTTTGAAGTAATACGCATGGTCTATTTTTCATCAGGCTGGAATATCCAGGCATTTGATGAATACAACAATTTATTGGGAAGCTGGAGATAATTTAGGCGGAAAAGATGACGAACAAGTAAGTTCTAATTAAATTCTGGATCTATATGCTCTTGTGATGAATACAACAAATCGGAATTATTTGTGTTTAGGGTTTATATAATCATGTATTCGGAAGGTTAATCATCTGTCAATGAAGAGCATGTAATACTTAACCTATAAAGTAAAGTAATTGTGTTAATTAATCAAATTAAAATCAATTAGTTGATTATTTTATGTGTTAATTGAAATTGCACACCATATGTATGATATAATGTCTGAGTTTGTTTGATTATCATGAAAGTATGTTATTACATATGCGTTATTTGACGAATTTCAAAGGTTTCGATATCATGGTTGATTGCTAATCAGGTTGATTGCTTTGAGTAACAAAATACTTTGTACTTATGTATGTTTTTATCAGCATTTAAGATGTATTATTCTGTTATTTCGTTAGAATGTTGGATAACAAAATTTAGAGAAAGGGGGTTTTAGAGTAATTAAATGTATATGTTGAATTTAACATCTGACTATTTTTCCTTAAAGTTTGGTATAAGATGAAACTCTTAACGTAGAATTGTTTCTTTTATTGTTTATAAATGATTAATTTTTTATAAGTAGTTATTCTGAAGCTATGCAGCCACTGGATCAAGAGGTGACGTTTTTTGATTGTTGGATCGGGACCATGCCCCGTTTCTTTTTTATTTCGGTAAGCATCTTGTCATCTTTTGACGTAATGTTTTTTGGTCTCTCTAATGTTAAGTTTAACAGCTAAACATTATGCTCACACTTCACAGGTCAATACAAGTTTGTTGGTAAGAGGTACATTTTTCACAAAGTTTTACTATATATTGTTATACTTGTTTAGATTACTGATGTTACGTCTTTTATTCAGTAAGATGGTCAAATGTAAAACAACGACTCCATCATTTTCTATATCAGCTTTCTTAAACGACACACTTGACCCATATCTGCCCCTTCTCAAGTGTTCCTAATGACAAGTAGCAGAAGTCACTAGAAGGGATTATTACATGGTACTTGGCATCTTGGTTGTTGAGAATTCCACAGCTGAGTTTGATGCATTAATAAGTAAGATGGGTCAAGATTGCCACCTATATTATTACTTTATAGTGACCTGATTAGTAAACTACCTATTTTGAAGCATTAACGTTCAACAATGTATTGACAATGCTTGCATCATTCTAGGTACCTTATGACTATAATCTATAGACTGTCATAGAACCAAAGTTAGACTCTGTGATCTATCATTTGATAGTTCTTTGTATGAGCACTGATTTTTTTTTGTTACTTTGAGTTAAAAAAATGAATATAGGCAATCTTAAATCGAAAAAATTACATGTAGTAGAATATGGTTGGAATCACTCCTAAACTTGTTTAATACTGTTTGGCGATTGGGGACCCATCTTGATTGACTTTTACTTTTTATGAGTACTGTATAGGTGAGTTTGAAGGACAGAATAACAATGGTGCCTCCACCTCAAACCAAGAGCATCAGGATTCAAAAACTGTTCATGTAGAAGGAAATCCCGAAATGAGTCAACCAAGACAACAACTACTTGAAGGACCAAACTGTGCAGGTGGTGTAATGGGTTGTTTTGGAACTCTAAATTGCGTCCTGATGGTAAGGAAACAGATGGTCCGCGTGAAAAGTGAACTGATTCAAGGAAGGATGAGTGGGATACTGACCATCCTCGACCATGTAGCACATAACTCATATTTTAAATACAACATAAAGCACATACAATACAACTCATAATGACATTTTACCAAATGAAAATGATCGAGACTAGAGGAAGGTAATGTTGAATTCCGTTCTATTTACTATTGACCCGCCAATTACAAAACATAGCCCAAATCGCCCAATTTCACAAGTGCTCAGTTTATCTGATCTCTGTTTTGTTTATTTGATTGTTGTACCAACACCTCAAATTCGTAATTTTATAGGGTTTACATATACAAAGTCTATTCAAGTGCCGTTTGGTATGAAACTCCCTCGAAGTGCGGAAGGAAACTGTACCAATCCGAATACCTGTGCGGCTGTGCCTGTGCTAAACTTAACGGCGGTGATTTTCCATATGTACACAGACATGTGAGCATAAACTATGTGTATAAACTTTTAAGTATTTGTTTACATTATTAGCCTCCATATTTGGGGACACTACATATGCCATGATGTATGGATATTAGATTATATTATTCACGTGGATCCGTTTTAAGAGGTGAAGTATTTGATGGGTCTGCTGCAGTTAGTTGAATGGAGTAGTGGCTAATCAAGAACCATGAACGACAATGGACCATCTTCCAATCAGAAAACTACATCGACTCAAACTATAAAGGTACTGGCGCAACTCTTTGCTAGCATA